>CAXIVR010000005.1:35145345-35470345 GCA_964035755.1 Teleogryllus oceanicus
GCAAACTGAAGTGTTTCCGAAAATATCTGTCCCCTCTCATCTATACTTCGTGTGCCAACAATAACATACGTTCATATAGTTACGACACAGCTCCAGCCACTTCCGCCTAAACAAAGCAAATTCTCCCCTCATAAACAAGCCCGGGGAATGCAGCGCGTAATAGGGCTTTAAAGCGTAATCCGGTGGTGGGTCAGTGCCCCGGGAAGAACAACCGGCCGTGGCCGGTGGCGCACGGGTGGTCAAGGCACGCTCACGCCTACGCCCACGCTCGCGCTCATCCACAACCCTCATCGCCCCCGCCAACGCCACCGCCACCACTGCCGTCGCAGTTGCCCGCGTCCTCTCCGCTACCGTCGCCATCTCTGCCACCGTCCCCACCGCCTCCTCTGCCGCCGCCTCCGCGCTCACCGCTACCGTCACTGCCTCCGCCGCCTCCCAGAATAGCGCGAAACCCGAGAGGAGCGCGGCGGCACAGAGGAGAGGGCGGGGGCAGAGAGTGGGTGTGGCAGGGTGCTGGGGAGGGGGTGAGGGGGCGAGGCGGCGGCGTCCAGAGTGCACGGGAGAGTCCGCAGCGACCAGCTCGCGGCGGCCGCCCGGCTGGCTAGCGAACCTCGCAGCCTCTCCATGCGTCGCTGTGCACACTCACTTGCCCATGGAAATGACAAATAAGCTCAACATTAAGGAGAAGACAAAGAAGCGTGTTCTTAACTCCATCAAACTATTGTTCACTTCAAATAACGCAATGTCTTCAAATATGCTAATGGAATTGCCTAGACATTCACAATTCATAGTCATGGTAGAATTTAGCATTTTAAAATTTAAAAAATCGCATTTTGAAAATAAGGCACTAGCATTATAAAAATTAAGATTTAGATTTTTGAAGCATTTGTTGAGAAAATTTGTATTAAGGGAAATTTGAGATAAAATATTATTTTGATGCTATTTCAATTTTCCCATTAAAATCAGGAAATAAGGGAAACTAATTTAATATTTCGCCATTTGTAACAAGATCACTGTTAAATTATATGATTTAAAAACATCGTTAGTTTTCGATGTATCCCTTGCTACAGAGCAAACATGAAGGAAACCCATCAACCGCAATTTCGCCATTGTATGGCAGATCGACGATTTCGCATTTTGCTATCAATTTCGCATTTTATCGCAGATTGAAAACCTTCAGAAAAATTCTGCATCGATCGTCAAACATAAAATTACTATTTTTGTCAGTGCTTGCTAACTTTTTGCATTTTTAACAACTGCTAAAGTCTACCATCTCTAACAATTGATGATGCAGATGATGATGTCAGTGATGTTAAGTGCCGTATTAAATTGTGAGTTTAGGAAAGGGGAGGCGGTTTTGGGGGCTTTATGTTATTTTCCTAGAAAGAAGACCACTTTGATGGTTCGTTATAGAGTTTCATTGAATGGATGATGGTGGGAACGATCGTGACGAAGAATGTGAATAATTATATATGGGATGCTGGTGAAATGAGGTCTCTGGAGCTACGAGGAGACAACCGTATAACGAAAAGCACAATCTAGACAATGCTTTGATTGCTTGTCTAGTACATCCAACACAGAATTTTTCACGGTCTTATACTGTGGGTGGTTAATGATGTTGAATGACATTGAACTTCTTGTTTCATGTTCATTAGAGCTGGTATTGCACAATGTTAATTTTGGGTCCAGAGAACCTAGTATGAGTTTGATTCCTTATACATTGACTGCAATGTCTCATACACAATTGACCCAATATCAGACATTTAAAAGATATTTTCGTGACATGAGTATTTTCTTGCACAAACACCATTAAATTGGGAGATTTTGATTAGATGCAGTTCACTGTAATTAAAGTTTGAAAATACGTTGGTTACGGTTTCACAAACAGGATTATACGTTTTTGTGAAATTCGTTCTTTGAAGAAATTCACGTTTCTCGTCGAAAAACACTAGTGGTTTTTAAAAAATAACAATGAAAACTTACCTAGAACTTTGTTGAAGTGATGTCAAAGCAGAGGATCTGTGATCCTGGCACCTAAAATAGAAAAATTAATTTTATCAGAGAGCTCGTTATCATTTCACAACAGACCTCTTGAGAAGAGTGAGATAGCAAATGTCATTCTAAAAGTTGTGTAAAGATATTTATGCAGATTGAAAAATGAAATACTACTTTGAAACCCTATAATCTTTTTATTTTATTTTCTTCCTGTTCGGCAGTTTTGCCTTTCAGGGGTTTGTACATTTTTATTTGTAATACATAACGTTTGGGCATTCACGTTTGAGCATACAACATCTCACTCTTGTATCTTACTACTAGTTAATTTACAGGACTCAATACTTACAACAATACTTATATTTCTAATACTTACAACTAAATTTGACATACAATACAATACACAAATTTTACATACATTATACATTCTTAAATCTAGATACTGTAACGTATTGTACGCTCCACTCAAAATGGCGGCGCCAAAGGGATTAGACGCAAGGGCCAGGCAGGATGTAAGAACAATGCGGTA
The DNA here is from genome assembly GCA_964035755.1 of Teleogryllus oceanicus. NCBI lineage: Eukaryota > Metazoa > Arthropoda > Insecta > Orthoptera > Gryllidae > Teleogryllus > Teleogryllus oceanicus. The sequence continues at coordinate 35,147,867 of CAXIVR010000005.1, forward strand.
TTGGGTTTCTTAACTCAATACTTATTTCTAATACTTACAACTAAATTTGACATACAATACAATACACAATATGCTAGGAAAGGGATGCCCAAAATACGGACAGCGCATTTTTGCCACGTGCCGCGTGCAAAATTCTTAGAATCCAGGGAAAGGGATGCCCAAAATGCCTGGCAACGCGATTAGCGCGGGCCGTGTGAAAAACCCAGTGACGTTTCAGGTCACGTGGGTGGGGGCTATATAAGAGCGAACGGAGAGCGCGGGGGTGGGGTTTGTCGAGCTGAGTGGAACCCTCGTGCGAATGCACAAACTTGCGCCCAGGGCGGTGCGGAGCCGAGCGAGGCTCGTACGGCAACCCATGTGTTGGGACGCCGGGGTGGAGATTTTCCACGGGTGACCTACGTCACGGGAGCCACGTGCTGTGTGCATAAGGTTCGCTGAGGAGTGGCGCGGGCCACGAGTCAGATTACATTTTTAAGGATCGCTCCTGCGATCAGGGGAGTAAACGTTTTCCAAGAGCTAAAAGTAACTTAAATATTTATTGTACATATTGTGAATAAACCTGTACATATTTATCATTGAAGCTCGTGTCTGTGTTATTGTGTATTCCCACGACGTCACAATACACTCTATACATACTGTAGCAGATGCAGCCCGTGTGAGGTGCCGTGCTGCTAGTGCGACTACATACGGGGATCAGAACGGGTTTCAGGCAATTGTTTGTCTTTATGGGAATGATAAACAGTGCAATGTGAATGAATATAAATTTAATTGCATAGTATAAATACAGTTGGTTTGTTTATAGTAAGCCGGAGGACCATAGAAAGTTTACAAAGTTTCCTGACTGCTCTTCTTTCTTGAAGTACACGGGTTTAGCTTACTTACAGCTTTGCAGCAAGGAAGGCACCAACCCAAATCACTCGGCTGAGTGTGTCGCTGTCCGGGCTGAGGTTGGCTCCAGGCAATTCGGTGGTGCGAACTGGCATGGGCGCGGACTCAGATGACCGGAGCTGGTGGTGGAGATTGCCGTGAATTCGGCCAGATGGCGGCTGCGGCCCGCGAGTGGAACGAATTTGAGGCAGGCTTGATGTGGCCGTACTAATCGTCTTGATAGGCGAAGCAGGAACAGCCGACTCTGTTGAGTCTTGTCGGCCAGTCAGTTTAACAGGTTCGGAGCAGTGTAGTTTTGAGAAGTTCTGGTCTGTTTGGTCTGTTCTCAATTCTGTCATGACTGTCAAAACTGTTCTGTTTAGTCTGTTCTGTTCTGTCTCATTCTGTCTGTTCTGTTCTGTCATGTGGGAGCGAAGTTACAGTATTTATTGTATCGCGGGTGTGATTGACGCCGTGGAGGGGAGGGTCACGTGGCTATGACTTGGCCTATGGTAAGGCGGGAAAGTTAGAGTGCCCGCGATCGGCTCCCGATTCGTGATGCGCCTTCAGGCCCGGGGAGAGGAGTGTCACGTGACACTGACGGCGATCGGAAGCGAAGGCGGTGGCACGTGAAGTGACCGCGATGGCAGCCCGTTTGTATTCGAGAGTTTGTTTCAACGGAAATTGAGGCATCTGGCTTGCAGATGGCCAAGGAGCGGGGCGGCACGCTGGCAGTGCACCTGAAACTCTCTTTGTCGGCGAGGTACATTAACGGGCTTATATTTGCGAGGGAGGTCCGAAGCGATTCCCAGAAATATTTGTATACATTGCTGAGTCGCTTGTCAGGTAGCGAGCGATGGGGTGAGTGAAGGGCGCCGCGCGCCGGGGTGGCCCAGCCCCAGCCTAATGAGGGCTTAGTCCCCAGCTGTGGCGGCGTAGAAAAGCGGTGGCGGACGTTGGCCCGTGAGAACGGCGGTTTGCGCGGAAGACAATGTAAATGTTTTTCTTGCCCTTTTGTTGGATTTTTCGAAGTGCAGCAGCGTGCCGGCATGCACAGAGAGCGACTTGTGAGAAGTTGGTGAAAGTACGCTCTTAATAGTGGGTGGCCGCGCGGGAAGAAAGCTTTTAGGGGCTGCGACTTGGTGGCGAGATCGAAAATTTGATCGCGAGATTGAACACATACATTGGGATGAAGATTTACATATTTAATACATATTAATATACTGATTTTATGGGGAAACCCTATAATCTGGATCAAATTTGTCCGAAAGAGTAATAAAACAATGTCTCACTAACAAATTTGGAAGTTCTTGTTACGTTGACGAAACATGAATTTTTCTCCCAGATCATTTAGATGTTTTCTTATCAGTTCAAACCCATAAAGCATTGTTTTTTCACGCCAAATTTAGTTAGCGAGGTGTAATAAAGCTGGGTCATTCCACATCAAATCAACAAGGGTCCCAACCCCGACAGTTTCAGATTCTTTTTCAAACTTTGTGTTCCTAAAGTACCTCTTAAATATATAAAATGATCGCTCATGAAGTCTGTAGCAAATATAGTTTCACTTTTCAAATGATTTGAAGTTCGGAAGTATCTTGAAATAGCTGTGCGCATTACTAACTAAAAACTCTATTGTATCAGTCATTTTCAAAACTACAAAATTGTTCGTATATATTTTTAAAGCTCATAAATGAGGCATTTTGACACATTTTGACGGAACACGAATCATCACTGCAACACACGAATCAATCTTCTTTTTCATTTCTTTCCTGCATCCATCTCATATTTTTTGTTAAGATGACAACTTCTGATAAACACTCATCATCCAAGAAAGAACATTTCGAAGGGTTTTTTTATGAGAAGAGTGTCCAACTTCATTGAATGGATTACATCACACTAAATATTTAAACCGATCTTCCATGTTGCACGGTCGCACACACTGAAAAAGGTTCTATAGACACGGTTTTCGAAAGACAACTGAGCCTAGGCTGAACCTTGGAAGTTTCCAGTAGTTGCCAACCCAGTGTTTTGTCCCCAGAGTGACCAAAACATCAACATTTGTACCCCCGGGACTCGAGGGACCAGCCAACTCGGACTCCCGGGAAGAGTGCTTCTGTTCATGGTTGCCAGCAAACGCGTTCGCTGGCGTATGTTTAAGAATTTCAGATCATAACTTCTTATTGCGTTGCCATCCCAATTTCAAACTTTCACCAACAATCCAATACATATTGCACTTCAACATTATAAACACTGTAAAAATTCAACACTGTAAAATTTTAGTGGATAATAACGCATTTTTTGTAAAATTTTAGTGGATAATTCATCAGCCCAGAAGTTAACGCTATAATTGAATAAATTAATAATTCATATGTTTTTATTTGGAATAATGTATCAGCTTTCCAATGAGATAAACATTTTTGCTCTAAGTTCGATAGAACGGAAGATATTGTGATTCAAATGAATGCTTGCGCACCGAAATCTACACATTTTTTCGATTTTCGAAATCAGGTAAAATACAAAACAATAACATTACCGATCTAAAAATGTACATAGATAGTTTCTGTATCATAAAAAAACCATCTTTTTCTTCCAGACCATGTTATTCTCTGTCACTTTTGCCATGTCTCCTTGTGATTGATTACAATACAATACACCTTTTTCAACCCAAACTATTCTTATTTAACGTTATTACCGAGAAGATAAGTACACCCGTGTAAGCAGTGACCAAGCAGTCGCTGTCAAAGAGGTTCAGGGGTGTCATCAGTGGTTCAAGTGGTCTGGCGGAAAAGCAGGCTAAATGACCTAAGCCTCGCCACCAATAAAGACATATATATTCTAACACGCCCACCTACCACCTTCCAGCACGTGAGGAGAGCGTGATAGTATGAATGCTCGTGAAGCGAGCTTAAAATTCTCAGGGAGCAGGATCTTTTGGGTATGAGAAAGGTCTGAACCCTTGACAATGAATCAGATAAAATACAAATAAAATGAGTATATATTTAATGAAAAATTACAGTGGCACAATTATATAATAGGATTATGCACTTTAAATAGGTGGTCATTGAAAAGAAACAACAGAAAACAAGGCAAAACAAAAAACTGGCGTCACCTGGACTGGCTGAAAACACTTTCACCAATTTTAATTCACAATTTGCTCATTCCTCTTTGTGAATTTTATCTACCACATTATTTTACTCTCTACTCTCTAGTTTTTCTGTGCACGGCTTTTAAAATGAGTTGTACACTTGTTCTAAGGTATCCCGTTCACAGGTGCTAGCCTTGGGCTTCGCACTCACAAAACATAACATACACGTTACTTAAATGTGACCCCTTTACATATCACAGAAAGCAATTACTTTTAACACAATACAATAAACTATGACTTTTCGAGATAACATCACTGTACAACATATGAAAAACATGAATTATTTAAGTAAAATTGTACAAGGTATAACCTCTTTGAATGAATTTAATAACACATGCAGTAAATGAACTTGAAACTACCACTCACATCGTTCGGAATATTTCTCCCACCTATTCTGACCTTTCACCCACTTTTAACACGAATTGTCGTGTGTTTACTGCTATTCTCTTTACCCAACTAATCGCCGCATAAGAGTTGCCAGTTCTTTTACCTCAACAGTTCCGCATTGCTCGCCTGTAGGTGACCTTGTGGATTTTCTGCCGCTGGCAGTTGCAACCCGTCATCGTGTTGCAACCCGTCTTCGCTCGCTGACCCACGATGTTACCACTTTCCATCCCTCGAGCTCTGGACTCCGCCACACCTCCAATTTCCACACCCTTCCCCAGACTCGTACGATTTTCCCCGCTTCGCTTTTTCTGCCGCCCTTCAAGTTTTTCACGCTTCCAGCCTCGAATAATTAATGTTGCTGAAGTTATGCTTTAAATGCTCGGCCTACCTACCACACTTTGGGCGTGTGTGGTCTCAGCGTGCAATATGAGATGCTGGATTTAGTTAATGTCCTTCTGCGCGAATTTTACAAATTTATTTCGAAGTCAAATAATCACTTCACTTGCTCTTTCAAATACTGTGAATGTTAATGTGAAGAATGTTCGTGCACTCCACTTCTCATTTACATCACTTTCGTTGATACGCTTCTCAAGCTAACTACCAATTTTAAATAAACTCCTATGCTATCAAGTTACAATCGCCTTCAGAACTCAGTCTAGTCGCCGTCGCTGCTGCAATCAGAGAGAGCTCCTCCGAGGCGCGCAGCGATACTTATGGAACTCGCGCCTGGAGAAATTTTTGGAGGAGTGAAGTGAGGTTCCTCTTTTCGTGACCTCCAGGAAAAACATTATTCGCTAGTTCGGGGGTCAGAGTTCGAAAAGCTGTGGGTAGATGGCGCGTTTACAAGCCATCGCTCCGCCACTTACTCGACTTCTTTCGGTTCGCGAGCTTCTTCTCGTAGATGATGGTGGCGTTATGGGGTTGTCTAATCTCATGACGTCACAATAAATAAATATATATAAATATATTATTTATAAAAAAAAAATTTAATATATTATATATATATATAATATATATATAATATATAATATATATATATATATATATATATATATTAGCCCCTTTATTTTTCAAAAGGAGCGAACCCTCCTCCCTGTCGATAGGGCGTGGATGGTGAGCAAACTAACAGTCACCAACCACTGGATTGGATTCGTCGTCAAATCTAAGCCTGTCCGACCTATCAGATAGAATTACCTCGATTTTGGGAGGAAGTAGGTGACCTTGAGTAATAATCCCTAATTACTCTTTGTCGTGACTCAATTGGATGATAAGTCATAACATTCACATGAAGAAAGTTCACAGCTGACTTCCTTCCTGAGGGATAGGGTCCTGACATATGCACTGGGATTTCAATAAGAACATCATAGTCGTATGTTTTAAAAAAAACCGGAAATATATTCTATTTTTACACTGTACACTCGAATTTGTCTGAGAGTACCTTTGCTATAATCAGATTTGAAACAAAACTGGTGAACAAAATGTCACGAAAACCTTTGCTGAATTATAATTTAAAACACTTTGACTGTTTTCGTTGAATACTAGCACAAATTCACAGAGAAAGAAAAAAATGTCCAGTGATAACGTCTTTACATACGAATACCATTACACAATTTTGCTGGAAAAACACATAAAAGAGTACATACACATAATATTACACTATATAAAGAAAACCTATTACACTCTGAAATATTCCAACGTTTTACACAAAACAAAACAGTTTGGTTTGTTCAAAACAAAATAATTTGTAACTTCTCCAGCTACACGAGATTTAGTTTAGTTGATGATCACCTAAAGTTAGATTTGTTTGATTCACTGAGATCTCTCAGTATACAAAAAAAATTCAAATTTATAATCAAGTACTTTTGTTATTACCATACTGGTATCGTACTCAAGTGCATATCTTATTTCCAGAACAAGATCTCCTCCGTTATTTACATGCAACATTATATGAACAATCACTTAACATGAAACACTGTTACAAATCAAACACAGAAAAATTATATCTTAAATTTACAATAGTCCTTTTCATGTATCTGAATTCAGGTAACGAATCTATAACTCTAGCTGACATTCGGACACAGAATTTAAATTTTCTTTACGGAAATTGTATATGATTACAGGCACTAACCTCATGAACTAGATAGTCAGTAAAGTTCTGCAATTGGTAACACCTAATTTATAATCTGATGAATAGATAAACTCACGAACTCGTGCGGCGGCGACGGCTCGACGTTTTCTCGAGGGCGTCCGAAGTTTGAAGCGGCTGCGAAGAATTTCCTATGTGCCCTCCAATTACGTCCAATATAAAATCGGGTGTTTGCAACTGCTTTTCCACTCCCTTTCCTTTCTTCAGTAGACGTTGCTATGTACGCCGAATGAAACGTGGTCAACTCGGTTTCAATAAATCCAAGCGATAGTTTTAAAAGCTGAAATAAAATATATTCATAGTACTATTTCCATACTATTGTAATATTCCATGATTCCCCCCAAGAATAAGGCACAAGTCAAAGAATAAATAGAAAATGCATAACATTAACATGAACTGTAAAAACAGATGAAGGCGATGTCGCGTAGCGATAGTTTTTGAGAAGTAAACGGAAAACGCGACAAATTCACAATTGGGACAAGATAGGGCAGTAGCGTTCATGTAGCGAAGTCGTTTGCAAGTTATTTGAAGGAAATCGCATCACGCGTTCGAAAGATATGAACATTTTTGTATAGTATAAATTCCTTAAAGGGACAAGATAGGGCAGTAGCGTTCATGTAGCCATTGTTGTGCTTTAAGGTTCAGTAAATCAAAAGGTGTTTGTGGCGAAAATTAAGAGAACGCGTAAAGCAATACAAACAAAATTTTAAAGAACCAACAGAATAAATCATTTAGAAAATTATGGTAACAGTCGCAACGTTGGGAAACTTCGAGGGGCTACGCCAGAACAGAAAATGTGAATTAAATTAAATGATGTAATATTTTGTAGGAGAAGCAACAGCGATCGTGTGATGTTAAAAGAAAAAAAGAGCTGACGATCCGGACACAACAATGACGAGGAGAGCGCGGTCGAAGTAGCTTGAATACGGATGCATGTTGAAACGCTCCGCAAAAAAATTTTTATTTTAATAGAAAATTGCGTTCAGTTTGTGAATAGAGTGAAATATATCGTGTTTAGTAACTGTCGAGTTAATGGAAAGATAAAACGTGGAAGAGATATTTATATATTTCACAAAAACAGTGTTCGGGGAACACTGTCGCTATATTGTCGGTCGCAGTTAACAGAAACTAGTATAGTAATTAGTGAGTAGTTTTAATCAGGGATATTCTTCATTTAAAGTAAATTTGTCGTTAACAAACGTGTGTGGAAATGGATGGATGCTGTGGGGAGATGAATTAATGGATGCTACGTGTATACTACGGAGGTGACATGGAACAATGGCGTTACGCGGATGGCCGATTTCTACGAAAGGAAAGTGCAATAACTTTGCGTAATTTAATAGTTCAGATAAATGGGAAGAAAGAACAGAGTAGGTTTTAATGTACAAGACCAAGTTTTGCGGAAATAATAATAGGCTATATTCAGACAGAATAGGGGATGCGCATTCAAGTGTGAATGATTTGTTTTGTTTTTGTCGATTGTGTAAATAGTAAGTGTGAATGTGATTTATGTATTTCAGGTATTGTGTTTTGTTGTTTATTGTATTGCATTTGTGTATGTTTTGTTGTTATGTCTCCAGCGGAGTGTGGAGAAAGTGAAAACCAGAAAAGAATAAATAATGCCGGACGTATTTGGTTCGACAGTAAGCCATATGATATGATTTCGTGATTTTGTATTAAACAGTGACCTACGCCCAAGTGTCCAAGTATCTCGTTAGGCTCCTGTACAGGCCAACCACAGCCTCACGCTCAATAGTTTTATAACATTGAAGGAGTAGCTAAGTAACGGCACAGTTTTAGATAAAGGAGGCAAAGTTAGCAGGGCATAAATTTGTATAGATTTTATATAGAGTAGAGAGATTCAAGGTATAGTCGTTTTATTTCATATTGTCGCCGCAACGTGGTGCGGTTACATACAGATTTGGGATAAGTAGGCAAGACGTTCCATTACACTATAAATTACTCATTCACGTTTATACGCGTTTCCGACTGCTGGTTCCTGACGCAGTATAAATCTTATTATTCGTTTATTAATTGTTCTCCATTCAATTATACTCATACCTTATGCATAATATATTCGTTTATTCTTTAAGCAAGTTATTATAATAATCAAATAGATTACCTTATTCTAAAAGCTTCAGTAGTCGGTATTTCCCAGAGTGGCGTGATCCGTTGCTTACCCATTTCTCTGCGGGTACCGTTTCAGTCGCTCTTCATTCACGAAAGAAAATGTCCGAATCTCCTTGAGTAGGTTAAAATTCAGTAAATCTTGCCTACTAAATTCCCATTGGTCCTTCGGCCGTTCCTATGACTGAATATTTCGTCATCTGCGCTTGCGAATTTGTTACGAGCGCTACTGGTAGCTGTCTCGTGAACTACTTGAGAATCGGCGTGTTGGAAAGAATTTTCTTCCATCATCGGGTGTAATCTGTCGGATTACCTGATAACTTCCTGGTCTAATAGGTACCGATAGATGTATTAAATGAAACTAAATTTATATTTTCGTGATGTAAACGTCTGAGCGGTTACAATATATAAAGAGGCACCTTCTTGTAGTAATCTCTCTATATGAGCCGCTTTCGCTGACTATGCCGCGCCACTTTCACGTATTCCCAATCCCGTTTAACGGCCATAGTTTTTTTAAAATTTTATTCATAAAACTAAAAACGCTTATTGATGGCCCATAACAGCTACAGTACATCTTTATCGCTTTCGGGTTTTAAAAGTTTTTAAATCTGCTCTCCTGTGTGCTCTTGGAACGTGGTGGCGTACGCGCCCCTGGCGATGGCGCAGAAAACTATTTGTTTTGACATTAATACATTTCTTAGTTTGTATTTTACTAAAAATTAGATCAAAAGCAAATCAAATATTACACACAAACTGTAAAGATATGTTATCGCCTTGCATAATAAATTATATATTTTCCCTCTTTCTTTAAGAAAAACAATTTTGACGAAAATGTTTGTTTTTCTCTGAGATACCGTTGCTGTAAGCTTCTATTTGTTATTCTGCGTGACCAACACAAATTCATTCGTTTGTCATTTGCAGATAAATCTGTACTTTCGAACTTTGTTTAATGTTATAATATTGAAAATAATTCAAATATTCGTAATGTGATGTTCGTTGTCTCTAAACTTTGTAGAGTCGTATGCATTTGCGTTGTAGTATAGGCTTATTGTTTTCCAGCTTCAACAGATATTTTTTTCCAGTAGCAAATACTGACGGCTTAAAAAATGTAAGGTAATGATGTTGATCATTAAAGGTTTGCAAAGGAAATAATCCATAAGGTTTAATGTGTTTTAATAATTCGAAAATTACCAACAATACTTTTATTTATTTTTAGCTCATAGAAATTAACTGAGTAGAATGCAATACAGTTTTTAAAATTAGCTACGACGTAGTATTGCGATCGTATATTACGGAAACAATTTATAGGGTTGTTTACGAAAACAATTTATGGTAGGTATACTATAACAAATATATTAAATAGTATTAAAATTAATTTAAATGTTCCTTATATATTTTTTGTTTTTAAATTTATTTTCTTGCCCCTTAATACGTAGATAAGTAAAAGGTTTACAACAATGTGTTTTTGGTTACAACTTACATACTATTGTAGAGTTATGCACAAACGCAATTGTAACGAACGGCCGCGTGGCATAGGCGACGCTAAGGCACCACGCGTCAGCCTTTGTTTACGAGCGGATGTGATGTCGGCGGGAAACCCTAGGAGGCAGCGTGGTGGGGAGAAGGGCGAGCGTCAGCCCTGGCGAGCGGCGGAATGCTCTCTTTGGTTACGGGACGCGGTGCGCACGGAGTCTGGGTGGGCGCGGGCCGCGTGCTGTGCCAGGGCCGGCAATGTGTTGCCGTACAGAGGCTGTCTCGATGTTGAGTCGTAGGTAGGGGTTGCGGCGCTTCACGCCATCTAATGCTTGAGATTAGTGCATAGTGGTGTGGTAGCCGTAACGGGAAATTACTCCGTGTAGGGATATTAGTAATTACGTTATTTTGTAATAAGGTGGTGGTCTGTTAATAAACCTCTAAATTACTAAACCCACACTAGTCTGTGTTATTATTGCAAATGCATGACGCCACACTATGCTTAATCTAATACTAGGGTGAGAAAGTCAATCAATTACGCACCTCTATTAATTGTCAATTTTAGCGATTTTTTCGGAGCTACACGGAAAGGGTAGTTTGGGAAAGAAAAATTTTGTTTTGAATTCTGGTTAGTTGTGGAGGATTTCGCCCGAGGTTGAGTGAATTGAACGTTGGGATTTGCGGAATGAGAAATAGAGGTTGGAGGTCAGGTAATTGATAATGTTGACTATGAGTTCGATGGATAGTTCTTTGCGGAGTTGGTCGTTGGTAGCAATGGTGAATATTTTGGCAACGGTTTTTGATGGGTTAAGTTGAGATAAGTCTTTAGCATCCCAACTGTCGATTATATTACGCATAGTTACGTATTTTGTGTAGATCGAGTCCTGGGGAAAATAGCATAGTGTAATTGGGCGATTTTTATTGAATAAAGAATTCTTATATTGAATTCGGCAATTTTTAGTGAATTATTGAGGATATTGTCCACGTATATATTGGAAATAATGATGAGTATGGAGGATAATGGTGATCCTTGGGGAAGACCTGCATTTATTTGCCTGGGGTTTGAGTGGTGGTTCTTATACTTTGTGGAAGTATATAAAGTTGAATTTGTCGGTACTACTCTTAAGAAGGGCTGTTGAGAATTGTAATATAAAATACTTATAAAAATGTCAGCAATTCGTAAGAGATTAATTTATCGAGTATTACAATGAACCGGTAACGGTGGCTCTGGACATCAACTGATCCCACTGCAATGCCTCTGACCGGGAGGTCCTAGGTTTCGAGTTCCGATAGTGGCAGGATTTTCCATATTAGCTAGACTGCTACGACGAATTCAGTCGCTGTCTGGAGGAGAATTGTAGCGGAAGGCTGCTCTGGTCAGCAGTTTCCTCGTGGTTTCTCCGAACAACACCAGACGAATGCTGGAGCAGCTGGAACCCTAACAAACGAGCTATGGAATGAGCTATGGACCGAGCTATGGATTCAACCTTTCCTTCCTCTTCCTTGTTCTATCCTCATCCTTTGCTTACACACACACACACACACTCACTCACATACACTCCATTATCACACTTGTCGGGATACCAGTCGTAAACTTCGAGCTCGTCCCGCTACGGCGATGTCCCACTGATGGGAGATACCTGGTCAGTGAAAATCCTCGCAAGCCGTCGTAGGTCGGCGCCGGAACTCACCAGCTAACGGGAGAGAATCACCGCCTCTTTCCATAATGAAAACACGAGCTTCACTTACGTGACTAATGACCTTAGTAGTTGACAAACACGGAATCACCAATCAGTCAATCAATACAATCAAGAGGAAAAGACATAGTCTTCATTTACGGTCAGTATGCTGGTATTTGGTACAGAGGGAAGAATGCGTAGGTTGAGCTGAAGTTTCCGACGAACGAAATACGAAAAGGGAGGAAACGTTCGCTTCGCAACCACAGATACCTTTGTGGCCTTTCCAAGTCCATCTCGTCGAACGGAGCGCTCGCCCGCTGGGATGGCCACGCCAGTCCCTTTCGTTTATGGGGAGGGGGCGTGCTGTTGCGCTGGACGTGAGGACGCGAGGCGCCTGCACCGCGCAGCTGCACCTGAGTCACTGCGCGTGCCACTTCGGGTGGTCAGGAGTTCGATTCCCAGTGATTCTGCTCTTGGCCGGACCGTTTACCATACATCGAAATTAGAAGTGCGTTCTGCATTCTTACTTTCCGTGGATGTGAGTAAAGAAGTCACACGACTTGTTAGTTTATTTTCTTATTTAAAGTAAAATTAATAATTTTTACTATTCCTGAATTGATTATTATAATATTAATCGTAATATTAATGGACAAAGCAGGATTGTGGACGCTTTTTGGATTTCTCTCGTTCTTCCTACACCTCATTCTACAATCGATTATTATCACTAAAATCAAGACAATATCCTCACCCACAGATAAACCATACCATTTATCTCATGTACAGTGTTATAAGAGTAGGTACTATAACACCCCCACTGTCCGTAACAGCCCCAAGTGGAGGTGCTCCCAGGGTTGACCTCGACTTACCTTTTTCCCGGCGACAGCTGCAGGTTAAAGCTTTGCCCGACTACCCCCACTGAAAACACTGAAATTTCTAGCGGAAACATGCTTGGCGTGGGCATTGGCATGCAACTTGGAATGAAAGATTTTCCTCATTTAGCTTAAATTTAACTCACAAGAGATATTTAGGCAAAATCACGGTGAAGCCGGATACATAAAAAACTGACTTACACACTAACTTATAACTATTTTACATGGTTGGCGTTTCGACGGGTCGCTCGCCCATCTCCCGTCACAGTAGCTGTCCAGGCGGGGCACGGAGTTCGTCGCGCCGGCGCAGGCGGGGGCACGAGCGGTTACTCGCTCGTATCCTCCCCAGGTAGGCTAGCGAAGCCGTGGCGATGACCCGGTCGCTTGCCCGACCCAGCGGCGATGAATAGTCTGGATCAGCCGATGACCACTCAATAGCCGAGCGCGTGAAGGGTGGCGCTCGGGGTCGATGGCTGCGGCGGTGGCGGCGTGGTCGGCGCCCGCGGCAAAGAAAATTGTCCAGGCACGCCTCTGCGCCAGGAACGGCGGTTCTTGCCCTCGAGTTCGCCTACCTCTGGAGCTGATCGTAACAGGCTCGTGGCGTATCGGCGATCGTATATGGCGATCGTATGCGTGGCGTGACCGCCTCGTCGCGCCCTGGCGGTCGACGGCGCGTAAATATCGGCGGTCCCTACTTCCTATTGCTGATCGTATTTACCGAAGCTCGGACCAGCAGAGCCAACTTGCACACCCGAGGCCGTTTTACTGTGCGTGTACTCGCACGTACATGGCCGAAACCAAAAAAAACTAAGACTCTAAGCGTCTTCCGGGAGAACACCTACGCCCTCGCCCGCTGTTCCCCTCAGCGCGGCGTCCGCTCTCCTCCGCAGTTCGAATCAGTTCTTACCCGAATTACCTTTCTTCGCAGCTCCGCGGCTCCATGGGGTCACATGATCGTGCCCACGCGATGTTCACGCCTATTGGCCTGCGGCATCGCGCGACACGGGGTGGCCAATCGCGGCTGTATCGACGTGGCAGTTGACGCTATGAAGTAGCGTCTTCAAGGGAATTTGTTCGACGTCAGAATTCGCCGAAATCGCCGGCGCTGGTCGGCGGCGGCCGGAAATTCCATTGACGTCACGGGCGCGCCCCTTTCCACAGGGCTAGTTAACAAAGGCTAGCCTGCTCGCCCGCATCGGCGGCGCGCAGGTAACGGGAAAACGTCCCCTTTCCTGCTGCACTTCGACAAGCGCCTTCACTACGCATTTTAATATGCGTTTGAAAATATTTATATTTATGATTTGCGATGCCATACGTAGGCGACTGTCCCATTACAGTACAAACAAGCGCGCAAGAGCGCGACTGTAGTAAAGATTAACAGAACCTTTCAGAACATGCTTTTAGAGTATTTGAGCCTAATCATGCGTCAACAAACCCAATCAAGTGTTGACTTTTTTTCGAATCTATTGAACTTTCGCTTTCATTTTGTAACATATATTTCTGAAATGTAACTAAGACAAAAATAAAGAACTGGTAATATCAAGTAGGTGATTTTTGGTGCAGTTATTTGGTACATATATCTTTGATGTAAATGACATGTATATGGGCGGCCAATGACTGAAATTCACAAAGAAATAAAGTCCGTTTGGACACATAAGCAGCAATAAATAAGGGTAGAAATGATACGAGAGTTTCGTGCAAATCGTGTCAGGGTCAGAAAATGCGGTGAAAATGAAACAAAAATCAATTTTACAGAAGGTATTATGTATAATTGTTGAATGGTGACGTTTTCGGAAGATCGGTTTACAGTAAAAAATCGAGTCCGAAAGACATTATTTTTCAGAAAAGCTGCATACAACAAATTTTGCACACTCACCTCGAAATAATTATGGTGTTGATGTACCAAAATATTTATATTGTTGATGATTTTCGACATTATAATTGTATTAAACTGGTAAGTAACATGGTAAGTTCATTTAGTGTTGGTTTTTTAACTCGGATCGGCTATGTAACAATTGACTTCTAGCAACTTTTCATTTGTTATTTAAGGTGGGTCCATCAAAATTTAAGTATTGTAACATCGAAGTGCTAAAATATTAAAGAAAGTATTATAGAACTTAATAACATAACGAAATAAATATTGAACTCTCATTATCGTAATAGATTCTATTGAAATAAATTAGATTATCAGTGAAGGCTAAACACTATCTAAATGAACAAAAAAGCAATGTTTTTCCATTACGTGACGGTAGATTTGCTAGAGTTCGTGCCTGGTGCTAGTCCTTATAGGTGTGGGTATAATATCTCCAATTTACAGATTATAAACAGTACGGAAATGCAACATCTGATAATAGTGTTTAAAAATAGTTAATTATGATACGAGAAGTAAAGGTGGCATTTTATTTTGTGACTAGGAAATGTTGCGACACGAATCCGCTAAGCCGAGTGGCATAATCCTATGAGAAAATAAAATCACTTTTATCATGTGTGTCATACACTATTTTTAGTCAGCCTTACTGACTTTCCTTTCATTTTAATTGAAGTGTACAAATCACTTTATTGGCTACTGATCTTAATTACATTAAGATCAGTTGCAGCTGATCAGACGAAATTTTTTTGTTTTCTTTGTTGCACTCACAGTTTTATCATAACATTTGAGCATCAATTTCATAAAATTTGACATTTCCGGTAGTATCAAATAGTTTTCGATCAATAAATATTGGTTTTAGAAAACTAATTAGCAACAAAAGAGCGACAATTTCTAATGCAATTATCTTTTATTTATTTCAGTAATATCTTAATTTTCTTGTAATCGCCGGCCTAACTTGACATCAAGTTAGCGAAAAATTATATTTTCCGTATTAAAGTGCCACAAAATTACTTTTGTGAGATCCATTTAGCAACAAAAAAGCGACAATTTCCCATAAAATTATTTTCTGATTTATTTATGTACTAATATATTAGCATTCTTGTATTTGTCAGGCTAATTTGACAAGAAGTTAACCGAAAATACAATTTCCCGTAATAGTTAAAGACCAACAATTTTTTTTTCAGGATCGTTTCAAATATTGAAGTTTTAGCACGTTGTGCATGCCCAGAAAGTAATCTCTTTTACTAGGGATTGTCTAAAAAATAATTTAGCATGGGATTCATGTCCGTTTCTATCGCTTAATAATAAAAAGGATGGTAAGAGGTTGTCGTGATTGCGAAAACACGAGGCATCAGATGCTGAAGAGTCCTCGCCGAGTGGGCGATAAGCGCTATCGACGCACCGCGCAGCTGCGGGGCATGAGGCGAAAAAACGCCAGGCATCTCTAGTCCGCGAGATCACCAGCAGGCTGTATCACCATGAAGAGGAGATGGGCGGCCTCCTCCTGGTACCTGCCGGTACTACTATTCGCTGGCGCTGTGGTGAGGACATTGCACACGCTTTCTTGAATACGGATGTTCATTTTTTCACTAAATTCGGACATATTGCGGTTGTTGTGTTCCACTCCTAGTGAAGCCGTCAATGTCCAAGTCGCCTGGTGCCTCTATTCCTACGATTCACGTTACCTATAAATGTATGGTTTAGTGGGGTATGTTGATTTCTTCTCATTTCCTTCTACACTCGCAACTGTCAATGTCAGATAAGGCGGCTCAGTGACCACATCCGTGATCGTTGTAGCGTCTTTATGCGCTGGCCACCCGTGGTCGCTGCAGCGTCCGAGGGGATTCTAGGGTTCGAATTCCGACTGTGGCAGATTTTTGACACCAGCTAGGTAGCTAGGTCGAATTCAGCTGCTGTCAGGAAGATAATTTGATAGGCTACCTTGTTCGGTAGTTTGATAGGCTTTTTTCGTCTAAAATGAGGCGAATGTCGGAGCACCACTCTAAAAAACGAGCTACACACTATGCGCAATCATCCCTTTCACATCTGTTTTCCATCCTCTCCCCTGGCACATATCTTTACACTACTACACATCTCAGAGAACCAGTCGGGAGCATAGAGCTTATCAGTAATGTGGGGGAACCGCGTTAGCGGAGATATCTGGAGGAGGAAAACCATGTACGCAGACGTGTAGGTCGGCTCGCAATATCACGAGTTCCAGATATTGGGAAAGGAAAACCGTCACATGCACTATTCTCACGAGACTTTTCTCCAAAGGAGCGCCGGATGTAAATATTAATTGCACACTTATTTACAGCTATAACATGTTTTCCCAATTACTGACAATTAGGACTAATCGGTTAGTTTCAGTTACTTTAAGACAGAACAAATAGGGTTTTTGAGATGAAATGCTCCTTACATGTTCGAATGTTCAGTCAGGCTTTGCAGTAGATTGGAATTAAATTTCGGGACACTGATTACAGAATATAGGGCTGCTCCGATAAGTGGGCTGCTTATCATTTCACTGATAAAAAAGTTGCTCAACAATGTCAACCTGGGATGGGATTCATTGGTAGATTCAACAAAGGTGAACATCGAATTAAGTAGCTTGTTTTGCAAGCGATTCCATCGCTTTATCGATCTTTTTACCCCCTTTCGAATCCCGACGGTGGCAGGATTTTTGACACTAGCTATGAGCTGGGTCCAAATCACTCGCTGTGTAGAGCAGAATTCTAGTGGTATGTTGCTCTGATCGGATGTTGTCCGTGATTGCTTCGATCAACACCATGCGAATGCCACAGCAGTACCCTAAAAGAACGGGATACAGACCGCGCGTGGACATTCCATCCCATTCCTTGTCCTTTCCTCTCCCCTTACACTTACACTTTCACACATGCTAGGAGACCGGTCGGAAACTTAGAGCTTGTTCCGGCTGGGGTAGTGTCCCGCTGGTTGGGGAAATCCCAATTAGTAGGTCGGCGCAGTTAGTAATTACAGGTAGGTCGGCACCAGATCTCAACATCCAACGGGGGAAGATCACCGCCACCTTCCGTTGGGCAAAACATGTAATACATTTACGATGCCAATGACTTTAGCAGTTGACGCGTCCAGAATCATAAATTAATCTATTTATTTATTTATTTATTTATTTATTTATTTATTTATTTATTTATTTATTTATTTATTTATTTATTTATTTATTTATTTATTTATTTATTTATTTATTTATTTATTTATTTATTTATTTATTTATTTATTTATTTATTTATTTATTTATCTATTTATTTATTTATTTATTTTCAAATCTCATCAGAGCGCTCTCTCCCCTGATCTTAGTTACCACGCAATAATCGTGTCCTTATCACTTCACATTCATCGTTTTGTTTACTACGCACTCAAAGTATTTTGAGAGTCCCGTTTTCGCGTCAGTCTGGGGAGTTTCCTTTTAGGATAAAAAAGATAAAGGAAATAAAACCAAGAAATTGTAAAGGAAGAAAAAAATGTTCATGTACTTCAAATATTTTAAAACAGTAACTATAATGAATATAATGAAACTTAAATTTTTTTGATTTATTCGAAATTGGGAGTCAAAAAATCAGTAAATGCTGTAAATGAAACGCAAAATGAAAGCTGTAAATGAGTCGCACAAGTCTTACGAGTAAACAACGCTGACTATCAAGGTTACACTGCAATCCGTTTGTTTATCTACTGTCATGGTTGCCGTCCTGTGGCAATGTGACGTGTCTGGAGCGTACCTGAGCTACCAGTACCGTGAAAGTGGATATGCCTTGTCAATAGGATATGAAGTATTTTCATCGTGGTTGGGAGTATATTCATATTAAAATATCAAACCTACTTCGAAATATTTGTATTTGTATGAAATGTTTACTCATAAATCAACTACTTCAAATAAATGTGAAGTGAAACTCAAGTTATTGACGTCAATACGTTTATAAAGAAGCAAATAACCAACTGACTCTGGGTTGCATGAATCTATTTAAAGATTCATTAAACGCTAATGGCCCTGTTAGTGTTGTCTTAACGTAAGAAAGCGTTGCAAGAACATTCTTTAAGTTAACCGATTCGTTGAAGTACTCTTTAAATTACATATTGAAAATCGGACTTGTAAACTGTTAACCATTCGTTAACCCACATTGTTCTATAATACTGCCTATTCTACAACGAAAACGTTATTTTCCTATTAATGTCCAGACTGTGTGATCAGCAGACCTAAGGATAATACTTCTCAATTGCTCCACCTAGCACGATTGTCTTGAGTATTAAAACTGTGGCAAACGTTTTCCCAGCACTCGTTATTTTTCTGGTTGGTGTCTATTTTCAATTGTATTTGAAGACTTGCTAACAATATTCAAAAGATTTTTTTCTTTCTGAAAATCTTCCCCTCTATTTTTTCCGCAATTACGAAGTCGCGACACCAGCCTTTGCAGTACACAGGGCTGAAGACATTCGGACCACCACGGAAAAGAGCGTTTGAACTAAGTTTGTAGTCGTGTGGAAGGAGTAGGAGCATTTGGACTTCGTCAAAGAACTTCCATGAACCTTGAAAACTATAATCCATTTCATGTGTTTGTTTTTAAATAAGGATTAGTAAAGAGGTCGTTAAATATCACTCTTTAACAACCTACTCTTTAAAGGACCAAGAAGTTTTAAAGACCCGTTTGCTAAAGACTAAACAGAATGTTACAGGACACTTTTCCTACAACCCGCTGTGAGTCTTATTTATGCTCTTGGCTGTTTTTGTGCTCTTAGCCGTGCTTTTCTAAATACTATCTTCTTATAAGAAAAATATCATATAAACAAGAAGTGTCAGTTGATGTAATAAATGTACTCCTATACCATCTTCAGCTGCAACTCATTTGTTTGGAATATTCGTAACGGACTGTGGACTGCAAAATTCTTATCGGACGCCGGCTGTTAAGAGTGGCTTTTCATTCGTCTGGTTCCGTTAAGTCTATACAAAAATGTTATGAAAAGTAATTTTTACAAGAAAACGCGTGTAAGTGTTTAAGTACATTAAAATTGCCAATAAAAAATAATTATTATATATGTATTCACCTAGTTTACGATTAACATGTCTTCATCAGATACTAAACGTATGTGAAATCAAAGCTACTTTTTTGTCCTCAGATTCTTACTATCACGAGTTGTAAGGCGGAACGGCTCGGACATGGCCTCGAGGTGCTCCAAAAGTCGCGGCCAGTGATGGCGACGATGGCGCTGCAAGGTAGTTGCGGCGGATTTGCACAATCAACAGCTTATGGTTTCACTAACAAATTCATTTGTGAGGTAGTGAAGACATAAGTATTCACTGACGCTTCAATAAATTCCAATTTATCGGCAAAATCGGATCGATTTTGGTTTCTATGTATTCACAATCATCTGTTCTCCTTTTAGCAATCAAATTAGTCGGCTCACCTAAGTTTCAGAGACTATACGTTTAACCATGTTCCTGAATTGACGGTCTGAGCGAACGGACATATGATTAAATTAAAATATACACTTACACGAAACAAAATTGATCAATATCTTCATTATATTTGTGAAGTCTTCCAGTTCTCTTTACCTAACAATACAAACTTTTTTATGAATACACACACAACGTCTGAGTATTATCATGGATCATGATATTATGACTTCAAAAGTCCATTTTCAAACAGGCATCGATTGCTTTTGGTCTAGTTTGAAGAATTGGATGGGCAGAAAAGGTCGGTTTCATTCCCTCTTAGAAATTACTGAACATTTGAGCTCGTTTTGATACAGGCAATTCTACACGAGAAAACATTTCTGCGCTGTGTTGAATATTCTGCATCTATTCAAAGTCGGGTGTTAATGCTTGCTCCGCTGTACTGGAAAGCATATGATATTAGCGTATTCCTTTCTGACGAGAAACGTATTACGTCCAGGCTAATACGTGTAAAATAAATAGTAGTATCCCAAAGGAAATATCTTGATGTTCTTCAGTATTTGGTAAAAGCGAATATTACTCTACCTCAAACTTTTGTTTTCTTAGCCCTAGCCCAACACATACTACTGTACCATATGCTACTGTAACACTACTGTACCATAGCATACAGCACAATCGGTTTTAACCCCCACACCTCTGGGTGTGGGGGTTAAAAATTCGTCTGGATCCATGTAGATTACGTGATGGGAAAAATCGGGTTGGTGGCAAGTTTCCCCGGATTTGTCCCCATTTTCCCTGCCTCTAGCTCCCTAATTGCTTCATCACCATTAAGCGCTTAGCATTAAGCAAGCAATTTAATCATTAAGCATCAATCCACACTACAATTTTGTTCCCCATACAATATTGGGCCACACGAGCTGATATCATTATAAAGTGTTGGAGATAATGAAAGTTCAGTAATACTCCGATTAGCCGAAACAAAATTACATAAATTTCCAATTATCAAAATGTATTATCAAAAGCGACGCCTTCATATGTAACTGAACATTCCTAAATAATTTAATTTTTTTTATTTGAATTTTACAAAATTTACAGTTGCTTAAACTTATTTTAAAGATGATGATAATTCAAGATTCCATTTTCTTGACCGTTCCTTTCGGTAGCGGAAGCCTCCGTCTTCATTGCAGCGTCTGAAAGTCTATATACACCGAGAAAAAATCTAACAACGTTAGCATGTTTGATTTAAACGTGTTTGATGTCAACCAGGAAACATGAGACTGTTATGATATCTAAGTGAATCAAGAGTACACTTACGCCTTGCCCTCCTTGAAAATTTTAAAATAGAACCGTTATCTCGTCGTAAATTATTTATTTTTGTAAATATGTTCAGTCCCTGATTTTTTTTCTCTCCTTTAACCTGACAATCTGCGAAATTGATATGCCACGAGCCATCCAGCAACCTGTAAATGGTTTAACATAAACCAACTGTATTTATTAATTGTATTATTAATATTCTAATTTCATTCTCCGTCATATGTGCTATTTATTTACTATTAAAATATGACACATCTAGGAAAAAGTTGGATAGAAAAGAGAGCCCAGAAGTGTACTTGTCCCCCCTCTTGTTTTAGACACAATCACAAGTTTATGAGTGTGCAGTTTCGCCCACAATAAACATACACGACACTACAGCCAACTGAATATCTGTTCAGGTCATTATTCACTAACTGCCGATGCTGTATGCATCACACAGCAATATATTGGCTGCAAAACAGGAATTTTCTTCATTGCCCGTAGAGCGTGGTGCGGAGGGATTCACTGTAGCGTGAAGCACCGGGGCGGAGGCCGCGACGTGTGACGAAGGCGCTGGCGGCGGTGGCGGGCGCGGAGCCAGGGCGCCCGGGGCGCCCCGGCCAAGAGCGCGACCATGGGGAACGCCCCCTCCGCCTCCGCGACCGCGCGCGCTCGCACAACGCGCTCTTCCGCCTAACGGAGGCGTTGCGCGCGAGGACGGTTGCGGGAACAACTGATGCATATATGGTACTAGTAGAAGTAACCTTGACTTATCCAAACATTGGTTTATCACATTCATCTGTTAGAAAGAGAAACGAATTCCGTCTATGGTGTGAAATGGAAGTAATTTTATTTACTTCTCCCCGGCGCCCAGCTCTGTTCCGTGTTACTTGCCGCCCGCCATTGCCGTCATACTCGACTCCGCTGCTCACCCGCCCTTCTCGTACGACCTCACCCTTACACTCCTCACCCATTCTTTTCTTCCCCCGACTCATTCTACCTCCCGCCAAGGGCGGATTTGGCCATTCATTTTTTTAGGGGGGCCTCGTAGATTCTTGTTAAACAGTAAACATATTTCTTATCAAATTGCCCAGAGCCTCTTGCTGTCCCGCAATCCGTAGAGCTTTTATGTATTGCGTTTTACATTAAACAAAACGTACAACAAAAACTATTTAACCGCACCAGAGGCGGAATTTTGACAAATCATTTCTTCGTGGTTTTGTACATTGTAATTATATACTATGTTTCAAATATAACGTTTCTGTCTTCTATCGTTTTGGCTCTACGTTGATATATACTCTCTCAGCCTGAATCAGTGAAAAACTACTGATTGACAGTGACTATTCACTGATTGTGGTATTTATAACCCTGCCACTGGCAATCAGTGAATTGAACTGAACGAATCAGTGAAAAACGGATCCACTTTTTGAATCAGTGAAACTTCACTATTTGAATCAGTGAAATCTGTGACAACTAATTGAACCAGTGGAATTAATAGCCGTTGCAATCAGAAAAGTAAGGCTATTCTTTGAATCAGTGAGTATCACATCGCTTCTCCAGTACTGTAATGCACAAATCCAAAAATCCTACTACTGAGAAATCACTGTATTGCTTTTAAACAAATGCTTCAAAAACATAAAAATTTAATAAATAGAATACAATAAATATAATAATATAATAATTTATATAATAATATAATAATTTATATAATAGTATAATAATTTATAGTATAACAATAATAAATATGATAATAATTTATATCTGGATTTAAGTATTTATCCTTAATATCTCAATAGTAGGATTTTGGATTTGTGCAGTATAGTACAGGGTAGGACATACAGTGTAAAGAAAGTCAAAGTTAATTAGGCACACATTTTTGAAAGATTTTATGGGAAAATAATCTACTTGAACATCACTGTAATTATTAACTACAAAACAAATACAATAGAAATATACCTATTATGGCAAAGATATTGAGTTACTCAGAACTTTAACTCACAAAAAAAATTGAAAATTGAGGTAATAACAGATCTGTATTCTATTTCATATGAGCAATCCATATATCGGTTCATTTATTGTCTTCAACATTATCACATAGAAAAAAAACTGTCCGATGTTATGGTTTAGCTCCTTAAGTTACATTATCCTTGGGGTAGGGAGAGTTTTGTTACATCATTTACTTACAAACAATTGGCTTTTCAATGAAAGGAATACTGGTAAAGAGATATGTTGGAATCAATTCCAACATATAATTTTAAAGGGAGATACTGCCTTTTTAAATGAGATAGGTGAATACAAGTCTTTTTTTAAACCAATGAAAAACATACAACAGAAAAGAAAACCTATGTTCAGGAACTTTTCAAACTCACTACGGAGAAACATTGGCCTGCAATTAACACTTTATTTTATGTACATATTATTAACAATTTTGGTGACAATACAACAAATTCTGAAAAGAAAGTTGGGAAGAAAGTAGTGAAAGAAAAGACTCGTATAATTTAAACGTATATGAATACCTTTCAATGGATTTTTATGTGAATTTTACAATTAAAATAAATAAAGGACACTAAACCTGCCAACATTTTAAAGTAAAAATACAAATAAATATTTGGTATTATTACAAGTATTTGGCAAGTTTTAGGGCAACTTATTCAGCTTCCTCTGCTAATTATAATTTTCATAATTAAAATCAGCAGCATTGCCAAGCTTAAAATTGGAAATGTTAACAGCTCTGCATGCGTTTGTTTCTATGTACATATATACATATATATGTATACACATGTATATATACACATATATGTGTATAAAGAAAACAAAGACTATTGTGTATTGTTTCCTAAAATTTCAAATCTGCCATGCTACCGAACAAATGACTGATACCTGACACCGCAATGGAGGCACCTGGCTATTGATTTCAAAGACAGGAATACAATTGAAGAATGATGGCATGTGTCAAGAAGCGCAAGTTCTAAGCTATTAATTTACTTGAGGTAAAAACTTGGCTTACCAGATGAACTCCAAAACACAAACCTTAACAAGGAGCTAATTACGACACAAATATTTGGTAAGGTAAGAAACACAAAAAAAAAAAGACACATCAATTTCGAAAAGTCTGAATTTCTTTATCAGAAAATCTATCAAAAGTATATTTGGATGAAGAGGAAAATTTGCAATTTTACAACTTTTACATAGAAGAGATTACAGAGGAAAAAGAAAAATCCACCCGAGTACCTCAGATGAAACAATTGAGAAACTTTAAGAGAAAGTTTTAGAAGATAAGCAACGAATATCTGAAGTAATAAATTTGAGAAAAATTGCCAATGATTTTATTATCAATATTATTAATGGAAGAAACTCAAATGCATGCCAATGGAGAAACGAGTTTGAAAAAGAGTGTGAAGAGAAATTCTAAAATTTTCCCTTGACAATGCATGCACAGATTGGTACTGAAGTATGATTTTGAAAAATACAGTAGAATCAGAATGGAACAATTGGAAAAAGAACGCACGCATAAAAGAAATCGGAGCTGTACAAGGGAAAAATGTGGACAATAAGCAGGGGCATATTTTTCGAAAAAGTTGAGTGGAAACTCAATAGGAAAAAAATCAATTTACCTTGAGTGCTTGGCAAAAAAAGAGGTTGTGATATATTGGCAACTTTGGCTACTTGGAAGAGAATTTTTGGTACACTCCAATCATAAACCTTTAAAAAATTTAAATATAAAAGCAAGAACACATAAAGAACTGGGTGATTTGACATACTCTCTGTCCCAATACAATTTTAATGTTAAATATAATTCTGGAAAATTAAATCAAGAGGCAGACTGTTTAAACGGGCATCCAGTTCTAGAGCCTGATGAAAATTCAGATGACATATTAAAAATTGTAAACCCAGTGAAATTAGAAAAAATTTAAAAATGCACAGAACTACAAAACAATAAGAAAAAACTAATATTCTAACATGAAATTTATTATAAAAACTAAAAAGGAGAGAAAAACTCTCATTATCACCAATACTTATTGTCACCTGGGAAGAGCGCAGATGATAAATAAAGTAACACCATTCTTTACAGCGAAAAATATAAACATAAACAAAGAGAAGATTTGTGAAACTTGTGACATCTGCTTAAAGAATAAATCACGAAGAAAATCATAATTTGGATTAATGTTACACCTAGGTCAAGCAACGTACCCATTCAAGATAATTTCTATAGATACCATCGGAGGTTACGGAGGATCCCAGTCAACAAAAGAATACCTACACCTACTGGTCGACCATTTCACAAGATAT
This sequence comes from Teleogryllus oceanicus, assembly GCA_964035755.1. Lineage (NCBI taxonomy): Eukaryota > Metazoa > Arthropoda > Insecta > Orthoptera > Gryllidae > Teleogryllus > Teleogryllus oceanicus. The sequence goes on from CAXIVR010000005.1 coordinate 35,173,438, forward strand.
GCTTATATTTTAGCATCAAAAAATCAAAACGCTGATGATTTCGTAAAACTAACTGAGGAAGTAACAAGAAACCATGATATCCAGATGGTACTAACGGATCAATATCCAGGAATAAATTCAAAAGAATTAAAACAATTCCAAAAAAAAATTTTTAAAACAAATAGATTTTTACTGACATGGATGCGCCTTTCTCCAATGGTCTCAATGAAAGATTAAACCAGACTTTAGTGAATAAAATGAGATGTATTATGAATGAAACTGACAAAAAAGCTGCTATTGCTATGGACAACTATTGTGAAAAAAGCTGCAGGGAAATACGAGACAGAGCATACAGTGACAAAATTCTCAACAAAATACTTGCTAGAGGATAAAACCATAAATATTCTACCTCACCAAAAAGGTTTCACAGATAAATAAATACAAAATACTACAAAAAAATATTCGACCTACACAGGAGACAAATTGAATTAAAAAAGATTGTGTACATAGAACATGAAAATCGTCTGAAAATGAAGAAATTGGGCCATACTCGATATTGGGAAAATCTTCAAGTCAATACCAGACACAGAACAAAAGAATCAAATTTCTATGATAGAACAAAACTTAACTCCAGTGGTAGAAGGTTTTTATAATTAACAATTGCAGAAGCATTGTTCATTTCCCAGGAGGAGGGTTTATTACAGAAACCCAACTGAGTTCTAATTTCAAATTAAATACTCCAAGGATATAATCATTATATACTGCTAAAAATGAAAAAAATTGCTAATGTTGGGTATGCCGAATTTGTTGTAAATATTAATTTAAAAAGTAAGTCAAATGCTGCCATGGCTGAAGGAATATTTTATTATTAAACAAGGGCAGATGTTAAAACCAACTATCACCCTGAACAAAACAAGAATAGTTTTTCTATCCTTTCACCCATATCAAATATTGCTGGACATTTTTCTTGAATGTTTTTCTCCTTTCTAATTCCTCCAGATTCAAATTAGAGGTCTCCCAAAACAGAAACATAGATAGGTCAAGAAGTTATGTGAGGAAAAAATGGTTACTTTATTTTCAGATTACATACAAAATCATACTAACTGGCAGAATTATTATGAGGTTTGGATTGGGAACCTCAGGAGTGGCAAATGGCTGTGATGTACCATCTGCACTCCCCCTTCACTCTGCCAAACTAGCCTCGCCATGTAAATGAGTAAAATAAAATGTGTTTAGTGACTAAGGAAAGCAAGGAACACTGATAAAAATAAATCAGTATTACAGCGGTCTTTGACAAATTAAAATACCTTTCAAAATATTCACAGTGTTAGTCCCCAGTTAGCTCCAGCACTTTCTCTTACACTTCTTCAAAACTCCACTCCTGGACTGGTGTCATTAAACTAAATTGGAAAAACCAAAGAAAGAGTAAATAGTTTGCTGGCATGCCCGGCTCTGCTGTGGTGTAATCGAGAGCATTTTGGACTTTTTACAACTTTCATAAACGAAATTATCCATTGCACGTCAGATATTTCACACTGTATCACCAAACAGTTACATTAATACTCTTAATTTACATAAGACGTTTCCAAGTTAATAACAAAAACAAATAGGTGATATTAACGTGTTCATAACCTATTTCTTAGTATGGCTAAATGTTCACCTTAAAAGAAAACGTCTACAGTTATCAACAAGACGATTCACAAAAAAGCGAAAACTACTTACCTAACCAATTAAAACAAGATTAACGTGTCGTATCGTACCAGGGCGGAAACTTCTATTTCACTGGCTCCGCCGTGGGAATTTGCTTACATACACAACAGAGCACGTGAATGACTGTGGACCGGTCGGTATGGTAGCGCGGCCAGGGCGCGGCACTATACCACTGACCACCAGTGAAATGCTGGCGGTCATTATGAAAAGGTTCACATATTCCCTTATTGACAGCGAAACTACACATTTCGACTGAAGATATCAGTGACTTTGCTCTCACTGATTGAATCAGCGACAATTTCACTGATTCAGATTCAGAGAGTAGCTCAACGAGTATCATCGTTCACTCAGTGATAATTAATTAGAGTTCCCCGGAGAAACAATTAGGATTTTGATTTTAGTCCTGATAGAATATTTGAAGCGCCCAATAGTTTCCCGGGTTTTCAGCGGTACTCTCATGTAAGTCATGATCACAATCATTGTGCTACAGTGGGCGAATTAAGAATATTGGGGGGAGGAGCGGTATCTGGCGCCACTCCTGGTACTCACAGGTTTCAATGCGTCTTGATAATTCTTCATGAGTTCTTCCTTAATAAGAAAATGTGTTTGGGAGTCTTCTTATTCATGGAAGGATCAATACCCCTTTTTACACGACTTTTTACTCACGACTGATAGGTTCTAGCTGCAAAAGCGCCTTTCCCAGTTTTTTTTTGGTGATACCGCTGTAGAACGCTTCGTGCGTTCAGCTAGATGCCAGTCGAAGGGGCGACAACACCGAAGGGAGTGAGAATGTGTATACATAGGGCATCAACCTCCGGATCCTCAAAACCACCTGATATATGTGTATGAATGGGTAGAGCATGATAAATCTGCAGTACAAAATGGAATATAATCAGTTAACAGTACAGCACGCGTAAAGGCAGCTCCGCACATTCGTTATTCGGTGAGAAGCGAGCAACCGCTCGCCGAATCCCAAGTATCGGTGCTCTCCATAACCACTGCGCGTCGGTTTTTGAACACATCAAAGGAAGCGAATACTCGTCTAACACATTAGCTGTTCGGGATTGGGCGAGCAGCAGCTCGCTGCTCGGCGAATGCCGAATGTGTGGAGCCGCCTTTAGGAAATGTAACGGAGAATGCGGCGATTTAAAAAGGAATTTTAGGTATTAAACTATGAAGTTGTCGACCTTGTTGGCACACAGGCCTAAGCCTGCAGCGACGAAATACGCCGAGCTGATGGCTGAAGGTTAGACACTCGCGTGAGGCTTCGATGTTTTTACAGAGTGCGAGGCGTAACTGGCTTTTAATACAATCATATTTCCCATATCTCTCAGGTGGCTCATACACTGGCTGCCGGCTTTCAAAAATCGAGTTGTATCTTTCTAATACAATCGTTCCACTTTCCATAGATGTGTGTCGAAAAGCTTAGGCAGACAAGAATATTTTAGATACGGTGATGGGAAGACGTCAGGGCCGCCACATGACTCCCTCACCCTCAGGAACGAATAATGAGTAAAAATTCACCGTTTTCCGGCACACAATTACAATATTTTCTCTTCTTATAAAGTACGAAAAAGTAAAAACAGGGCATAGGCTTGAGAACACTAGCAAGTCAAATTAATCCGACCCCAAAATGACAAACACATGAATACATACATATATAAATACATTTCTCGTCTGTACTATGCATCCCTTCATGATTACCTTTATAATCACAAACGCAAGGGAAGGCAACACAAACCAAGACCGTGATCACGTCAGGAAAAGCGAAGTCATAAAGGCGTAAGGCATAACCTCGTCTGAACTTGGTAATGAACATATGACTCATGATCATGAAACACATTATGAACGTGCTTGTTATCAGTAGTATTCGTGGAACAGGGTTTCACAGACGGAAAGATATTTTAATTATTAACATTTATGGATGATATCAATGACATGTGTTATCATTACACCAAGCGATACAATTTTGAATATTCAACAAATAGTAATAATATTTTAGAGAAATCATAATGTGTAATTACCAATAACATGAGTATAATGTATGGCAGTCTCAGAGATGGTATATAAATTCTGGAGATCAATGGTTAGAACCTTATACCATTTAATTTTAACGAAAATGTGTCGCCATGCTTCAGCTGCCAGTTAAAAAACGGTTGTCTACTGTATCACATCATGGGGCGCTAAAGATTTTATATTAATACGCACCACATTACGCAACGCAATGCGTTGGGTAATGAAATTTCTAAATAGGAAACCAAATTGCAATTATCTAAAGAGAATAATCTTACCAACAATTAAATCAAATATTCCCTGCCCTGAAAATGGGTCGTTTCCAAGTGGGCTCTTTTCGAAGTAGGTCACTTTGTGCGTAGGAAACCTTCATTTACTGTATAACCAAGGTTTAATGCCATTAGAATTTATACACAAGATCTTGCAAAGTAGATTACAGCGATAAACGGAATGTTTGTTTTGATTCCATAATTTGGCCTGTTATCCGATGGTTGTATTTTTAACACATTAGTTCTGCCACCTTTGTTGTCTCAAGAAATTATCAAGTCGCGTCATGAACTATAACAGAAAACACCAGGTTGCCAAGTGCAAATATGCTACAATCATGTTTCGTAAGTTGCCAGAGAAAGTTGTTTTTGGCAGAGGCACAAGTCGTTCAATACTCACGACATGAATAAAACGTTTTCTCGCCTAGAATCTCCTGTACGTAAACAGACAGAAGTATATGAACCAACGAGTTATTCCTTTACCTGTCAATGGGTCCTCAAATCCACATATTTTGTTCGCGTTATTGAGCTTGTCAAATGGAAGCTAAAGCTGTACATGAACATCAGATACGAACTTGAGGATAGTGAAATAAACTTGATAAATAATTCTGAAATTAATTGACGTTAATATACGCGCTTGTGCTGAAAGGAACATACACAACATACAAATATTTATGATAACCGGCTTTCAAGAATTCGGCCGGTAAGTTTAATTTAACTTATTTCGGATAATTTTGAGAATTTAATGTTATCCTTAAAAGTTGTGGAACAGGCAATTTGCGAGAATTATCCAAGTACAATTACCCAAACATTATTAGAAATTAAATATAGTTATGTTACGAACATAAACTACAAATATGAAACGTTTAAAATATATGTAATGAAATACGAAAGCAGATATAAATTTAAGAACTTTATAGAAGAAGAGTATATTTTTTATACTTTATGCGACTGCGTAATCGAGTGGCTCTTACGTTATCGAACTACCATATACCAGGATTATTTGATGGGATTGAAACAGTAAAATGGTAAGACGCATTACTAACATCAAGTTTCACACTATTTGTTATTGTTGATATTTCAATTTTGGTTGGAGTGTAACTCCTTGTATTTTAGCCCCAAGCCATTCGTAAATATTAGTAAGTCATAACTTAAATGGTTACACGATAAACCAACTTTTCATAAAAAAACGACATATTAATATTTACTAATAACGTGTGGCCAGCAGTCAGAGGTGTGGCTTATCTTGTTACTTGTTTCAAGTCATTCATTTATTATTTTTCGCTTCATACTGTAATGTTGACAAAGTGGAAACAAACAGAGGAACGAAAAGCCGGTCATTATGGACAACTTAAATCCGTTCAGCATTTAGAATTCGGTTTAGGATTTAACATTCCGTTAACAAAAATAGAAACACATTAGCTAAAGAGGATATACAAGTACTCTTATTCCAAGAAACGGATTTTTTGGTTTATATGATATTATTCTTATAAGACGATATCTTTACGAAAAGTATTATACGTCATGTAATAACACAAACAAACATTATGTTGGTTATTTGCTGTTTATCGGCCAAATGAATCTATAGTTATAACGTCATTAGGCCGAAGTAGAGAAACTAATCAACCAGATTCGTTATTTGTGATATAAATCATTTGCTGGTTAATTCCTTTCTTAAAACTATCTTCTTACAAGAAAAAAATATTATACTTAATAAATACATTTTCTCGTAGTACAAAAAATCGTCTATCCCCTTTAGCTGCTACTCATTTATTTATATTGTTTTTAAAGGACGGTGGACTATTAATTCCTTAACGCTTGCTAGCCGTTAAGAACGGCAATTTGCTTCTCTTGTCGCATTAAGTGAATGTAATAAGAGTTGCGGAAAGAATTCTTGGCTAAGAGATAATCTGTAATTGGAGCAATGTAAATAGAAGTATCCCTAGAAACCGAAGCAGACGCGAATCTAGCTGATTGGCTGTCTGGGAGACGCCGGGTCCTAGGCACAGGAGCCAACGTTCCGAATTTTGCCCTGAGGAAGGTCGCAGAATGGCGGCCGATACCTTGGCACCTGTGTCTAGGACGCGGCGTGTCCCGGACACTCAAGCAGCTACTGACTCCGGCCGCGGAAGCGGTACTTAGATTTACTTAGACCTACATTTAACAGATCATCGAATCGGGATGTTACAGAGTCATCCAATCGGGAGCTTACACGTCACCAGCGTGTCGTCACTTTGGTGACGTTCAACCTCCCGTTTGAATGACACCGGAATAGTTGATTTACGTCAACTGAACCTATGTTTAAATCCAAGAACGCGCTCTCAGAAGCGAATGTCCTGGTGTGTAGAGGGCGCGCCGGAGCCGGCGACGACGGGGGCGGCGCGGGCGACGGGGGCGCGCATCGTGGGCGGCGCGGAGGCGGCGCGCGCGCAGTTCCCGTTCCAGGCGGGCGTCGCGCCCCTCAGCGGCATCACCGGCTTCTGCGGGGGCTCCCTGGTCAGCGCGCGCTGGCTGCTCACCGCCGCCTACTGCCTCTTCGGGTGAGCGCTCCCACAGCCCCTCACCCCCACCACATTGTGTAGCCACCTCCTTCGCATCTTTTTGTCTGAAAATGCTCGCTCCCAACAACTGAAAAGCCATATGAGTGAGCGTTGCATAACCAGCTCATTCTGCAATTAATAATAATAATAATAATAATAATAATAATAATAATAATAATAATAATAATATCCGTATTGTGGTTGTCGAAAGCTCAAAAACGATTGATGAGTCTGTACGGAAGAAAGTATGCCGCTATTTTCATTGTGTGTAATAGTATTAGTATAACATAGTAAAATTGGACGATTAAGGGACTCGTTATTAACAAGAGACATATAGGGTGTGGGTCGTAAGAGTTCGTACGAGTCTACAGCTTGAAAATAAATCTATTATTATTATTATTATTATTATTATTATTATTATTATTATTATTATTAAGAAAAGGTAAAGAGCAATCGGTTTAAGACTTTCTTAATGGTTAATAAAACATTCCTGTCATTACCTCATCACCCAACGGTAATAAAGATTTTTTATACACCACGTAAATCCAGTTTCCAAGCTTTTTATACAGAGGCCAGGAAATCAGAATTAATTACATTTGACATTTTGTAAGAACACATTTCAGAGCCGGATTTACGTTCAAGTACATCAAGAAGTTTCTTAGAGGCCCTCCATGGGGTCCCTCGCTCCAAAAAAACAAAATATAAATTATTCCGAAAAAATGTCATCAATATGATTGCATGTGTAAATTAATTGTTAATCAAATAGTCTTCTACACTAAAAAGACTAGTATATAATTAAAACTAATTTTGTTTAATTAGTGTTTTAATTACTGTTTTTATAACCTTGCAGAATTTTTTTCTAGAAGGGGGGGTTCAAGCTAGTATTCTGCTTTAGAGCCCCGCAGTTCCTAAATCTGACCCTGACAAATTTCCAATAAATTCTCTCGTTGTTTGCTTTGCTTCGCAGGAGCCAAGGCGCCGTTGTGTACTTGGGCGCGTACGACCTGAGCGCGCCAGACGAGGTTCTGCAGGTGCTGCAGGTGGGCCAGCAGGCTCTGCACCTTAACCCGGCCTTCGAGTTTGCCACGCTCAACAACAACATCGCCCTCGTCGACCTGGGGGAGGGCGTCGTCACGCTCAGCGGTGAGATTCCTGCTCCCCTTCTTGCTCAGTGTTGCAGTTCTCCAGGTTTTCCCGTTTCTCAGAAGCTTTTTCGAGGCTTTCTCGTCTCTCTTTCATGGCATTTTTTTCACATTTACACAAGTGTCTCTTTGCTCCATTTCTCTCTTCAATTGTTCAATTCCTAATAATTGCCTTTTTCACAGACTTTTCATAGAGGTGTGCTCTCTGCTCCATTTCTTTCTTCTTTCTGTCTTATTCAATTCTCAACATTTTTCATTTCCAGAGACGTTTCAAAGACGTGTGAACGTTTCTGTCTCCACCTACACTACTTTTCGTTCGCAATTTTCTTTCTCAAATTTTATTTCCTTGGAACTCATGAAGTGAAGCCGAAGAAGTCCATAAACTCTTTATTAAAACAAAATCTTATTTCAAAAGATTACGTTTCATCATGATTATTTCATTATGAAGAGTACTTTACGACCATAAATTATTAATTGAAAGCAGGTTAACAGGGCTTGGTCAGAAAAATTTCACTAGTTGTTTGCCAACGTTTCGGAAACTTTTATTTCCATCCTCAGGGCTAATATAACAGAAAATGAAGACAACAACGTTCAAGAATAAGGTTACCAAAAAACAACGTATGAGAACACACTTTGGCTACGTTACAGAATATTACAATTTCTTATTATCTATTAAAAAAATTATACGGTGCAACATCAAGAACAACTCAACCCATTCACTGCACCTCCTCCATCTCCGGCACCTCACATGCAATGAGGGACACAACATCACCCTCACCACACCAACACACAGCATGACTGATACTAGGCAGATGTTGGGTGGCGAGACGAGAATATATATTATGCCTGAGTGAGGTACATGCTAGCTTCCAGTGCGAGTTTACAATTAATTCAACTTAAAAATGTGCTATTTTTTACTTCATAACAAATTCTACCTTGAAGTGATGTATAAATTACAGATAGTTATTGTAAGATAATTATCACATTCTTACTCATCACTATCATTACCATTAATTATATTATGACATCACCAAAACAAGGAACCGGATATGAAAATACATACCTTTTACAACATATTTGCAACAATTTTCATGAAAAATTACAATTTACTATAGAAACTGAAAACAATAATAGAATACCATTTTTAGACTTGATGATTATTAGGAATCTGGATGGAACTATAAATGTAGACTGGTATAGAAAACACATAAACTGAGTTACCATTCACACTACAAAAGGCTTCAAGATTAATGTTCTTTGGCACTCAAACACAGGGCCATCAATTTGAGTGATCCATGTTTTCAGATTGAATTTGAATAGAGTTTCCGAAACGTTGTGCAAACAACTAGTGAAAATTGTTCTGACCAAACCCTGTTAACCTGCTTTCAATTCATGATTATTTCATCGAAACCACAAAAATAAACAACTTTATGTTCAAAAGATTATTCTCTAATATGAATTTTCAGGTATGAAAGAACAGTTTTAAAATTAAAATGGGTGTTTTTATGATGTGCTTACTATAGAATGAATTAATTTTTTAAACTTAAAATTATGCGATTTTAATGTAGAGAGAATGAAAAAAATGTTCAATTCGAACTAAATAATTCCTGAAACAGTGTTTTTACTTCTGCTTCAACCACTTGTATGAATTTGCGGCTCTCCAGCAATATCCAGGAATCCGCACGAACAAAATTGTATTCTCTAAAAGCAACATTACTACGATAAGGATCAAGTACATTTCATTACTAACATCTAATAATTTATTACATTCAGAAAAGTGAGTGAAAAATATACATTCCTCGCGGGATTAAACAGTTTTATTAACTCGGTATCATGGACTGAACTATTTTAATTCCTAATTTATAAATAACCAATAAATACATATCGCATTAAATTTTTTTAAAAATTCATATAAATAAGGCCAAAAAACATAGTTCACTTAAAGTCTGCTAAATATTTTGTCTCAACGTTTCGGCCAGTCATACATTTGTGGCTCTCTGCAGGATGTAATACAAAGTTTAAAAAATTGGACTAATTTCATAACATTATAATCACATGGTCTCCACCTCGCGTCCGTCGGCAAAAAAGAGGAATATCATCCATAGTATGCAAAGGTGTTGTATGTTATGTGTTTATGTCGTGTTTATGTTATTATACACTGACATCGAAAAATAAGAACTTAAGGAAAGCAACATGCTACTTTGTATGTGGTTCTTTAACATTCCAGCAATTTATTACGAATCAAATCCATCAAATTTATTACAAAACCAATTCATTACGAATCAACATGTAATATATTTTATAATAATACATGTAATAACACAGGTCTACAAATTAACTTTTTTGTGAGCTGTTTTACATTTAAAATGTGATTCTAAATATTTCAGTATCACTGATTTCCAAAATGACCTTTGTTTTTCTCTATCACATCAGGTTCTTTGGCAAATCAAGAATGAAATATTCACATATGTTATTGTTAAAAAATTACAAAATCAGCATTTATATAATAGTTACAAATGCATTTGTGAGTTTTTATTGCCAAAAATTTCACATTTCCATTCAGTTTATAAACATACATCAGTAAAATCTTGTTCGTTTAGTTTCAAATGTTTGTCCCTTGAATTTTCTCTTGTGTATTTCCGTAGATTCCCTACACAGCATCCAGCAATAATCTGCCATCATTGAAATATTCCATCGTCCTTGGTATCTCCTCTCCATTTCTCGAACATCCTGGTGAAATCTCTCTCCTTGTTCTTCACTTAATGCCCCCAGATTGTCAGGAAATACATCCAAATGTGAAAACAGAAAGTGTAATTTGAAACTCATGTTGCATCCTAAAGTTCTGAACTCCCATAACATGTTATTCACAATTTTGACATAATCAGGATGTTTATTGTTTCCTATAAAATTGTCCATAACTTCTTTAAATGCATTCCAAGCATTTTTCTCTTTAGAAGTCATATTAGCTTCAAATTCCCTGTCTGTAGTTAAAGCTCTGGTTTGAGAACACACAAAGATTCCTTCTTTAATTTTTGCTTCAGACAGAGCAGGAATTTTGTAGCTGAGATATTTAAAACAATCACCATCTTGGTTAAGAGCTTTCACAAACTGCTTCATTATACCAAGTTTCATATGAGGTGGCAAAATTATTTTCTTATGATTTACTAGGTTATCTCTTGTTATGTTCGTACTTCCTGGTGTTAAACTGCCTCTTTTGGGCCATTGTTTTTGTTTCCAATGTTTTTCTCTTGCCCTGCTATCCCACTCACACATATAGCATGGATATTTCGTGAATCCTTGTTGTCCTAATATCATACTGATAACTTTCAAATCTCCACAAAAAAAAACTGATGCTCAACATATTTAATTTTCTCCAAAACAAACTTCAAACTTTCATAGCTCTCTTTCAGCCGTACTGAGTGTGCTACTGGAACTGAAGAAATGATATTACCACGGTGTAGCAGCACGCATTTAAGACTTCTTTTAGCTGAATCGATGAATAGCCTCCTGACATTTGGATCATATTAAACAGAACCCAATTTGTTTATTAAATCTGGAATGTTATTACAGTAAATTAGATTTTCTTCATCACTGAAGTACTGCAAGAGATATTTTTCTCTGTTCCTGTAGAAAGTCACTGATGTACCAGCTGCCAGCAAGTTGTTTTCCTTTAGTCTGGAACCTAACAGCTCAGCTGCATCCTTGGGAAGGTTTAAATCTCTTACTATATCATTTAGCTTGGCTTGTGGTAAAGGTTGTGGCGCATTTGACGTTTCAGGAACGAACTCGTCGGATACAAGTGATGATGATGAATCACTATTACTTCCTGTACGTGAAATAAGTTCTATAGTGTCTGTAGGTGGCTTAGCTATTAGAATACCAGGCCCATGAGCAACTGGTCTCATAGCAGATGGCAAGTTTGGGTATACAATTCCTTTTTTGTTCTTTGCATTAAAACCCTTCACATTGCATGTACAGAAGTAACAGTCAGTGCTGTGATTCTGAGGTTTACACCAGACAATTGGTATTCCAAAATGTAGTGATGGTTTCTTTCCCTTTATCCAATTTCGTAAGTATTCAACACAAACACTGCACACAGTATGAGGAGCCCAAGGCCTTGACTGACCCCCTAGATGGATTCCGAAGTATGCCTTGTAAGCTTTCGTTACAAATGAGGTTATGTTTCTTCTCTGCTTCTTCACAATAAAACTACCACAAATATAGCAAAATGAATTTGGATTGTTTACATAACACCTTCTTTCCATTATTCTGTACCAAATTACCTATGATACAAACAAGAAAATTGTAGCACTTAAATGTTAATTTCTTGCTTTACAGAATAACTATTATGGCCTGTACAGATGAATTCACAACACAAAAAAGGTGGAAGCAGCTTAGGATGTGCTGACATCTACTTCTAAAACAGTCAACTTGTTCATTTAAGTAGATTTATTACAACAGATGTTATTGTTTTCATGGTGTAATGGGTTGTGATCACAAAACAATAGCCAAATAAATAAAAAATGAAGATTTTAATTTTGTAATAAAACGGTATGTGATAGGACTAAATGGATGTGGTTTTTGGAATCAGAACATTGAATTTACTACAAATAGACATCAAAACCTAAAACAGCAAAATCACTGTTGACCTGTGACTCCACTAACAAAAATCTACAGCAAAACAGAATATGATGTTTAACTTTCGTATACATGTAATAGAATTTCAACTTTCACACAAGGTGTTAAATACGTGTACAGTTACGTCAAATCATGGTTTTGATCTTATGTGTATGACCAAGAAATCTTATTTAGATATAAACCTAATGGTGCGCTGGTGTTGCAGAGTCGGTGCAGCCAGTGACACTGGTGCTGGAGGAGCCGGAGGCGCTGGAGGGCCGTGTGGCACGCGTCGCCGGCTGGGGGTTCGTCCAGGACAGTGAGTGTAACATGCGCTACCCTACGGAACCCCTGCTTTCGCTCCGGACTCCCACCATCGAGCTGGGAGGCTGGGGTTAACTAAGAGGGTGACAGTGTCACTTCTAACACTATTCTGTTTTGTCACCTCTTACTCCTTACTTAAGTTCAAGTTCAAGTACTCGGTATTGGAATACCTATGTTCTTGTGTTAAGGTCGTTTTGTACAAATAAAATTAATCTTGATGTGTTATTAAAGTTAATAAGTACGTATTAATGAAGTGTTAAACGTATTAATTCAACATATTACAACATAGTTAATATTTATAATTAGAACCTTTTCTTACTCAGAAGAAAGTAGCTTGTCTAGACTCCGTATTACCCAGAATGTGAGAGAAAAATTCAGAGATTACTACCGAAAAGTAGTCTTTACATAGTCTTCATTTTAATCCCCCACAAATAATTCATATTCTCGGTCTTGTTTATAAGTTTTGCTGAATTAAACAGCACTTCACTTAGGTTTAAAATAATCATGATTATTCGTAAAAGTGACTCAATACAAGAGAAAAATCATTTGAGTAAGTTTTGTCGATTAAGACGTTGAACGCAATATTTATTTATTTATTGAACTACTGACATAAATTTCAGTTGTCCAAACGTTGGGATACATAACAGCATTGCCGACGTGTTCTTTGTGATACTTGATACTCAGGAATATTATTACAAAATTAATACTCTAAGCTGAACTTATGCGTTTCTATGTATTCCTGATTTACGCTGTATGTATTGCTCATCAATTGCATGCTCTAATCTTTTGCTGTAATGCTTGCTCATTACTTGAGTTGTTTAAAACCAAATATATCAGGATCTAAGAAAAGCTGAATACGACGGAACTTATTCCACAGGATAAGTGCACACATTAGATTGAAACAAAAAAATTCTCAACACTAAAAATTTAGTTAACGTTCTGTCGACCGATATTCAATTTATATTTCTATACCTACTCGGTACGTTAGTTAGGGGAAAGTTTTTAATAGTATGTGATTCTTGTGTGGAATGGCTTAACACTGTAACGCCAGTCTACTTTCATCCGTGGGTTTGAAGTCTGCGTTAATGGGAACTTATTATTAATCATCTTTGTTGTATTATTGATTTCGTTAATTTAGTAATAATATAAATGCAAAATAAATTCCTTTAATAACACTACTGAATGCTTAACCAAGAGTGAAAATCATAATTAAATAAAAAAACAGCATAACACTACACTGTATTGAAAAGTGTCCGTCTATTACGATTATTCCTCAACTATACACAATTTTTGTTACTATGATTAGGTCAATGAAGCTTTCGGAAAACCCTCAAAGTTTTTTTTTCTCGAAACTTTCCGAATCTGATAGGTTTGAATAAATAGAAGTGATAGTTTTTAAATAATAGTAAATAGATAGATTTGAGTAATACCTATTATATATTCGCATCGCATGAGAAAACAAAAATTGCGGAAACTCTTATAAATACCTGCTGAGAAGTTTCACATCAGCATTCAAATTACCATTTCAACGATCCAAGAGAAGCAATATAAATAGTTAAAGAACAAGACTAATGAAACACAGTTTAACATCGAAAGGAATGCAGCCTCACCCGGTCCAATGACAATTACATTTGTAACTTTAATATTCGAACGACTGAGCTCGTTCTTGTGTCTGCGCAGACAGCATCACCCTGAGCAACAAGCTACGCTACGCTGAGCTGTCACTTATCGACAACTTCAGCTGTCGCCAGTACTACGGACTGATCATCGTAACGGATTCGACGATTTGCGCGGACGGTCATGGTACCAACGGGAACATCGCCACTTTCTGCGTGGTAAGTTTCGGCCGCAGCGGTAGACACTACGAGTGATTTTTCTTTTCTTTTTCTTTTCAATTCATTTATTTTTGTTAAAATTTACATTGTTCAGCCTTCCGGCCCAACAGATTATTGGTGACTTATTCTAAGCTCAAAAAGTAAGTGTGAGGAAACTCGTCGAGCACCGCCAGAAAATTACTTAGAGATAATATTAATTGCTGAAGTTATTCATCTCTATTCAAAGGTGGAAAAACGGTTTAAGAATGAATGAAGGGGATAACTGTTTTTTATTCTGAGGAAGAGAGGGTTATCTACACCGAGGTTTTAAAAGAATGGTCCTATTATATTAGGTAGGTGGAAGAAGAAATTGTCAGATGTGTGAATAATTTGCTCTTTTATTGGTTTTAGGTTGAAATCGGAATGGTGGGTTGCGTTTCTGACAAACCAAGAGGTTTTGGTTGCAATGAGGAGGATTCTGTTTTGGAAGTCTTGGTTCTTGATTATGTGGGTTGTTTCTCAATGACACGAGATCGGGCATGCGTAAATGAGTGATCGGAGAATGGCTTTGTGTAGGAGCATTGTATTTTCGGGGCTGTACTACGAGTGCTTCTGCGCTAAAGCACGCACAGATGGGAAACGGAAGCATCATGTTCACGGCCTTCTTCCGATTCAATACAATAATATTATATTATATGTCATGATTAGTATGTTAGAGTGCCACTGCATTAAAAGACAGAAAGGTGACGGCGAACATATTTTTTTTAAACAAGAGAAATTGCCAATGAGTAAATGCCATATCACAAAGGTCTCTCGTTCTCAAAAAGTTTTCTTGCTGCAGCACTTAATTGTAGTGTAATATACGTGTATTTATTCTTCTTGCAAAGTAATATGGCTTTTCAACAACGTATCGTTTTGGAGAATAATAAACAGAGCGCCAGGAAAGTCTCTCTGCAGTGACATCTTGTTGGTGAGAGTGCTTGCAACATAAATTATATTCGTAGCCCGAGCTGCAGATTGAAAACGTAAATTGTGTACTCACAACAATCATGATAGATGTTGCAAGTGTTGCTCCCTTCACTTATTTCCTAGTGATCTTGTTGCTACCAACACAAATGAAGTTTTGAATAGGAGGCCCTGGTTCGGCTCGTACGAGACTTTCCTGGCACGCAGGATTACACAAATGTTTAAACACAATTCCATACTTTTAGTGATCCTATAAAATAGAAGTATATTTGAATAAATACACCTAGTAACATAGATATTATTAAAACTGTTGAGCGCACAAGAAACCTTTTGGTTCTATCCAGCGTCGTGCTCTAATTCTCGTTACGCAATTCCGTCAGAAAATTAAACCTTGTAGAAGACGTACAACGATAATCAGAAGAATAACTAGGGATTATTGGTGTTGTAATATTAAAGATGCGATCAAATTGCCATTGTCGTATCGTGTAAATCCAGGCCAAATTGCCATTGCAATAGCCTTCTTCATAATGTGATGAGAAGGTGTTAATCATCTGACTTTAATTCGCAAGCACACACACTAACGAACGCACGTACACTTTCAGACACACTATCTCTCTCTTTCTCTCTGTCTCTCTGTTTCTCTCTCTGTCTCTCTGTTTCTCTCTCTGTCTCTCTGTCTCTCTCTCTCTCGCTCTCTCGCTCTCTCGCTCTCTCGCTCTCTTACAAATGCTACACAAGGACACCATCAGTTTATAATTTTAGAATCTATGTTTACTACCAAGGCTGCAGGGACGCTTTAATAAATATTTCTCTCAAAATAAAACATCAATATGGATTCAGAACACATGGGCGCAAATCGTATTTAGATTTCAGTCACGTCTTTTGGCACTGTCTGTTTTATTCGCTAAGGAATAAATAGAAAATAAATAATTATACCACATCTTACACCATACACTATCTACAAATTATCTCTTCGGAGATTCAGTTTTGCCGTAGATTGAAATAAGATAAAATTAACGAAATATTCTTCAATGAGAGTTAGTCATGCCATCGATTTTATTTAAATGAAGCATTTTTTAAATTTTTAGTTATTAAAATGTATGACTAGATTCCGGAACTCTTAAATAGAATCAACAGCTTTCATCTTTTTTTTTAATGAGGTGACATCGCAAACACACGCCGGAAATTTGCATCATTGTCAATTTTTTAACAAAATAAAGAACGGTAAATGTTTCCTTCCCATTATTTGTCCAGTTATTTCATGGCAAATTGTAAGTGCTGGTGGTGATGGCAATGACGATGTTAATTATCGCGATACGAACAAACGTGACCCACCAGTGTGCTCTGTGTGTAGGTGGGGGTCAATGGAAATACTCGTTGAACAGGCATTCAATTTTTTTCGAAACGTGAAACCACAAAGCCTAAACTGCGATATAAGATAAGAAACAACTACAGGACGCCTTGATGCGTTGAATAAGTTTGTTCGTTTTCCTTCTAGTATGTCACGTTAATATAAGTTGTTTCAAATTTTAACGGAAAAGTTTTCTGATATTATTAAATTATCAGTAAGCAAGATATGCCCGACTTCTTCTGCTCGATTATCGTTCAGACTTCACGGAGAATATCCCAAATTTCTATAACGTAATGTTCGTCTTTGTGTGAAGAAGGTACAAGCTCAAACAATATGCATTGCGAATTTAGGGAATAATTTAAAAGTAAAGCTGTATGAAGTGTAAACGTAAAAGTTTGCTGCTATTTTTTGAAGCCATTCTCAACGATGACCCTAATCGAACATCGTCAAACCATGACTGTGAGGTGTGACATGCTGAGATAAATTTTGTTAAACAAATTTTGATTCCCGGTCTTTTCCGTGTTTTACATACGTTATGTAATTTTAAAATGTCTTCTCCAGAGCGCCCTCCCCAACACCCTCTATTCTTGTTAGCGCGCTCTAATCTTCTCAACGTCCTCTATTCTTCCCACTGCCCTCTATTTTCCCCAGCGGTCTCTATTCTACCTGGGGTCCTCTATTTTCCCGAACGCTCTGTATTGCCCCAAGAGTTCTGTTATCCTGAGAGCTGTGTGTCCAATGTGTGCTGTGTTTGGCGTGCCGCAGGGTGACATAGGCGGACCGCTGGTTTTCGAGGACACCCCGACCGCGCAGGTGGGCGTGGCATCGTGGGTGGCGTCGGTCAGCTGCGAGCGGGGCTACCCTTCGGGCTACGAGCGCGTCGCCCCGCACGCCGCCTGGATCCGCCAGCTCACCGGCCTCTGACGGCCTTGCACACCACCGAGCACGGTTTCGCGTATCTTCTTGTAAAAGTTCGTCGATTGTTATGCAGTCTCATCACAATTCGTATATTCTTTTCCATAAATACTTTTGGCAGCTTTTCGACAACTTTTTGTATGAGATTCGAAATGGCTAACCTGAAAATAAAGTGGTCTACGTTATAAATGGCAGTAAAGGAGAAAATCATTTGCCAATTGTCTAGAAATAAAAAAAAATATGCAGCAGTTCTAAACTGATAATTTGAAGACATTTCCAATCAAAAATTGCACATAGAACACTTAAGATATTATAGATTTATGATTAAAGATTATCAAATTCAAATATATTTTATAATGAATTTCGTCTTAATCGTTTCATAAACCATTTCTTACCAGTCTCAGACCAGTCAAATGTTACAGCTTTTTTTGTTTATATTATTTTTCAGGAATCTTCCGGCACTTTCCTATTCTTTTTCCGTGCCTCAAAAATACTGCCAGCACATTAGTCTCTGGCAGCTCTTTCCATTAAGAGAATGATAAATTTGTCATACCTAGTAGTTAACCACAGAATATACAGGCTCATCACATTTTTTCTAATGTAATTTTTTTGTAATCATCACATTTTCGCTTAATTTCGATTTTTTATGTAGGGGCTTACAAGAGCATTACGAATATATTACACACCAGTCAATAAAGATGTTCAAGGTGTCAAGGGAGCTCAGTTTGGGTTTGGGCTTCTCACTCGCAGCACCCAGATTCGAATCCCAACCTGAATATTTTTTCTCTAAACTGTTTCAGAAGAATATTCCCTGTCTGTACTTGACGCGAGAGCCTGCGTACGGGCCATGAGCTTCCAATAGCGTCCTGACCTCGCGGCCATGGGTTAAGGGGGTACGTGTGGTTCGGATAAATACATGAAGCACAATTCTCTTAGAATTCCATAGCAAGAAACAATTTTCATTTAAATATTGAACTTTTCAATAAGTTAATGATAAATTAACGTTAAATTTAGTATTTTCACTTTTGACTCTGGCACTTGGTTTGGGAAGGAGTGCATTAAGTTATAGCTCATTCGTTGGTAGGATATACGTATTACGTAACCTTCGCCAAAAAACGAGATACTATCTGCTGACTTAGCACTAGATTTTGAATTTAGGATTAGTTCATCTCAATATAATGCTCATGCGAATGCGATATTCTCTCACACGTAAAACGTACGAGATTTGGGTGGTTTGAATGCTAACATTTCCATGGAACATTTGAGCCATACATTTTTTATTTACGCAGGACCTCTGCAGACTCAGAGAGCCAATGGGCGAGCCCAGGTCTCAGTGTGTCGTAGTACGATGTCGTCACACATACACGTCAATGTTTCATATTAAAACTTTTTTTTTTCATCTAATCCAGAAATTTTCCATGTCATACTAAAAATTTCTTTCCATTAGGAAGGTTTCCGGCTTATCCATGATTCTTTGCATTGGAAAATAGGCCTTTCTGGGATTTTTTCAGCAAAGGCATGTTTCGACCTTATCGAAGTTGCGC
The DNA here is from genome assembly GCA_964035755.1 of Teleogryllus oceanicus. Lineage (NCBI taxonomy): Eukaryota > Metazoa > Arthropoda > Insecta > Orthoptera > Gryllidae > Teleogryllus > Teleogryllus oceanicus. Next base: position 35,192,619 of record CAXIVR010000005.1, read on the forward strand.
CTTAGACAGGTTTTACTGTAGTAAATACAAAATTTAAAATAAAATTTTATTAGCTATTACAAATATTTAGGAGAAATGTACTTCCTGCCACCCAGTGAACAGCAACCGTTCTTGTATTGCAGAAAAACGCAAAGGAGATGACAACTGAGGTTCAAAATCTGGAATTTTTTTTAGTATTAATGGCAAAAACGAATGCACGTTTAAATGAGAACTGTACGATGGAGACAATCTAATATCATTCCGTTATCATCCAGTTTTAATTCATCATCCAGTTTTTCTTTCCATTTACACGCCTCAAGAAAGAAAGGCAAGCCGTTAATACGGTGAGTACTGTAGAGGGCATATCATTTCCCTATGGTAAGTTAAAATTCTAACCCCAGAAGCGTGCGAAGAGAATATTAAATGATTACGTGATTGACTTATGCGATACGAATATTAAATGAATTACTTAACTGAATTATTTAATTTTGAAATATATAAACTACAATTCGCTAGTCATGTTTGCATCTCAATCAAGCAAAATAGTACGGAAGAATACTTTTCATTTTTTTCCAGTAGAATACAGAAAAATACCATCACCTCTATCGCATAAAGTAACTACTCCAGTTACGTTATACATTGACATGCAAGTCATACCACATTATTGATATCTCGTAAGCTCTCATTTAAAAGGAAAATTCTCAATGTCCTGTTTTGTTATAAAAAATAATCAAACACATTACAAGGGCATCTCATGTAAAGTGTGGTATCAGTTCACTTGAAATCGTAAGCGAGGACAAGATATCTGATAAAAGTTGTTAGATTTATCAGTACGTACACAGGAGCATTGAACGTCTGAAGAAAAAAATCCTCTAGCAAATTCAGCGAATTGATTCATAATATTCTAAATCATGGTTTCAGTGGTCAGTATAAGAATTTTCTTTCGGTAGTAACTTGATAAGTAAACATTTCAAGAATTCAAGAATAAATAAATTTATTGACATGGCGCGAACCCAATAAATATGAATATATTATCTTCAGATGACATCTGTATCATATGATATTTCAATTAATATTTACAATTATCCATGTATGAATTGAGTATTAAGCAATTATCAAGTATGAATTGAACGCTTAAGCAGGATATTTTTGTCAGAGAGCTGTCCTGTTAGCAGTTCCGTTGTGGAAGATAGGATGGGAGATATTTAAGACTATTACACTCCTGAAATTAAAACCAATAGTGTTTAACTATACACACAAAATGCCCCAATCAGGACGGTATATCTCAACAAGGTTACCGGTTTTTATATTCGATTTTCTTACCTCTCCTCCCTACTGGCCTATCATAAACTGTGACTCATCTATCATAGGAGGCACCTGGAACGGTGGCTCAGTGCGTCAACTGATGTCACAGCAGTGCCTCTGACCGGGAGGTAGTAGGTTCGAGTCCCGACGGTGGCAGAATTTTCGAAACTACTTAGAGAACTAGGTCGAATTCAGTCGCTGTCTGGAGGAGAATTCTAGCGGCCGGCCGCTCTGATCTGTGGTTTTCCGTAGCTTCTCCGATCAACACCAGGCGAATGTCGCAGCAGTACACTAGCAAACGAGTAACGGACCGCGCCCTCATCCTTGTCCTATCCTCACCCCTTACACACACTTACACTAATATGCACTACACTACCGGAAGACCGGTCGAGGACTTAGAACTTGTCCCGGATGGGGGCGGTGCCCCGTTGGGTAGGAGATGCCTGGTTGGGGAAAACCCCGCTAGTCGACGGTAGATCGGCGCCAGATCTCGTCATATAGTGGGGGAAGATCACCACCACCACCTCCCGGTGGAAAGCATGCACTACACTTACGAGACTAATGACCTCAGTAGTTGACGCACCCGGATTAGTAATCACTCAATCACTTAGGAGGCGGTGTATATCGACCACTATGTTGATGCCCAATAAATCGCGTATATAACCTGTTTGATTTCAATATAGCTTTCAGTTATTTTCAATATATGGCGCATTTTGGAACTACGTTGGACATAATTTCATTCGTGAAATAGTCCTACTAAATACCACTCGTGTTTGGAAATTCTCAGATTTATCGACAATTTCCAATGTACTCGCGGTATCTCTCGACTAAAACACGAATCATTTACCACACACAAGTAATGATTATTAGTACTATGATTGTTGTTGTTTGAGCACTTATCGAAAACAATAGCAGACACTGACACTTTCTAATTTCGAACAATTTTTAAAGAGAACAATATAGGGCTAGTCTTTAAATTACCAATACAAAAAAAAAAAAAAAGCTGTAAGAAGTGTGAGAATGGGTCACTCGGAGAAGAAAAAATCCGTTAGTACCGATGCGGTAAAGAAGTGCTCTCTAAGTACGTAAGTGCTCTAAAATTCATCCTCATGTTTATTTACTTCAGTTCTTTGCGTTCAAGAGAGTTCAGAGTTTTATTACATTCAAACAAAATTCTCTTGGAATACCAACAAATTTGTATTCTGAGCCTTCATTTACCACTCCATCACCGGCGATAACTGTATCTCTCTGTGTATATCTCTTGAGTACAGTTCCAAGGTTATCAAACCAAATTAAATCCGTTAGTACCGATGCGGTAAAGAAGTGCTCTCTAAGTACGTAAGTGCTCTAAAATTCATCCTCATGTTTATTTACTTCAGTTCTTTGCGTTCAAGAGAGTTCAGAGTTTTTATTACATTCAAACAAAATTCTCTTTGGAATACCAACAAATTTGTATTCTGAGCCTTCATTTACCACTCCATCACCGGCGATAACTGTATCTCTCTGTGTATATCTCTTGAGTACAGTTCCAAGGTTATCAAACCAAATTAAATAAGCAAGAAGAAGAAGAAGATTCAAAGACTTTTATGTAAAATGAATGTTGGTGTGATGGAGAACTGAACGGAGGTACAACATTTTTGCAAGGCAACTAAACTAGCAAAACTGAAAATCAATTGTAGAACGAATTAAACCCATCTCGTTTGAATTAGTTTTGCAATTGTTAACTTATTTATTTTTAAAGATCTTGTACGTAAATTAAGAGCAAATACATAAGAAATGCGAAAACGATAATTACAGGTGTAAAAATGAATCTCCTTTACCTTTCATATTTCTCATTTAGAGGGAAGTCGTCAAGGCGAATTTTGTACACGATTTATATAAGAGTATGTTGATGGAATATATTGCAAAATGAAAAAGTGGCTTGTCTTGACCTTCCATCAGACGTAGACAGTAAGTTAAAAATTCTTCAACTATAAACCAGTTTCCAGAAGTAAGGCTCTCACGGCCGACTTCGATCAAAAGAGATTTAGTTCAATATATTTCAAAACATGTGTAGGTAGTGTTCGAAACAACATACTTCAAACAAATTAGCACACTCGCAGTTTTATTTTTAATCTGTTAACTGCGAAATAAAACTATTTTTAAAATGACTCTCTATGTTACAAACCTGCAGCAATGTAATTCAGTTGTGTACACCATAATGACGGATTTGAAAGTTAATAAAATGGCCAAAAATATCCGTCTTCATCATTACTGACAGCATTTTGTAAACTTCCTGTCAATCAATAGAATGAGTAATCTTTACTCAACAATCTGTTTTTGAAGTTTTAAAATAGTTTTAGTACAATATAGCTCTCTTCTAAATTTTGAAACTAATTACGCCCAGAAGATTGAAGAATTTAAGAGATACACTGTTTGTTATTATTACCAAGACAAGTTATTTGAAGGAATAGCATACAAAATATAAAATACGACAAGAGTATTAATTTACCACTTGGTCTTACCAAGAAGCAAAACAAAAGATGCATCAAGCACGATAGAGGTTTCTAAAAGTTAATTGACACTGATATGGACTACCTCTGTATATTTTCTTGTGAATGTATGATTTCCATTATAAGTATAATTGTTATAAATCACGCAAAACACTAGATATGGAGTATTAAGAACGGTTAATAAAGAGTTGCTTTCATAAAAACTCACCCGTATTTTGATGTTAGTGATTTATATGGATGTATTCAGTGTCCCACGAACCTGCAACATAAGGATCCGTAATATGTACTCAATTATAATGATTATAAACCTGAAATATAATAAATAATAGTAATCCAAATTCAAGTTATAACATCCATATTAGCACAAATATTCATTCTCTGATTTAAAATGTACGTATGTGAAGGCAAGTGTGTTCAATAATTTCTTCTTTCCTTCTTTTATGTTTCCAATTGTAATTTAATTCTGAATTATAGTATTTTTACGGCAATGAGGAATTTAAATTGCATATAACGAAGATAACGTAGAAGCATATGAAGCATTTGCTCTTAGGATATCTAATAAAAGGAACGAAAACGGTCGAGATTCAGTTGAATCGAACGTATCCATCTTGTCGTGTTCGATCTAAAGCACGATTTGCAATTAATATACAAATCGCACTTTTTTATTATACGTGACAAGACAGTATTATTTACAATTTTTCTTTTCAACTTATAGTCAACCAAGTTAATATTGTCTTCTTGAGAAACAACACGGTCCAAGAATGAACGCTTAAGCAGGTAGAATTTCCACGGTAACTTGGGAGGTAGTGATTCACAAGGCACAGGTAGGAAGCTACCTAACGGACGGCATTTAACACTGGAGTATTTATTGCCCTCCCACCTTCCTCGTCGTGCGGTCAGGATTCCTGGCCTCACAGCGGTAGGGACGTCCATCCAACCGTCCTCGGAGGGACGGCACGCCCTGCAGGAAGGAGGATGAGGCATCTCGCGCTTTCCTGCCCTTGACGGCATGTTACCTCCCGAACTTCTTTCTTCTTTGCTTTCTAATTGAATACATTGTCTAACGTTTTGGATATCGACCACAAAGACCACGATGACGATCAAAGGTTTATTTGGGGTCTGATATGTTCACCAGCGAGAGATCGGTATAATAAAGCTACACAAAGAATACTGATTACAAAAAATATTAGTGAAGTTGAAAATTATTAGCCTGATATTTGATATTTGTTTCTCGTATGTTTTCATCTAATCCTAAGGTAGAAATTTGCTCATAATTTGGAATTTAACAACTTTTTACGATTCCACATGAATGAAAATAGTTCTTTTTTGCAATTAGAATCTGTAACTTTTCTTCTGAAAACTTGTCCTATTTGTAAAATTAAAAATCAGAATGGTACAAAACATAATAAAACGTAATTCTAATAATGTTTTCCAAAACTTTTGCTCATGTTCTTCGTGAAAATTATCTTTATATAATTTATGTGTGTATGTTTGTGCTAAGAATATGTAGTTTCCTGTATATATTCCATAAAAACGTAAATAATGTCGATTACGCAAACCAGTCTTTTAAAAAGGAGTCGATGACGAAAAATATTTGGGAATCTCTGACAAACTAATGCTGCCGCACTGACGACTTTTATTTTAAGTTGGATTCAGCAAACATTGTATTGTCGAAAATACATACGAATCGAGCATTCGTCATACAATGTCCAATGTTCGATTGTTCGTTTCACTACTCATTTCATACCGAAATATACATAACACAATTCTACAGATTTTAATTTTGGCGCTAATCTCTTTTATTGGAATTGTTTACTTTGTTAACCCCGCTCCTAAGAGTTTTCATTCTGGTTAATTAAGGTAAACAATTTTTTTCACTTCAAGGAATAAAACATTACGTTTTTCCTAAACAGCTTTTTATATCGTAAAAACGTCTATACAAATTAATCATGATTAATCACTCTTGGAGATTGCCTAATATGTAAATGTAATAACTAATTTCAAGAAAAAAATCTTTCGTGCCTAAAGTTTACAGTTGCCTGTGACCCTGCAAGGCATAAATGAACAAGAAGCTATCTCATTCATTGCAGCATATTAAGGAGCAAATGTGAGCAAAACCAAGAGAACTAAACATGTGATGGGGCGACCATTATCGATTGCGCCCGAATTGGATCGATTGTTGACATCTGATTCCTTTCAAATTGCAAAATTCGCCGAATGTTTCAGATCTTTACCCAGCGTTTACAATAACACCCGTTCACATTTACTCAAATCGCCACTATGCCATAAAAAATAGAATGAATGAATTAAAAAATTATGATGAGTAATAGTATGTCAATAATCGAATGAGGGGTGGAGAGGAAACCTCATTGATCGATTTTTTCGTGTTTCCGGGCGCGTCAACTGCTTTAGTCATTAGTCCCGCTAGTGTAGTGTATGTTTCTTTCTCGGGAGATGGCAGTGATCCTCCCCCGCTGGATGGCGAGATCCGGCGCCGACCTACCGTCGGCTAGTGGGGTTTCCCCCTAACCAGGACTCTCCCACCAGCGGGGCACCGCCCCAGCCGGGACAAGCTCCAAACTCCCAACCGGTCTCCCGGAATATGTGATAGTGTGGTGCATGTTAGTGTAAGTGTCTGTGTAGGTGGAGAGGATAGGACAAGGAAGAGGAAGGACAGATCGCGCGCGGTCCGTGGCCCATTTGTTAGGGTACTGCTCCGGCATTCACCTGGTGTTGATCGGAGAAACCACGGAAAACTACCGATCAGAGCAACCGACCCTAGAATTCTCCTCCAGACAGCGACTGAATTCGACCTAGCTGAAAAGCTAGTGTCGAAAATCCTGCACCGTCAGGACTCGAACCTAGGACCTCCCGGTCAGAGGCGCTGCAGTGACATCAGTTGATGCACTGAGCTACCGCTCCAGGTGAGAGGAAACTGAAAACCTAGCGGACCATAAGACATTTTTTTTTCATTTCCGCGGATTTCGAACGGCGGTTCCTTACATGAGAAACGTGCAGCCACCCTGACTTCTATCACCCAGACCTCGAATCTCAATACAGGACGTCCGGCTGAGTTTAGTTCAGAGCTCCCATTAACAATGTCTCTGTAGCGACTGACCGAGAAGTCCCAGGGTTTGAGTCTCGTCGATGGCGTATTTTGGGCATTAACTATATAGGTATTCGAATCAGGAAGAGAATTCTAGCAGCCAGCTTTTCTGATCGGTCATTTTCCGTGGTTTCTTAACGTCTACTTAGCATCACCTGCTAGGCGCAAAGCTTCCACGCGAAGGTACTTTCGGTTATCTCCTCCGCAGCGGCCCGCCCCGCTCATTAGCACCGTCCCACCCATAACGCGGTGGGGCCCCACCCGCGACGCGACACGAGGCGGAATCGCTTGATTTACAAGCGCTTATCTTGAACCCAGTAACTCAGTTACTCACTGCAGATGCTTCCATTGAGAGCACGTACTAATCACTGTTCTTCTCTCTCCCATTCTTCTAAATCTTACCTTGTTTTTCATCGCCCTCAACATCTTGTTTCTGTACTTCATTTTTTCCCTTTACCAATCTCGTCATAAACATTCTCATCATTTTACTTTCTTCTTCTTCGTAGTAGACCACTGACTTCAATCATATTTAATCACTTCATCGTCCAGATTTTCTTGTAGGTTTTACGTCTCACAAAATTCCAACAAATTTAGGAAAGTACTCCTGAGTTATTTTATTCTTCTAGATGTAATTAGCAAATAAAATGTGTGCTTTATACTTGTGTATAATTTTGGTTGACTTGTATGGAGAAATTTATTTTGATCGATTTTTGAACTGCGTGTACTGTTAAGCGAATCGATCAAAATCGCTTCGAGAAAGAATTTCCAGTCCTTCCTCCTCCGTTATGTTAATGGTCCGTTCTTCAAAGTGCTCCAGCAGCCAAAAGTAGTAAAGTTTTTCTAATGGACCATTATGGCAGTTGGCGGGGGATTATCCATTAATAATGTCATTTAGATGCGTTTCTTGCTATTAGGTGAATGCGTAGTGTGCGACGCGTCATAGGCGCCAAAGGCCAGAGCAGACGTAGGAGGGGCGTGGTCGGAGCAGCTGGTGCACGGTTTATACTCTTACAATGTGGGCTGGCCGAAGGGAGAAGCAAATCGAACCGATAGATCTTGCTTTCATATCTCATCGCGCAAGTCGATTCATATAATCTAATTTCTTGCATGTTTTCTTTCAAGTAGAGTATACAATTGAATTATTTCCTCCCCTTATGAAACATGACGAAGCTACTACTTCTTGATACAGAAATATATTAAAGAATTTCACATCTTGAATTGTCTTAATGTATAGTGTTTTCTAAGTATATTCTTTTACAACGTTAATCTTTACCTGTATATATCTGAAATTTATTGACTAAAATTTAATTTTAAAATTAATTGGTTTAAAAAAAAGATTAAAATATTAGATTCTCAAATTTACTTAATTTAGATAACAGCCTATCCACCATCACAATGTATGCGTATGTAAGACACGGGTTGGACCTAAGCAATAAAAGATCGCTCCAAAGAGAGTGTTCGTAAGTTGTAGATAACAGCCTTTCGAGGTTCTAGCTCGTCGTAATACAACATACGAGCAACTTACCAATTCCTTAGTTAACGTGTAGTTATTACGAAGATAAAAGTGTGACAGAAAGAAATAAAGAAATAAAAGAGACCTTTGGAAGCCGATTGTCAGTCAATCACATTCCTTCGAGTCCATTTCTCCAGCAACCTCTGTTGTGATGTGACATGGGTGTCACCTTTCCTCCGGTATCTCACATCGCACTGCTTCCTGGGGGACCTGCCGCTCCAGGGTTATCCAACTTGCCGTTCTATGCAAAGCTGCGTTCGTAAGATTGTTTATTAAATCTAATTAAAGTTGATTTGCAAATTTTAACAATAACGTTAGTCTATACGCACAGCTTTGGTAATGTTATTAACATGCATTATTTATTTATCATTATTGAAAGTGGTTTTGATGACATTTATTGTCATGAAACATCATAGAAAAGCGAAAATAATCTTTCGGCACATCTAAAGCGTTTTAAATTAAGAAAAAATATGTAAAGGGAATCGAGAGAAATAAAGAAGCTTAACTAATAATGAAGCCCATGAAATATAGTCGTTTCAACAGATACTTTCTCGTATTATTTATGACGACTACCCAATATTTTAACACTAAATGGACTTGCAAGAGTGTTTCCAACCAGCATTTTTTACCATGATGGGATTCGAATACAGGGTTTAGCGCGCCTACGTTATTCCTACACCACCAGGCTTATACAAGCTTTCCAATTTCAAAAATTCAGATATCTTCGTTGACTCCATTTCAAGACCAAAAAGCAAAAACGGATAGAAAAACGTTTTGCCCTATACCAAGTTTTCAGTGTCAAGGAACCAGAAAAAATGAATTCTGACCAACGTGGAAAAAATTGACTGCATGTAGGAGGAAATTTTCCTCATATTTTCAATATCAGAGACTCGCTTTACATTGATTTCTGTTGAAAAATCGCTATTTTTGCCGCAGCTTTACACTATCTCTCATTACTATGTAAACATTTAGTTGTCGCGAAAGCAAAAAGTAAAAAAACTTTAAACTACATGTTTCTAGTTTAAGTGTTCAAGTACTTATTGTACGAGTTATAAAACAGTGTTACAAAATACTACTAAAAATTATTTTTTCGCGCTTTCGTATTACCTCGGTAAAATCCCTCTAAGTCGAATCACTTTAAAGGACTGTATTTAGATAATTTATTAAGCACGGGAAACAGTTCTCTGAGGCATTGCGAAATGAGTGTAACAAAGTAAACGGTGGAAATGTAGATTCCATCTGCTGTGGTAAATGATCGCGGTTGTTAAAACACTGTAAAACTTCAGGTATTCGTTGGCCAGAACATAATTTTACTTTAACATTAGAGAGACTTGAAACGTAGATAGTTAGATGGATGGATGGATAGATAGATAGATAGATAGATAGATAGATAGATAGATAGATAGATAGATAGATAGATAGATAGATAGATAGATAGATAGATAGATAGATAGATAAATAAATAGAAGCTTCATTCTAAAATTGGGCAGATGTTGTCCGGTGGCAGAATGCACAAACATGAAAAAAAACAATACAATTACAAAGACATTATAAGTAAAAAACAATATGTACAAAAGAACAATATAAAAAACAACAAATTTTCTGTCACTACCTAGTACATGCAGATGACATTTACATACATATACCACAAATCAATACATATATATTAACTTTTAGTTAAATAAACTTACTACATTAATGTGCATCCATACATATCGGACATACAAACATACATACATACATGCATGCACGCGTACAAACATACATAGGCCCTCTCATACTCGCAAGCCTAATATGGATAATAGCCATTTTCACCTATAGAACACCATAATACAATGTTTATAATAACTATTATATTTTCAACACGTAAAATCCTGGTTAATATAAAACAATAAATATCAACGTATGTTGTGATTATGCGTTCAGAGAACAGACTAGAAAAAAAGACGATTTAGATTAGAAAAATGAACTGAAGCAAATGAAATCACTTCACTTCACCGTAGATCTCGATAAGAACACCAGGGAGCAACGATTTATACTAATGCTGGCATCGCAATTTGAATGATTTCTTGCTCGTAACTTCCGTACGGCATCCCTGTACTTGAAGGCCCGAAAGATGCACGCAGATTGGGTGGACCACCAGAAGTGCATCAGCAATTGAACGGGCGGTCAGTAGTCGGGAGGCATGGAGGGGACGGACAGGGAAGAAGCAGGTGTGCGTTTTGTATGGGGGGGGTAGGCTGGATTGAGTTGGTTGGGCGGTTTGGGTGTGTGGGCGAAGAGGGGGCGGCGGGCTGGGCGGCTGGGCGGCTGGGGGCGGCTGGGCGGCTGGGCGGCTGGGCGGCTGGGCGGTTGGGCGGTTGGGCGGCTGGGTGGTTGGGCGGGCGGGCGGGCGGTTGGGTGTGCGGGCGGGCGGTTAGGCGGGCGAGTGGTTGGGAGGTCGGTTAGGTGGGCGATTGAGCGGGGGATTGGGAGGGCGAGTTCAGTGGGTGGCGGATTGTTGGGAGAGTGGGCGGGTGGTAGGATGGGTGGATGGTAAGGCAGGCGGAACGGGTCGGGGGCGAAGGCGTATGCCGGGGCGGGCCCGACGCGGCGCGGCGACTCCGCAGAGTCATTCTGGGTAATCCTGTCGTCTGATCCCCGCGGGTATCAGCTTGATTTACGGCGGCGTGAATGCGCCACGGGCGGCGCTATAAGCTGCGGCGGGGCGTCGCGTCGCGGAGTCCCCGGGTAGAGGCAGGAGAGGAGGCCATCGTCCGCAGTGAAAAGAGGATAACTGAAGACGAGGAGCATCCAGCTAGCACCATGGCGGCGGCGGTAGTGTGGGTGTTGGCGGTTACGCTGGCTGTGGTGGTTATGGGTTCCAAGGCGGTAAGCTATGGAAGCTTTTAGAATTTATGTATCTGGCTTACAAAGAAGGACATCGCTGGTTATGTAGAGCGCCTATGAGATGGAGGCAACTACAATTGAACCGTGTAGGAAAGAACTTAAGTGTACATACGCTTAAATTTTGTTTGTCAGCTCTTCGCCCTTCGTAACTATCGTCTTCCGCCCGGGAACCTTCATTGTCTCGCCCAACGTGATGTCTCCACGCATTAAGTTTTGATGCCAACTGATGAGAGTGAAGCACGATTTGGCCTCACGAATAGGGCGCCAATCTCAGAGTTGATCATCGCGTAACCGTAATTGTCCTCGCCGCCGCCCACCAACTCGTCAACTCGTTGACGGGTCGTTGGACGAAGAGAAGATAGATTGTCGGACGCTTTTGACACTCAAGACAATCTCAGCTTTCGAAAGATTTTACTGTGCGGTACATTTATAGCTTTGCACTTCAGGCCGAATAATGGTCATTATGATGTAGCTTCCTTATAGTACAGGTGTTTGATAATCACTGAGAATATTAGTTGAAAATAATCAATCATTGGTCATTGTTCAAATAGTTGTTGGATTTTGTGTATTGCTACGCCCAGACAATCCACGAGCAGGGGGAAATGGCAGTTGGCATCCCCTGTTTCCAAAATTAAGAAGAAAATCAGAATGCTAAAAGCCTCTCATGGGGATTGTATTAGTTCTTAGCTCATAAAAAATTAAAACAAATACAAAACTTTGATTACTTTTCTTTAAAACATTTATTGACTCACTAATTAACTAGTGTACTGCGCGTTTGAAGACGGATTCTGTTTGTTTTGTCTAATCAATGCCACCTGAGATCCCTAGTAGTAAGATGACTAGATGGTGTTAGTTGAATACTGCTTGTCATGTTCCACGTAACCGTTCAATGTAAAAGTTGAACTTATAATATGTATAATTATTCGTAGAAAAAATACTGTGGCGTCATACGGGTGTAATCAGTACACAGACGAGAGTGGGTTGTAATAACAGCAGGTTTATTCACAATTTAGACCGTAGTCACCAATAACCAATGCACTGTATACAATTAACTAACTAAATAGACCCCACTGCTAGGAGAGATATTTACAACGGCTACCACACCGCAACATACTACCTAATGTTTCGACGTGCATAGTACCGCCTGCCCTGAGACCGACTACATGTCTCACTAGTCACGACAATAACTGCCGGCTCCTTGTGCCGCGTGCACTTTCGCACCTCTCACGGACGACCTACGCTGCCGCTGCCGCTGCCAGGATCACAAAGAAAGAAGAGCCATTGTTCTCACGGCCCTTAAATAGCCCTCGCGACGCTGCCCGCCGCCTGCATTGTTCCGCTCTAGCAATGCGCACACCCAGTCAGAAAAACCCCGTGCGTCATCGCTTCTGCCTTTGTCTAACATCCGCTGCACACCACGCCGCATGCCCATGCTGGTTTTAGCGACATGACGATACAATACTATATGCACTCGATGCAATAGGTACACTGGTATGAAATTTACGATGCACTCTCCTTCAAATGCATTACTTCAACTTACACCGTACAATATTATTTTGCTCTACTTTGCCTCCACGCTGGGCAATGTTCGCTACAACAGTTCCTCAATTTTCTATTTGCTAAATTCCCTTATCAACCCTAATATCCTATTTTCCTCCTCGTATTTTCTTAAACATAAATGTGACGTAAAATACTGAGGAAATTTATTTGGGTCGTAATGTCGGAAGCCTATTCCATATAGAATAAGGGAAAATCTATCATAGGATTCATACACAAAATTGCCTCCTGTTTATCTCAATTTTAAAGAAAAACGCAAAATCAATTCTTTTGACAACTGTCACCGCCAAATGTTGGTATATATATATATATATATATATATATATATATATATATATATATATATACACACACATATACACATACACACACACACTTCCCAAAAAAAATTGCACATATTCCCAGTTAAATGAGTATCAAAACCTCATAGCGCATTATTTTCCCAATGACCATGGTTTACTAAGTTGGAATTTGTTTCCCCAATGAATAAATTTACAATTCTTGGCCTTCTTACATGCGAGTGTTGAATCCGAAAATCGGCAAATGAAAATGTTTAGATAGAATAAGAAAAACCATGTTTTTAATTCATTCAATATCCATACTTGTATCTCCCACAACACTTCAACGTGTGCCATTTGCACCATTTAACACCACATGCTTCACTACTTGTTACCTCGACCAACGTTTCAGCCGCGTCTCTCATCTTCGTTCCTTTACTTCGACTAAGTTTTACAAAACAAAACGCTATCGTTCGCCTTCACTTGATGCGGAACTATTTCCCACAAAATTCGTTTTTTATCAATTTATTTCTCTATTTACAGTTCGTAAATTAAACTAAGGAAATTCTCGTACTTTTGCAAAGCTCAATAACCTCTTTTACACTTGTTTTCCTCAAAATTCAACAAAATTCAATCCGCAGTTATTTGAGCTATCCATGCTCATTTGTTTCTTGAGTATGTAAATTGCAGTTTCATAAAGTTTTCTATCATAAAATTATCGTATCATCAAAATTATCGTTGTGTTAATTCATACTTGTTCTATGCTATTCACTCCTACGAGCTTGAGGTTATTTTTCAAGTTTATTGATTGCGGATAACTAACATTAAGATGTTCGCCGCACGCGATCAGTCAATTGTCTATACAAGTTCATGATTTCACTGGTCACATTATTTAAACAACGTGCCGCTATATTTACGGGGGACCTTTGAACCGTCACAGTATCAAAATAGCACTTCACATTAGTGTATTAATACCTATCATTACATCATCGTTTTATTAAATAATACTTCTCATCCCGAAAAGGTCAAAGTTATGATTTTATTCATTCCATATTATATGGAATGAAACCTTTTGAATGTTCTGCTACATGTGTGTTCAGAACCCTCACTCCTTAGAATGGGTCGTTAGAAACGTTGAGAATTAAGAAACTTGGAGACGTATGAACCTATTTTAACCTATAAGGAATGATTTATAAAGTGCGAATGTTTGTACGGGTACAATAAAAAGTATAATGTACTAAGATTGTCAATTTGTTTACATTTTATTAGTTTACATTAGATTGTCAATTTTTTAACATTCCCAATTTGGGGGAATGTTAAAACTCAAACGGATCCAAGAAAATCTAACATTTTCACCAGCAATACTCTACCTTTCTATCTGAAAACCTTTAAGCACATTGGAGAGAATAATGTCACAGCTATTTAGAAGATAGCAGAAGTATATAAAACTTCAAGAATGTGAAAACTAACACACATCAAGTCTGAAATCATTTACATAAAAGTCGTGTGGAATTGTCTTCAACATTCCGTAATCGTGTATCTGAATCAAGCGGTGCCCAGTAAAGATCTGCCACCATCTTGCGTCGGCCGCTTTTTCCAAAGAGAGATCTGACGGTACGGAGGGAGGCTGCTGGACCGAGGCCATGACAACATCTCTCTCCACGGGGTCTCCCGCATTTTTAGACCCATTTCCTTCGCAAGCCGCTTTTTAAGAGCCTCGTTTGTTTTCCTGTCGGCCGAAGACTGATCTCCCCCTCTGATACAGGCAGTTTAAAACGTTCGTTCAACAAGCCGGCCGTTTAGCCTTCTCGTACACAGACAGCATCGATAAAGACGCCCAGGCTTTTTTTCCGGCCGTTTTGGTTTTCTACGAAGAAAAACTTAAATAGCTTCTCTTATGATGAAATGGTCTTTAAGACGACTGTCTTCCCGTTAAAGGTGTGCGTTTGCGAACTTTCAAGGTCGTCGCATACCATACACGATTTCTTCGTGGTACGGAATTTGTGCATATTGAAGTTGCTTTAACATTTGAAAATAATGTCATGCTGAAAAACACATAATTTCAAGCAGGTAATTCTCGTGGTTAATCAAGTGAATTTTATACAAGATTCAATGTTTTCATTATGTTTGTTCTAATTATGGAAATATTTCTTCAGCATTATAATTTTATCAAAGGAATTTACTTATTTTGTCTAAACTCTGAAATACATATAACCGGATATCAAACGAAATTCCCTATTTTTCTTAAAATATCTTGTCCGAAACTCGAGAGTCCGAAACTCTTTTTTTTTTTTCATTCTCAGAAACGACTAACATGAGCTACTACCCTCAACTTGTTATTAACTTGCAATTTACAATCAAATAAGTTTTCATAGTTTGTGTGAAAGACTTACGAAAACATACACTGGTACATATATTTTTCCGCCTACGTGCAAGTATAAAATACAAATTACACTCATCATTGAATTACAAAAATTAACGATTTGCGCCAAGAAAGTAATGCAATGAATCAATAAATTGGTATCATCCACTATAGTATTTTCAGTTGCAGAAAATTCGTTCCCAACCCATTTGTTTAAAATAATGGAAAACATATAGTGCATAAATAACCGTGTATCAAGTAATTTTGCAAAGTAAGCGGAAAAAGAAAAAACCATGATTTTTTATCTAACACCAACATTATAAAGTAGGATTACATTTATCGTAATTGTCAATTTAAGTTAAAAATTGAATTAAATGTTAATATCTTTAAAACCTTTTGTTTTTAATTTGTTTCGATTTCTCGTATCTACTTGTCTGGTGTTGTGTGATATTTCGGCGTTTTTTTGTCTCGTCAGTTAAGATATTTTTAATCATTAGATTTTAATACCCAGGTCATGGACTGAATAAGGTAACTCAGAAATTAGCAAAACCGGGTTAATCAGCAACTTTTCAATAATAAGTCTCTTAACTCACTAAGTTTAGATGCTTTTGAAAAGAAACTGCCCATACTT
The DNA here is from genome assembly GCA_964035755.1 of Teleogryllus oceanicus. NCBI lineage: Eukaryota > Metazoa > Arthropoda > Insecta > Orthoptera > Gryllidae > Teleogryllus > Teleogryllus oceanicus. Next base: position 35,208,731 of record CAXIVR010000005.1, read on the forward strand.
CTATCTTAAACTTGTTACCTACGTCTTTCTTTCCAAAGTACCTGATCTTAATAGCCAAGTTTTCTCAAAACGAATAAAATGTGAGTTAACAAGTTCTCCCATGACCTCTTCAAATCTACTGATGAAAATAAGAACTTAAATGACAGGGCATAAGGCCGATTAATAGATTGGTATTGGCATAAGGCATTAATTGTGGGATTTCTGATTTGGTGTTGTTGACGTTCTTATAAGAAGAAATTAAAGAGGTCATCTTGGTCAACATATTAGCTTTATTAAGATAGCCGACTTTGGACGGCTTTGTCGTCATCGTCAGTCTACAAGGTACAAAACAGATAACAGATAAATTACATATAGCAGATAAAATTGCAAAAATGAATTGCGACGGGGGGGGGGATTAATACCGATACTAGCAGTTCAAATTTCTGATTATAAATATATGTGAAGAAATATACATTCTCATATTCAAAAGAAAGAAAAACAAAATTTATATATATATATATATATATATATATATATATATATATATATAAGATATGGGCGATAGTAATAATAATTAATATCAAATGTTATTACAAAGATGGGGAAATAATTGAACAATAAGTTGAGCGGCTTTGCTTACCTCGCCGCTGGCGTTGAAAGCCGGCTATCTTAATAAAGCTAATATGTTGACGAAGATGATCTTTTATTTGTTCTTATAAGGCATTAAGGCATAAGGCCGGTTAATAGATTGACTACTGAGTTCGGGCGTGTCAACAGCTAAGGTCATCAGTCCTGTAAGTGTAGGGTATTATTTTTTTTACTGTGAGAGGTCTTCCCCACTTGTGGTGAGATCCGGCGCCGACCTATTTGTCGGCTTGCGGGGTTTCCTCAATCAGATATATTCCACTAGCGGGGCACTGTCCCAGCCGGGCCAAGATAAAGCTTCCAAATTGTCTCCTGACATATATGGTATTGAAGTTCGTTTAAGTGTAAGTTTGTGTAAGTGAGGGGTGAGGGTAGTACAAGGAAGAGGAAGGAAAAGTCGCGCGTGGTCCGTCCTGATTGTTACGGTACTTCTCCAACATTCGCCTGGTGTTGATGGGAGAAACCACGGAAAACGTCCTATCAGAGCAGCTTGTCGCTAGAATTCTGCTGTTGACAACGGCTGAAATTAACCTAGTACGACCTATGTAGGTCGTTTCGAAAATCCTATTATTGTCGGGTCCTGAAGCCTAGGACTTCACGGACAGAAGCACTGCAGGGACATCAATGGATGGCCTGCGCCACGGAAGACAAGACAAAAGGCGAAATATAAACACCAGACAATAGAATATGAGGAATGGAATCAAACGAGAAAAGGAAAGGCACTTAAGACATTAATGCACATTTTTCACAGCGTGGTTATTAAACAATAGAAATAGAGCGTTATAAATTTCCACTCTACTTTTCGGAGTGCAAAATCCCTCTCGCCTCCTCCAAGAATCTTAGCACCACCTTCAACGCTCTGAAGTCCAGCTCGTCGTGTAGCACATTGCTCTTCCAGGCAATTTTTCTGGAAGCTGGTTTGTTTCCCCTCGGGTTGCCTCCTGATTCTCTGCATTGATAGAAGCCGCTTTACCCAGAGCTTCAGCCAAACAAGCTGTTCGGGTTTTCTTCATCTTGTTTGCTTTGACCACACTATGCCGTCGGCTGATAGAAGTCAGCTTTTGGTTTGTTTACTCCTTCATCGCTTTTATGTTTGCTATAGCGATTTTGCCCCCAATCGCTCGGTACCCCGGGCTAGGTCGAAATTAATGGCAAACATCTCGAAAATGAGTTATGGTCTAATCGTGGAAAATGTGTGCCCGTTATGAGTGAGAAGTGGTTTTCTCTTAAACAATTAATATTCGTTGGCGTAAACATACATGGGCGTCGATGTACTTCCCAACACAGCGCTTTGAAAGCACGTAATCTAGTTCACGCTCTTAAATAACTTTTGCTTAGACATTTCTCATGACGCCCCCCTCCCGATTCTATACATCAGCAAACCTTCTGTTTATGACATTTGCATTTTGAATATAAAATGCATGTAATATAACATGAACATCGTGTATACCTTAGTAAAGTTTTGGGTGTGTGTCTGTATCAGGGTAATTAACTACATCAGATAAAAAACACGACTAGTTAACACTTGTACAAATACTTCACGTCCACACGTAACGCAGAATTTCACTTATTGAACCTCTCTCAGTTGGGAATATCTTGTAAATTCCATTATGATAATAAAACGTATTTGCTAATTTGAAATATAAGGCTCACTTTACTGGGAATTACGTGTGCGTAATGCGTTAGTTTTATTTCCCTCTTTCATCAGAGTATTTTTAATTTCTGTCTTTACTCAAATTAGAACCCCTGTTATTATGTGGAAACACATGTCTTCAAAGCCATGGTGATAAGGTTTATTCAAGTTAACTCCTGAATGGGGTTTAACCGAGATAAATCCTGATGGGGTTTAATCGAGATAACTCCTGATGGGGTTTACACGAATAAATCACTTAAAACAATTTGTATGATCCCTTGGCCACAAAACAGGAGTAATTCTGTTGTCAATTTTTGTTACTTGTTTGTGAAACTTTCAAGCATTGTTGCTATAAAAACGAATGATCTTAACTTTTATTCAGATAACTTCATTGAATGAACGTTGCTAAGGACACTGACAATGTATGCACGAAAAGGTCAATTTTACTTATAAAGTTTTAGAAAATACTAGATAAGAGATATCGTTTACTGTTTCGAAACAATTTGGTTAACTGATATTGGTACATGATAGCTGAAATGTTATAAGTAGATAATTTGCAATATAATTATTATGATTTCAAAAACTGTAAAAATATACGAGAATATCTATGTCACATGATCGTGCACCAATAGTTTTCTTTTATATTGGGGTGTCGAGGTGTCACACTTAAGGTTGTTTGACCAAAGTGTAGCAGATTGTTGGAGGGATGAAGCATAAAGCAATATGAAAGCTGGGAAAACATTTTGTGAAGGAATATTAGTTCATTTTGTAACAAAGACGCACACAATAAAGTTAAACGCAAATAATCCCTTGTAACTAGATTTAATCCTAATACGCGACAGTACGAATACGGACCACTACTAATAATAACAAAAAATGGATTGATTTATCTAGTGTTTAGAAAAAATAAATCATATAAATTAATACTGCTCTGCTTCACATAAACAAATGTCGTTAAAAAAGACCACCAACGAAAATTGAACATAAGGTGAATAATTAATAGACGCGGGGGCTCGCTAGAGAACAGCGATGGTGGCCCAGACGACTTAAAGAAGCGATGGAGATCGCCAGTCAGCCCCAGAATATCGGGCGGGGTTGCGCCTACACAATGCCTGGCGCTCATTGGTGCGGACTTTTCGCACCAAAACAGCAGCAAAAATATTCTCACTTAGACCATATACTCCCCCCTCCCCGCTAACAATTAACAACATCCTAATAGAATGGTACCCTCCCAACAAACCAATTAAATACCTAGGACTATATCTCGACACAAAATTAAATTGGCGCGATCATATTGAAACAAAAATAATGCAAGCCAAGGCAAAACTACATCAGCTAAAATCAATAATAAACAGACACAGTTCACTACAACAAAATACCGCCATAGCAATATACAAAACCATACTAAGACCTTTAATCACTTACGCCTGTCCCGTATGGATTAACGCCGCCAAAACAAATATTCACAAAATCCAAGTAATTCAAAACCAATTCCTAAGAACCACAACTAACGCCCCATGGTTCATTACAAATAATCAACTCCATAAGGAATTCAACATTGTACCATTCATCACATTACATACCTTGCTACAAACTTCTATCATAACATACACCAAATTCCAACACTCACCGAATTCAGACTCGCAAAAAATCCAACCCATAAAACCAGAATTCAAATAAATACCCTTTCCATATCTTTCAAATCAAATTCGCTGACATAGAACCAGATTAGAGGACCCATAGTGGGCAACCTCCCCTTTGTATAGTATGTAAGCTTAGAGTAAGTTAGTCAGTAAGCAATAAAAATTACATACGTAAAGTAGTAATAACTACCGATGTACTTACCTTCAGAAAAAAAAATTATAAAAAATAAAAAAATTGGTGCGGACTCTCACGCAGTCGCCCGACCGGCCGGACTGTTCGGCACCGTCCGACCTCCATTCGCGCAGTGCCGTCTGGCCGCGGACCGCGGTTGACAGGCAGTCCTCTAGCTACGATTGGCGATTGTTATTATAAATAAACAAGAACATTACGAGCTCTGATGAATATCACGACATGATAATCGAAACTTCGGCACCACATCAATTAACGCGTCGTCACCCGGACAGCCAAGATTGTAATTAATCGTTTTGTTGTATTAAACAATGCAGATTTTCCAAAGCGCGGGGCCCCTCATGGATGTCGGCTTCCAAGCAACTGCTTGTTTTGCTTGTAGGTAAATCCGGCCCTGTTGATAACAAATTCTATTTACCAGGCACGTCAAACCGCGCCCACACGAGCTACTTGCCCGCTTGGGGAGTCCGGGCACGGGCAACTTCGCTTGACTCTGCACTGATTTCCCCTTAAAATCCAGAAAGGGGTGCACATGTGCAAGCTGAAGCGGTTCTAGGCAGTGATTAGTGGCTTCATACGAAAATATGTTTGCCAGATTTGTTCTATCAAATAAATGAGAATTGTATTATATTTATATTCTATACTACGTTTTACAATTGATGTTTATTTTCTTACTAATTTCTCCCTTATATTAACATCTTCGGTAAGTGGCAGGAACATGTTTGAATGACAAATTCTTTCCTTGCTTTCATTTTGTATTGTGTTATTAAATAATTCAGTTATTTATTGTATTTCGCAATAATGTGAAATAAATTAACAAGTCTCTATGAGTTAACAATTCTTGCTTACGGACCGACAGCGCTTTTAACAGTCAAGTACATTTGTCCGTTAAACCTTCTAATCTAAACGTAAAAATTGCATGCTTTTATATCACTCTTAAGTAAATAAGATTATAACATCAAGATCTTTTTATTAATTTTCTTCAAATTTTACTATCAATTGAGAATTTGATATCAAACTGATGTATTACTACATATTAATGGATCATTTCTTTAGCTTAAAGAGAAAGTGGGAATTAATATAGCTAAATTTGTGACATTAACTGTCAAGTAACTTCTCGCACAAATTTTCATGGGCCAGTGACGTACCGCCACTTCAGAGGAATTTGTACAACCCTTACTTTAAATCGCGCGCCACTTTCTCTGGGTGCAGTGCCCGCGTGCTCTGGTAAGTTAACCTTGCCCGCGACCTTGATATGCCTGATTTACAGTCACTTTCGAACACAGCACAACACGTAACTTGACTTCATTTACAATTTTGAACTTATATATTGTGAAATGACGAGCTTATATTGTGCTAGGAACGGAGTGACTAACCTTCAAAACACAGTCGCACGTAAAGCTAGATGCTTTTGAATAGTCGTTTGCAATGGAACGTGGTTCGGCTATTTTGAAAGGTTGAACATAGGTTATGAAAAATCATTATCCCCTTCAAGGAATTACGCAAGAAAACGTCGAACGTTTTCTGCAATTATTTGCCCTCAGAAATTGAATTGTCGATGGCTCGCACTCACTATGTTTAAAGCAATTTGGTATGCGCAAACATCTAACGGCAAAGAACACAAAAATGAACTGGTCGTGTTGCTACCTTAGCTCGTCTATCAGTCAGTGTCATTAAATAGAGAGAGGCATGATGCAAGGACATGATGTAAGATATATTACAACCCCGGGTGCAAGGATGTCTTTGAATGCTGGGGAGAGGTACGGAGTAAAAAATTGGTTCGAGCATAGACTCCCTCCTTTACGCTGTGCTAAAGGCGCCACCTGGAGACAACGAGGAAATTCAAAGCTTGCAATTCGCTTGAACGATATACTCCATTTAATTTTTTTCTCGTTTTTTCAATTGCAATATTGAACAATATTCTTTTCTTATTTAATTCATTTAATTTATTGCTATTATTCTTTTGAAATTACAGGATTATATTGGCTGTGATAATTTTGAAAGTGAAAAGCCAGATTTATTTATTAGATATCTGTTTTCATAATTAATATTTATTTACTTTTATTTATTCTTATTTATGTAGGTGTCGTCCGACTTCAACAAGGACCTCCCCTTTCGAATGAGGGAGCTGAATAATGACAGTATTGTTGTGCCAGGTGAGTAGAGTTGCGAGACAAATAACATCCAACACTGTTGAATAAAATTGGTAATGAAACATTTGGATCCTTCAATCCTCGCAAAAGATCCAAGGAGAATCGTTTATTTACCGAATCCACCAAACCAACCTTACCTTTCTGCCGTTTTTGAACAGTTGAAGTTATTGCAATGCAGTTATCATGGAAGTGCGTGAGGAATAGGGCTAATCTATTCAATTATTCATTTCTATTTTATCATTTGTATTTTCCGATATATTTAGGTAATTTTGTTCTTTCAAATGGAAGTATACATATTTCTTTAGTCTATCGTGACGAGCATAAAAAGACGAATCCAATATGCATGTTGCCATAAGTTAGATAAGCATTTTTTTTTAGTAATTTTGATTTTCTCGCGAGCGTAGATATTTTGAACGAAACAATCCACCACACAAGGTCATGTAGCGCTTCCCCTGCTAACACGCACCCGCGAATGGAAAGCTGATTGAAGGAAATAAATATATGATCCCATTTTTGTGGAAGGGAAAAGGGATCTTATATTTATTTACTGATTGATACATAAGGTTGGCCAACAATAAAAAGCTATTTATCATTCGAAATCTATTTTAAATCTTCACAAAACTGTTATAATTTTTCCTTAAATCTGCTTTCTATTCTTCCGAACTTTCAGATTTTACTGTCTTTCTTTGATTAAAAGAACTGAAGAATTGAAAATAATGATTTGTCATAAGTATGGATTGAAAGAAAACAGTTACTTCAACTTCATTAAATTGGGTTTCATGTCTTGGAAAATTAATGGGATCTAATAAGAATAAACAATTAAGATTGATTAAAGAATATTGCAAATAAAAAAAAAAAAAAAAAAAATAAATTAAAAATTAGTAAAAAAAAAAAAAACAAAATAACAACTATACTTATTTTACTTTAGCATATGTTCAAAATGTCCACCATCTACAGACAACCACCTGCAGGCGTTTTGAAAAGATAAATTATCTGCAAGCAGTGTTTCCAAGCAGTGACACTTTCAAATAGAAGCTAAGAAAGAGAACAGCCGCGAATTAAGAAAGTGGAATTGCGGTACTGTCTCTGAAGTAATCGCTGAACTTCTCACCGTTCTACGCGGAAACATGCATTATAAAACAAATTTAATACGCATGGAGGGTTTTCTCGACAATTCTATTACAAAATGTGTATCGTCCAATAACATGTATTTCAAATAATGATATTTCCATGGGTCTCTTCAGTGATTAAGCTGTATGTGATTTTTAATGGTCATAATTTTTTAAAATCTGTTACTCATATATTCACGGATATTTCTTATTTGTATACACCACAGAAATGTGTCCCCTAATACTAATAGTAGGTAGCTTTCGTTAAATTGTTTCACAATGTGGCGTAGTCGGCTTCTGATACCACCATGTATTTCAACTAAACGGCTACGCTTCCACAATCGTTCATCTCTCATCACCGTTCACTCGTGGGTATCCCCTCACTATCATTCAAACGGTGGAGAGCAATGAACAACAGCCAAACCTTCTATCTGCTTAAGAAAGGGGAAGACATTAAAGCGCAGGTCTCCTGTCCCGTCTTCCCTCAGAAATGGGGGCATACGGGTGTAAATAATGATAATGATATCCAAGGAAAATGCCTGGCGTACACCGTTTACTAGAAACACGCTGCATGTGCCATCTGGTATGATTGAATTAATGATCCTTCGCCATTTGCTGTCTATTCTTGAATCCACATGGAATACAGTAAGAACCAGTACTCTCTCTCTCTCCCTCCCTCTCTCTTTCACAATAAGTAATGATCTCCATTTATCCAGTATGGTACTGAATGTATTTCTATTAATTAAACTCAAAACTGAAAATAAATGTTCATAGTGACCATCATCCACCATGAACATACATCAAAATATTCGAGAAAATCTAAGAATTTTAGCAGTTTCAATGAACACCGGCCGTAACAAGAGGAAAGGAAAAGTCACTGGGAAGACGTGGATTCGATCCCAGCACGGTACCGGAAATTTTCGCTAGTTTGAGGTTCCCACTATACTTACTGCTCTGATAAGTGGCATCCTTGACATTTCAAACATACGTATATGCCTGGAAAGTCTCTTATACAACAGGTCACGGACCATGAGCCATCTTACCTTCCCATTTTCTCCCTGCAGCCAATGACCATACCAATAGAAGAATCCTAAAACCACAATAAAAATGGTGCCATTTTTGATAAAAGTTTGAAAATTTCCCTAGGTCCGCATGTAAAGTATCCCCAAGATTCAATGAATTCATTTCATAATCGCAGAGCTTTTGGTCGGACCGGATTGATCGGGGAATATTCACTTTGTAAAAACTGCTAATTAGGGACTAGCGCTTTGCCGGATAGTCGTTTTGAAAACAAAACTCTTTTTCGGTACCGGGGAACCGCAAAACCCTATTTCCGTTACCTCGAAACCGATTTTCCGTAACTTTACATAACTACTTTCTCTATATTACGTGTTTTATTCCACCTATATGTACGTTTTCGAGAAAGAAAAAACAAGGGAATGTGCGAATATCGTGAGGTCTGAGTGCCGTCCTTGTGTGTATGTGTGTGCAGTGCGGCGCAGGGGCGAGAAAGAGACCGGACTTCCCTCCTGGACCCAGCGCATCGTGGACGGCACAGAGGCCGAGCCCTGCCAGTTCCCGCACCAGATCGCCATGCTCACCGACCGCGGCGAGTTCTGCGGGGGCTCGCTCATCAACACTCGCTGGGTGCTCACCGCCGCGCACTGCGTCATCACGTAAGCCCAATCGCTGCCACTCGCCCATCCCTACCCACCCCGCTCACCCCTTTCTCAGCCTTCTGTACCAAGATGCGAGACACACATCACTTCCCTTGACAGTACGACAATGATTTCGTAAATGACAATTTTTGTACGTCCCTTTACTTGATAAACCGATAAAATATTATAATTAATTACTGTATTAGGAATTTTGGGGTCAGCTGTCCGACTTTGTTGGCTAGCTAACGGTCTCCTCCATGCCTGCGTAGGTTAATTCCCATTCATAAATTCAACCCGGAATCGTACAACGGGAAGCTAGTATGCTGCCTACGAGCCACCTTAAGGCCATAATTAATTAATAGTGTCTTTAATTCAATAAAATGCAAAGTACTCGTAAATGTATATTTTTAATTGTATACAAAAAATTCAACACTAGCCACATATCACTCCAAGCGTTATCTAATAGCTTTCAGAATTAAAATAAGCTATAATTAACACTATCTCCACTTCCACAGGATATTCTCTGTCATAAAGCCAAACATAAATGACAAATATTCTTAATAACTCAAAAGACAAGCTACAACATACGTCATGTAAAAGCAAAACCAATGCACCAACTCAAGTCCGAGCCAAGTTTCATGTAATTGGGTGTGGAATAAAATTTTATGTTAAAGGAAGAGAGTATTGTTTGTAACTAAGTTTCCCGAAGATACCGATTCATTTATACTGAATAATTTCCCCACCGGGAGAGGTGGCACAGGGCAACTGATGTCACTGCAGTACTTCTGACCAGGAGGTCCTAGGTTCGAGTCCCGGCGGTGGCAGAATTTTCGACTCTAACTACATAGCTAGGTCGAATTCAACCGTTCTAGAGGAGAATCCTAGCGGCCGGTTGCTCTGATTGGTAGTTTTTAGTAGTTCCTCCGATCAATAACAGTCGAATGCCGGAGCAGTACCCTAACAAACGGGACACTGACCGCGCGCGATCTTTCCTTCCTTTTCCTTGTCCTATCTTACCCTTTACACTCACTCACACTTACATGCTCTACGCTACCACATGTGCCGGGAAACCAGACGGGAGCTTAGAGATTGTCAACGCTGAGGCGGGGTGAAATACCTGGTTGGTGTGAAATACCGGGTCAACTGAGGTCAACCCCGCCATATATCACCACCCGGCGGGGGAAGATCACCGCCACCTCCCGAGTAGAAAACATTCACTACATTTACGTGACTAATGACTTCGCTTCACCCGGAATCTAATCAATCGATCAATAATTTCCCTTCCTGAAGAAAAAAGTGTTCCGTGGCGATACGTCACTTTGGAAATGAGCTCTTTAATTGGCTGCGTGCGCTGCACAGGGCGACGTCCATCACGGTGCACTTGGGCCACTACGAGTGGGGGCGCGCGCCGCACCAGATCAAGGCGGAGCGCATCTTCATCCACGGCGCCTACGACCCGGACGTCCTCAACTACGACATCGCCCTGCTAGACCTCGGCCGCGACATCCTCACTACCGGTGAGACTCCACGCTCTAGGGCACTTCCAGAGAACGCGCGTTCGATCATAACTGCTGGGTTCTTGATTTTGTTTTTGTTTTTTTGTTTTTGTTTATTAAAGTCGCATCAAAAACTGAGGTCATTAGCGACTACTTTAAATACAAGTTCACAATATTAATATGGCAATTAAACAGAGTATTACACTAAATATACACTAAATATATACAAATTTGTGGAGACAGACATTATATGTTTTTTCAATGTTACAATATTAGTTTTCAGTATCTATGCTAATACAATTAGATTTCTGTAAGAAAATAGCTGTCTTTACAGAATTGTATTATTTTATTTTGGAATTCGTTGGATGATAGGATCAATTCGGAGTTTTGCTCATCTTCTAGGTATCTGTCTGCTGTGCTGAAACATAGGGCATTGAGTTAAGATATGTTGAAAGTTAAGAAAGGTATCACAGTGTTGGCAGGTGGGTGGGAGATTTCCAGTTAGCAAGTGTTGATGACTGAACTTGCAATGACCAGTTCATATCCTTGTTATTGTTTTCTTTTCTTGAGAATTTTTTGGAATTTTTCAGGGAGTAAAATGTTTTAACTAGTTTGTGTAGAGGGCTGGATTCCATGATTTTCCAGAGGTTGTTCCACTTTTCATCCATTACTTTCTTGATATGTGTCCATAAATCCTTGTATGTGTGTGATATTGTTAAAATACTTTCAGTTTCATGGCTTACATTTTCCTCTTCAAGGCTCATTGTGTTGTGTTCAGGCATTGTTTTGTAATCTGGTATCCAGGCAATTATGAGAATCTTTTTAGATTGTATAATGTCATGATATATTTCATGAGTACTGTTTATCATTGATATACCTGGGTAGTTATTGTGAATATTATTTATTGCTTCAAGGGAAGTAGAGAAAATGACAAACTTGTTATGTCTGAGTTTTTGTGACTTTTTGAGGGCTGTCATTATAGAGCGTTTCAGCTGTAGTAGTACTAGCGTAGGAATGCAGTCTGTTTATAACTTTAACATCTTTGGTAAATGTATTTTCATATTTTCCACCACTATTATTGATAAGTTTAGTATACATTTTAAAGGAATCTATGTATTTATTTTCTATTCCTTGAAATTTTATTTCCTTATCGTTTTTAGCCATTTTGTTTATTTGGAGAGTGTCCAGTGTTATATCTGCTACTATAAGAGGAATTGGGGGTTATTTTTTTTTCCATTAATATCTTCTCCTGAAAGTTGAGCTGTCTTAGTAGGTTTTTCACATTGTTGTATACTGGTGAAAAGCATTTTTGTTGTATGTAGTAATATTGAAGTTTTGGATATATATCGTGGTAGATTATAGGATTATTTGACTCAGCTGTTTTGATAGCATATTTGAAAGTTAGCATTTGTCTACGATGAGCTCTTTGGCTTCTTTTAGAATGCTGCCAATGGGGCTAGTATGAAAACAGCCAGTGCTTATTCGTAGAGCTTTATTATGTATAACATCAAGCTTTTTTAGGTCTTTTTTGCTAGCTGAATCATATAATATAGATCCATAGTCGATCTTGGATCGTACTATTGCTTTATAGGCCATTAGCTGGAGATGTTTATCTGCTCCCCAGTTATTATGGGAAATGCACTTTAGTATATTCTTACATTCTTCAGATAATATTTATATATGTTTTTCCAGCTCATTTTTGTGTCAAAATGCATGCCTAAAATTTTAATATTTTGATCAAACTTAGTTTATGTAGATCCATTTTTAATATGGGCTGATTCACAATGTTTTTCTGGAGAATATTATACATTGAGTTTTGGAGGCTGAAAATTTAAAACCTGATTTGAGAGACCATCCATGTAGATTGTTTAGGGCAGATTGTATAATCTCTTATCTGGTTGTAATAGACGTTCCTCTGCAAAGAATAGTAATGTCATCTGTATACTTCCTTATGATAACCGGATGGTTGATTGCGGAGCCTGTATCATTAATGGCCAATAGAAATACGGTAACACTAAGTACTGCACCTTGTGGTAGTCCATTCTCCAGATGTACTGGTGATAAGCTACCATTAACTCTCACATTAAAAGTTCTTTCTTTTGTAAAATTCTTGATGAATTGAAATATGTTGCCTTTAAGTCCATATTATTGTAATTTTGTCATGCTTATATGGATCCACATGTCGTAAGCTTTTGCAATGTCTAGGCTCACTGCTAAAACATGCTGTTTGTTAGCAAGGGCTTCTTGAATGTATCAATACTTACTAGGGGAGAAGTAGTTGAGTGTCCTGCTCTGAAACCAAATTGAATGTTGGATATGATGTTTTTAAAGTCTAGAAATCATTTGAGTTTTATGTTATTTTTCCAGACTTTTGCACATATTGCATGTTAGAGAAATGGGTCTGTAATTTTCATTTTTTGTGGGGTCTTTTCCAGGCTTTGGTATAGGTATAACAATAGCTGATTTCCATAGTTCGTGAAATACATTTTTATCCCATATTATGTTATATATTTTTTAGTAATGTTTCTTTTCCTTCCAGGAGTAGATTCTTCAAAAGAATGTACGGAATGTTGTCTGGTCCAGGTGAGGTGTTTCTAGTCGTGTTGATAGCAGAATTAAGTTCTTTAATTCCAATAGGATCATTAAGATGGTGATAAGTAGCCAAGCCTTCATTATTTGTAAGTTCTGTAAGGTGTTTGAGAGCTTAGGAAAATACATACTCTGTTGTTTGCAATTTTTTAAATAAATCTTACGAGTATTTCATTAGGGTCAATAATGTTGGAGAGACTGTTTATGTAATCCTTAATGGTGAGACCTTCTAGTGAGTCCTTGGTGGGAAACACTTCAGTTGACATGGCATTTTTGTAGGTTTTCAGCTTTGGTTGAATAGATACCTGAGGTGGTGGTGTTGAGGTTATGGGAGCCCCAATGCCCGTGGGCTCCATACTTCAGCAGGGTAGCCGCTGCAACGGCTGACCGTATAGTTGATTTCAGACACTCACAACTCTTGGAACCAGGGTTTTACCACTAATTATATGTCACTAAGTTCACTGTCTGAATGACAATATGAAAACAACGTTTCACTGGCCGCAATCGGAGCACGATGTGTCTCGGTCGGCAGCCGAAAAAGTAAAGATCTTCTTCTCTCTCTCTATATATATATATATATATATATATATATATATATATATATAGAGAGAGAGAGATAGAGAGAGAGAGAGAGAGAGAGAGAGAGAGAGAGATGACGAAGATGACCTCTTATTTTGACCTCTTATTTTGACCTCTTATTTCTTCTCATAAGAACGCCAAAATCCCCAAATCAGAATTCCCACAAAAGAGTACAAGTCAGGAAACGAGAAAAAGTGAGACGTAAGTTAAATAGCATAAGTATGTTATTTATTTGGCACCTAAGTAACATTAACGCTATGATTTAAATTTAAAAAATTTAAATAAAAATTAATGTATATGTTACTTCAATTTACTCTGTTTTCCACGACTAAAAGAAAATAAGAACATTATATTTGTCAATTCTTTAGAACGAAGTTTACAGACATTTATTTGTTCACGTTACTGAGACTTCCACTACAATTGAGCCATTCCACGTCAAATCGCACAAAGACCAAAATGTGACCTTCATATTTTGAATTACTTTCTTCTTTCTATTTATTATATGGATCAAATAAGTTAAGGGGTATTTTTATTTTTTTCTAACTTTATTATTTTCAGAAATATTGCATTACGAATTTACTAAAAATGACGCGCATCATTAATTTAAATATATTACGTATTTGAATACACTAATTATAGAAACTGCGATCAAATTCCATTCGAAACTTAGGTGCATGCTTTATTTGTAAGATTTTGCAAAATATTTAATTTCCTAAATTTTCAATTTAAAAAAAAAATTTGAAAACAGAATTTTTATAAACTCGATGAGTTAATTTTTTTTCAAAAATATTAATAAAAGCACTAGAGTATGGTTGACAACTCCACAAAAAATTTTCCAATACCAGACTACTTTACTAGTAAAAAAAGATTTCAATTTTTTTTTACTGAAATAATACAGAATTAAATCATAACTTCAATAATAAAATCATGTGTATTTTCTAATTGTATGTTGAACCATTGACAGAATTACCACCATAGTTTGGTGATCCTCATCCATAAATGTCTAATGGCAATTCCCAAAATTGTCATTCCGAAAAAGGGGATAAACAGGAATTGAAAGTATTTGGCGTCCTTTCAAAATTTTCAGGGGGCCACGGCCCCCTTGCGCACGCCTTTCAACTGTTTGGCTATTTGTTGCATTGGACCCTCGCGTGCGCAGACTGCCTGCGACCCGTGGAGCTGGAGCGAAGCGGTTGCGGCACCTCGGGGCTGGACGGCGTCATCGGCGACGTCAGCGGATGGGGACTCACCGGCGACAGTAAGCGCATACGCCGGCAAACCGGCATCAACTAATGACGCACCCTCTGACCGCGAGGTTCTAGAGTTCGGATCCCGACGGTGGCAGGATTTTCGACACTTGGACTTACCAATCAATTGTATTATCCTATTATAATCGTAGTAGTAATTTTATACTTCCGTTCAATAATTGCCAACACCCAATGGCCTTGTATGGTACATTACCTCCATATATAAATTAGTAATATTGCAATTTCTTGACCGTAAAACTACTTACAAAAATGAATAATGTGAATTGGAATTTAGCACTGCCATATTTTTACTTTTTGCTTTCAAATATGGAAATAAATGATCACCTGTAACCTGTTCTTAACTTCAATATTTTTGCCCCTGTTATTTTAATATTTTAAAACTCCACAAACTCAGTCTGATTTCTGTTATGTAGGCAAATATATACTAGTGTAAGCATTAAAATGTTACTATTTTGTATGTTTATATGAATAAGATGAATAAGTTTTAAGTCACATTAAATTGAAAATTGATCTTTGCACTATTAAGAAATGTATTTTCTCTAGAATTGTACTTACATTTCTGGTTTTCTTCTTATTTAATTCATAGTCTTCAAATTCAATGTTCCAAGGCAATTTGCCAATTTACTATAAAAAATATCCATGAAATATTTCATATCGTACGAATTCTATCTAGCTATGGTCATTTCATATTTGTAACAATCAGGGTGCCAACCTCATGGAAGAAAATTATGGTGCCGTGGATTGAAAATAACCACGAAGCATTGGGGTTTAATCAATGCCACCTACATAGATCTATTTATTTCCCGAGTTTATTTCCCGTTGATTTAATTCCCGGCACATGCCCCAAGAAAGCAGCGCCAAAACATGCAAAAACAGGTTTGGGGAAATTTCTTTGAATTTTCTGACCGGATCCGAAAACAAATTATCAGTTCCGCAACTGGAAACTGAGACGCGTTGAATGACACCTCATATGTCTCGATTGGTCCGCGAGAAGTTGTCTAGCCTGAGTGGCGGAAATCGAACGCACGCACATACGAACGCACGCACATCTGCACATTCGTGAGTTACTCAAATACTGTATAGGGATATTTCATCAGTGTTCTTATGGCTGAAAGTGTTTCAAGTTATAATTTTTCACTTTCCCACATTTTATAAAAATGTTCTTTGTACCGTACTTTGATCACATCAGGCTAAACAGTGTGTCACGTGTCCTCAGCGTCTAACTGGGTGCAGTCGAGGCTCCGCTGGGTGAAGACGCGGATAATCAGCAACGATGTCTGTGAGGCAGCGTACAACAGCGACGTGGTCATCCGGTCCACGCTCTGCAGCATGCCCCTGGACCCCTCCTCGTCCTCCGGAACGTTGTGCAACGTAAGAATTGAACATTTCACTCCTCCCATGCTCTGGTGAAAAACAGTTTGCTACGGGAACACAAAAATAGGCAAAGACTTTTGAAATCGGCAACGAAGCTGGTTAAATCGTAACATTTAACTGAAACATTTTAATTTTAAAATTGGCATTCTAGCGAAGTCTACAATAATAATTGTTGAAAGGTTTTAGCGAACTTCTTTCACAATTGATGCTTCAATTTCTGCCATTTTCTCATGTTTCGTGTGCTGGAAAAGTCCGTGTTTTACAAAGAAAACAGCAAACCATTACTGCCACGCCCGTCATACCTAATTTGTCAACAATATTCTTGGCTTACTCCTTTATCACTTCATCAGTTGCAATTCAACTTTTGGCGTTTATTTTCGATATACAACTGTCAGAGCATCTTCTAGATTCTTTGTACTTTTTAATTTCTTACAATCTATACAGGTTTTCTCGATCCACCTACGTTTTTCGCTAAGCATATGCGTCTGTTTATCGGTTTACCTCATAATAACGAAATATGATTTGAAACATTCTCCTACCCATCGGAAGGATTTTCTTCTCTATAGGCACACAATTCACGCTTCCCCTTCACAGTCAAAGTCGTTCGCTTGCTCATCGTATACATACGACCAGTAGGTCCAAACGACTGCTTCCTAACACTTCTAAACGCATGGTAGTTAAGGTCGGGAGTGCGGCAAACTACTTACACAGTTCACACCCGGTGGAGTTCCTGAAAATCCACCGAGGTTCGAAGGAGGTGGATACTACTAATTGTTCTTCACGTGTCCAAATTATCCGAGAAATAAGTGTTTCTATGTCAGAACATGCCGAACCTCTTCATTATATGGCCAATGGCGATAGGCGAGGGCGGAGTTTTATCGAGGTAACTACCATAGATTAGTAATAGGGGAATGATTGCTCATTGTTTGCAATGGGTGATAAATGAGGGTGGTGGAAACGGTGAGGCGCTATATCGAGGTTTGACTTAGTTAAAGAAGTAATGAATGCCATTACAGCTGACTCAAAAGAGTGGCACTACAATGTTTGAATGAATGAACCAACGGACGAACGAATGAGCGAAGTATTCAAAAATACTACAGGCAACTTAAACATAATTGTAATCATAACTAGTGCTAAAAAACTGCGTAAATTTATGAAACCTTTCACAATGACTGTTATAAATATGCAAGTTTTTATCGTTTGCAGTTCCATGTGATTGATTTTTTTTTGTTTCCGGGTGCGTCAACTGCTTTGGTCATTATCCTCGTAAGTGTAGTGCATGTTTTCCCCTCGGGATATGGCGTTGTCTTTCGCCGCTGGATGGCGAGATCCGGCGCCGACCTACCGTCGGTTAGTGAGGTTTTCCCCTAACCAGGACTCTCTCACCAGCGGGGCACCACCCCAGCCGGCACAAGCTCTAAGCTCCCGACCGGTCTCCCGGAATATGTGGGCCGGTCTACGGAATATGTGGTAGTGTAGTGCATATTAGTGTGTGTGTGTGTGTGTGTGTGTGTAACGGGAGAGGATAGGACAAGGAAGAGGGAGGAAAGATTGCACGCGGTCCGTGGCCCGTTTGGCAGGGTACAGCTCCGGCATTCGCCTGGTGTTGATCGGAGAAACCACGGAAAACTACCGATCAGAGCAGCCGGCCGCTAGAATTCTCCTCCAGACAGCGACTGAATTCGACCTAGCTGAAAAGCTAGTGTCGAAAATCCCGCCGCCGTCAGGACTCGAACCTAGAACCTCCTGGTCGGAGGCTCTGCAGTGACATCAGTTGATGCACTGAGCTACCTTTCCCGGTTCATATGATTGAACGTAATGATATCATCACTCACGAACGTCCAGATTTTTTATTTTCACATAACTACTGAAAACGAAACAATTTATTGATCGTATTCTATTCCCCCAATTTTGGTGACAATATAGTGTACAATAGTCGTTTCCCACACGTACTCGTACTGACATCTTAATTCCCGTGCACACTCTCTCTTGCACGTCCGTCACTAAACGATTTTTATCTATCTATCGTTCTCTACGCTTGTCATTAGATACTAATATATAGCAATTTCTCTGTCGATCATTTTGTATCATATACAATAATATATGACATTTCGTTTACAGTCATTGTTAACAAATGTATGATGTTTACATTAAAAATTAATGCTTCAGTTCGGAGAAGAATTTACATTACTTAAACATTTTCATTAGAGAGGGTTTTCTCAGCGTGAAATTAGATAGCACACATCGTTAATGTAGCGTAACAGGTGACAAAGTGTTAATTTAACATTGTATGTGATAAGAGTGTTTTGCAAAATGTATTCCTTGAGAGACATCATTTAACGGATGCTTAAATTATACCGTTGCATGCTGCTATCGCCAAGTTTTCAAGATGGTGGTGCTGCTGGTGCATATTTGCTGTTTCTTTTCACTTTCTCGTGTACGAAATTGTTTACGCTATATGTGTTGATAATCTTTCGAATATTCATAACGTAACATTAAAATTCGCGAAGTACACTGGCGCCTGTGTTTAGCGAAATCTAGTATTATGAAATCTAGTATTATGTTGTACATTATACCCCTTTGCACAGTTTGGAAAGTGATAACGTACACGTTACGCACCCACTTATTAGACAGTGCGCGCGCGCAGAACTCTAGGACCATAGAGTTTTATCCTGAAAACATAATTTTTAATAATAATCGGATAATCATGATACTGAAAGCACATCTGAACTGAAACGACACAGTGTGCTGCTGATCCTAAATTCCCTTGACACCACATCGGCCAGTTCTAGTCGCACAATTACAAAACACGACGTGGCATTATATCAAATTTCTTGTCAATTGTGGAAGAATTATAAACATCTTCCATTATCGTAGTCTTCGAAAGACAAAGGCGCAAAACACTCAACATTTCAAAAGATAAATGATCACATGATTGTCTCCAATAAAAATAAAATCGATGACAGGTTTACGATTACAGGAGAAAGAAACCTTTCTAATGTGTCTTAGAGGTCCCTTCGGCAAGAGATACATTGATAACAAAACTCCATCTCGGTAAAGCTATTTGGAAGCGCTTTGGAATTTTGCTGTTTGCTTTAATACAAAATAAAACAATCTGGTGGCTAGAAATTAACAACTCACAGAAGTAGTTGTTGTAAGATTACGACCTTTGGCCAGAAACACCAGTCGCCACGTATTCTTTCAACCAAACGTTCCGGTATGCAAAATGTACGAGTGCGCCTCTGATGGCAAGACGAATGTGGAGCTGAGCGTGTGTGTGTTGCATGTTACAGGGCGACAGCGGCGGGCCTCTGCTGGTCGCGTCCACAGGACGGCAGATCGGCATCAACAGCTTCGTGTCCATCGAGGGCTGCGAGGTGGGGAAGCCCAGCGGGTATGCCCGCGTGCCCTGCTTCGTCGACTGGATCGACTACGTCACGTCGCTCTAATAAAGTCGCGCACCTCCTCTCCCTCTCTGTCTTTCATTCATCTCTCTCCTTTCTCTCGATCCTGCCCCCTGAAATGGTTAATAAGTTCGTGATAAACAGAGTGACTACTCATGAACTGCGCGATTGCGACACTTCGAGACCACGAAAAATGAGCTCTTGAAGTAGGGTACAGTTCTTACTTATTGTTAGTAGCTCGTGGCACGTAGTAGATAGCTTTTTTAAATTTGTTTATTTTTTAAGGTCGCTTTGTACGTGCTCTGGTCATAGAGCTGTAATTATCCAGCTGTGGTTTGTATTATTGAGGGTAACGGTAAATGGAACTCACGTACGGAGAACGTGGAACAAACACAAACATCAACGCTCGGGCCGGGATACGAACCCGAGACTCTTCAAGACAAGGGAGCCACCCTCTCCCTCCCCTTTAGCAACTTGGGCTATCCAGACCAGCTCCACATAAGTTTTGCAGAGAATATATTGTAAATGCTTGTGCTGCCGTAGCACGACGTGGGCTTTTCCAAACCATCATGATCCACCTAATAAAACAACTATTCATTCACTTCCCTCCCCCTTGGCCAAAAGGCTGTAAAAGAGGGCAAACTAAAACAGCCAGCGGACAGGTGGAGAAAGCACGGATCTACAAAACCGCGACGTGTGCACTCACTGCGTGTCTGCCACGGTAACTCCCTAAACGGCAAAATTTTGCAAGCGTCGTCACGGGGCATCGGGGTTCACCGAGTGATTGGTGCGGCCGCTAAGAGCTAAAGGATCCCTCCGGAATGACGGCCGGAAAATTGGGGTAAGTGTCCCAGGGTGTAAAATGTCTTAGAGCAAAACTGAGAGAAATAGGAATTGGTGTGAGCTCTAGGTAAAAATAAGTCCCACCTACAATTCAAAACCCCCAATGATTATATATTATTAGAACTAGATTAACAAATAAATATTAGTACTTTCTACTGTGAAGCTTCGGAGACTGCGCATTCGCGTAATCTGAGATTACACTAACAGCGGAAAACGCTATTCCACCAAAATTAGTAAGCGTATCTCGTTAATTATGTCGCATACTTGTTAGAAGCATAAGGATAACTAACTACACTCACGTCAGGTAACTAATCTTCTATTTTTTGACCTCGAAGATGTAAGAGAGTGCATAATGAAAAGCGATTACAACAAAAATAATGTACTTCGTATTACTCTGTTAGTTGTCATTTCAAAACAAATAATGTATTAGATTGTTTGCAACTGATTAAGTAACAGGTACGTCTATTTTTTGTAAGCAACTTTTAAAGTAACAGGTACATCTATTTTCTTAAAATGAACCTTAAGAGATAAATTTTTGGGAGGAAATGAAAAAGAAAGTGTGAATGGGTCATATTTAAACTTAGTCTCATCAGAATAAATGTGATTTTATTCTCATTATAAATACACTAAAACCGAATACTAAACAATATATCTTCAGAAAACTAGCACAACGTAAATAACGAATTCATGTACAAACTATAACTATATGAATGGAAGAATGTCGGGTACGTCTTTGAAGTCCATTTACTAGCAACAATTACTAAATACAATGTGCTCCTGAACACATCACATAGCAACTCAGGGTTTGCAATACTTAACACTTCTCTTTACTCTTTTTTCAGGTAGTTATGAAAGCTTTCAACTAATCAATTTGACAAACGAGTAGAAATATACACAAAACAAATACATCAACAAAAAAGAGAACATTTAGGCAAGCGAAAACAGTTCTTATCTTCGATAAGAATTTCCAAACTATATAAATCACATACCACCTTTTACTGAATCAGATGATAAAAGAATGATATCTTTCATTCAAGAAGTACTTATATGCAAACTCTCAAAATGTCAGAAATTTAAAAAGCTTGTTTTACCTTATCATTGAGGTTAATAATGAACACGTTGTAACAACGTGAGCACCGGCATGTTCTTACGTGTGTTTGCACACAAATAAGTACACAAAAGCACTACTTCATGTTAAACGCCAACCCAAATGACAGAAAGGGCTGAGCTAGACTGCGGGCATCAGTGTTTCCACTGGGGTGTGTAAGGCACAGAAAGGGCATTGCACTTAATGACATATAAATCATTTTAAACAATTCATTCATTCATCAATGTTGGTTTCCGGGCTGATGGACGGTTCGGCGGATGTGTCAAACGTTTCGTCCATGTTTGCGATGGACATCCTCAGCCTCTGAAGAAGTGGACCACGGCCCATCAGCTCAGAAATTATCATTGATATTGTATCCGACCGTGAAAGACTTCGATGCTATATAAATTCATGTATGTAGTATGTCATTTTATGGTCGGGTACTTTGTCATTTTATGGTCCCATTAATTCGACCTATTTTGCCAGCTAGCCCTTCAGTGTTCGCGTGGATTACTATTGTAATGCAGTCTTATGCATTCGCTGTTTGGAGCAAGAGTTGATGAAAGTCTGGCATGGACTTTTTTCAGTACTTTTCGTAGAAGGTCCTATATATTGAATTATGGCAAAATATGGCTCAAATGATAACTGCTGCACTAGCGGAACAGCTTGTATTACAATAGCAATCCGCGCGACCACTCGCGGTTCAGTTTCTGACCTAAGAGGACAAAGTCGATGCTCTGAAGTTTTATGAAAAGAACAACAGTGGAGAAAGGTTGACTAGAAGGGGATTTCTAAAGGATCTCACATATTTCTTTATGAAACCACAAATGAAAAGAAAGATCGAGAGAAAATCAGTGCCGACTGCAATAAGGGAGACTTCTACTGGGAATTCGTCAAGGGACCGAGTGGTCAGCGGAGTAACCAAAGGGCAAAGTGGGACGTTGTTATCTCTGTTAACGTCAACGAAACAAGAGCATTCGACAGGGCTGAGTAAATTGTGTCCAGTTGGTGTGCCCAGAACACCAACAGAAGCTCATCTGATGTTGACATTGAAACACATAGAAGCTCCAGATGTTAATCTTGTGAAACCGCTTTATTTAATAATCTTAATGCAAAGTATTTTAAGTGCACAAAACATAGTGAGCACATGACTTTTCAAAAACAAACATCTACACGCGTGTATTTGAGAAATAGTTTGTTTAAAGGCATAATGCTGTTTTGTGTAGCATTTAATAGACTTTGTAATATGCCAACATTCTAATAAATTTAATAGTATTTTGTAACTGCTCAGGGTTTTTAATACCATTGCTCGTTTATATTTGACCTAAAAGATGATTTTTTCGTAAGATATTGTTAATAATATTTTTTAAAAAATGTCTTACAGTTTTAATCCGCGCGACCTCTGAAGTGATAGTGCTGTTCCCAGTCCTGAGCCCTGCTTTTATTCATTATCTACGCCTGGAGTTAACAAAGACGTGGCGACCATGACCCATTTCCATCACTGTATCTGGTTCCTGTCTATGCTTTCTTTTCGTCACCCAGATATATAAACATAGACGCTTATAATAAAAAGCTACTGCTCTATTCTTGCCCCGACCGAAAATTGATCCCGGGTAAACAAACACGCTGTCCTTGAGTCACCGGAGGGGTTCTATATACATTCATATTTTCCTAATAAGGATGAATACCATTCCTCTGACAATCATTCCCCAATCTTCGTCAAGGATATGGTATAGGGGACTTTCTCTAAAAAAAATACGAATTTGACAGGTCGGGAAACAAATGAACTCATGCAGGGCGATGTCATCGCAAGAGATTAGCATTAAGCCATTTACGAATGAGCTATGCACTTACAAAATGAATGCATGAACGTAGCTTGCAGTGGAATTGCCAGCGGGGTCCAAGCAGTAGCGATCAAAGCAGTTCCTTCTTATACTAATCTCTCTAAACCTACCCTTGCGAGCATCGAAGATGTTAACTAATAAGTTCATCATTTCTTCTACCTTCCAATCCAAAAGGTCCAAAAGCGCTCATCAGTCGGCATAACGATTTTTCACTCTAGAGCACATTGCGTCTGGCCCCACACAATTACTTAATTTATTATTATTTAATTAACGCCAAAAAAATTCGTTAAATATTGACGAATCAACTATTGTTAAGAATATGAAAATAAAGGGAGTTCAGGGTGCTGTAAAAAAGGTGAAAGAATTTCGCTCGGTGAAAAGCGCAGTCGAACACAGCTATTTTTCGGAAAAAGTATTTTTTGTGATCTTACCAAGGAATATTTACAACACATTTTTGTATTCACAATATCCTGATAATTAGTGAACTGAACATTGAACAATCGATATGAAAGTTTTAGTGGAAGCTTATAAACCCAACGCAATTTCATAGTCGTGGCTGATTGACATTTCACACTACGGAATGTACACTCTCCCTCAGAAAAAATGTCAGGCAAAATTCTACCTTCCACACCGCACCGACAAACTTGGACACACCTCGGCCTGGGGGAGCGCATGAGGAGGAACGCGTTGACCAATCGCTAGCAGGTAGAACCACAGTTGTCTCTGATTGGTGCAACATTCCAAGGGGTGGAACGGACGCTGTTTCAGGGGCAGAGGGCAAGTTCGTTTACGTATGAGGCAAAAATATCGTCATATTTCCCTGCCGAAGGAGTGATTTTGAATTCGCGTATGTCACGACGAAAAAATATTTCTCAGCGGGGGTTTCCGCCCAGAATTATTGTCAATTGACCCGTAAATATTTAGCATTTTAGCAACAATTGATCTAACGTTTAGCAATCGATTTGTAACTCCAGTCGAAGTGCAATTTTCAGATGCTCATTTCAGGCACAATTTGCGGACCCTTCCCGGTCGTTCTAACGCATATTTCGAATTTGTTTATAAAATTATAAATTGTTGCAAAATTGTTAATTCACAATTTTCGGCTTTTGGGCATCGGGAGACCCTCCCCCTTTAGGTTTGCAAAAGTTGGAAATTGTTTATAAATTTTCAATTGTTGCAAATATTTTTATTGTCTCATCTGAGTGGCGTTTAAACGCGATACAAAATTCCGGAATTCGATTGGTGTTATCATATTCCGTTCTTGAGATATATGTAATTGTTTATAAGAAATTAACATCTTAGAATGGCCCCATTTGTTTTCACTTAACACAAGCATACTGAAAAAAACACTTCTCCAATGTTGCGCTTTTGCTTGCTACGCTTAAAAACCACTTAGCTTATAAACAAATTCTGTGGTCAATTTACTCTAAATCCGTCTTTTTATGGCGAATATGAATATAACTTTTATTTTGTTTTTATATTCTCTTTTAAATGCAGAAATTTGCAAGTCGATATATTTATCAAATAAAGAGGAAACTGATTATATACAAATTATTTTTGAATGTGCATTACGTCGAAATGAGTCTTTCTGCTTTTCTATCAAAGGGATGTTGAGCAACATAATAGCTGTATTATTAATTTTTTCAAAAGCTACTTTTAAAACCGTGAGTTAGAAACTATATGTTTCTCTTATTTACCCTTTACCATTAAAAAAAATAGGGAAACATACTATTAGCTGTTTGCTGTAAACTGTATTGAATTGGATAAATGTAATGTTAGAGTTTTCAAATAAAGAAATATTTATTTTGTGAGTTGAAAGATCACATGAGTGGAATCACACATCACAATATTTACATAAGTATAAAAATTTCTAAATGAACCTATACAAACTTTAAGTTAATATTTTCAATTAAATTTATCATTCAATAAGTGAGAATCATTTTTCTAAAACTGTTAATTTGATGATATCATTGTATACTATACGAATCAGAGCTAAAAGCTTCTTGTGCTAAATCTACGCATTGTTAATACATATTTTTAAACAACATTAATATATTTAATATACATTTAAAACGATTTTTAGATTGGCGAACGTTTCAATGAAATTTAATGGATTCCTAAATGCTTCAAAATAAATACTTGTAAAATTAAATTATTGTAGCATGTCAAAATATAAGAACCTCACGTACTTGGTAAAACGAGTTGATGCTACTAAAACAAAGCAAAACAGATATTATAACAATTCAAAGAGATTTACCGTTTGTTTACAGTTTAGTAAATATCAATGCTCTAGCATTTCCCTGTGAAAATACATAAAACGAACGTGGTTAAGTGATATGACCTTCCCAACACAGACTACATTTCAGTATCGTCAGAGTTCGAAGGTGGTTTGTGGGCCGCTACTCTCCATTCTACGAATCTATCAAAACCTTGAATTTTGCACGTAGCGGTTTATTAAACGGAAACGGGCCATTCAAGGTATCTAACGCGCAATCTTTGAAAACTATCCCTAAGAAATTATTATATATACATTATAAACTATTATATATAAACAATTATATATAACATTATAAACTATCCCTAAGAAAAAGATCAAATAAACAATGTTAATGGTCACCAGTTTAACATTGCCTCTACTATTTGAATGTTTTCAACATCCCCAAAACCTACAGAAAACCCATGTTTTTACAGGTTATTATAAAAAAAATTCAATAAAAATAAGCATTTATTCACGTTATTATTATTAAAACACTAAAATATCTACGATGTTATTTGATTCATGTCTTTATCGAAGATCTGAGTTTACAAAACTGATAAGCAGACAAAATTAAAGTAATTGTGAGTGATTGATGAAGTTGAATGATCAAATGAAAAACAATGTTTCTTGCTTCATATAATGCTATCTTGTTTCACAGACATGTAATTACATGTGACACCTATATTTAAACATCCAAACTAATGAAAATTTTCAAAATTAAAATCATCGATAAAATGTCGATTCATCAGCGAGGATTATATTATTAAATACTTTTTAGAGATTCATGTGCTCCTGTGTGAATAACGTAGTAAACGTGATTCGTATGATCCAGTTTCTCAGAATAATACAAAACCTGCTAGACACATACATTATACTAATAGTTGTCAAATAGTTATTTACGATATGCGCATCGTAAGATATCCTATTGCAATACGAAATTGGAGAATTATCAAACAAGACTCTTTAGCCGAAACTGTTAAACAATTGAATATTGTAATATCATGTTACCATTTGAATATCATAGAAAGTAAGACGCAATTTGTCAAAATTCATGTGAACTATAATTTATTGTTTAAATTTGACTCCTTATCCTACGAAAGATATGTGACAGTACTTATGTTAACAGTTCTACTGCTATGGGTTTAATTAATTAGTTTGCAGTAGGCAAATTATTATTTTTGGTTTTAAAGAAGCATGGATATACAGAGTATCGAGAAACGTCAAACTTTGAAAAATAGCTGTTTAGACAATTTTAATCCTACTTTGTCTAATAAACTACATGTATATTCTGAATGGCTGAGCTGCAATAAACACGCAAATGTTGGTTTGAAAATATGGTTTCTATGCAAAAATGTGCATTCTAGAATCATATAAACAGACCAGAAATATGTAACATATTTATTATTAAAAATATAATTTAATATATTAGTTCAGAAAGAAAAATTAACCGAGAAATAAAAATGCAGTCGAACTGTGAAAATTGAGTGCTTTTTTTATTTCTAGGTTAATTTTTCTTTCTGATCAAATGTATTCATTTATTTTGTTAATAATAAACAATTTAGATATTAATGAAGTGTTTATATGCTTCTACAACGCAAATAGTTGGCTAGAAAACATATATCCAAACCAACGTTTGAATGCTTATTGCGGCTGAGCCATTTGGAATATCCGTGTAGTTTATTGGACAAAATATGCTTAAAATTGTCTTAACAGCTTTTTTCAAAGATTCGACGTTTCCTCCTCGAATACCCTGTATATACAGGGATTGATTTTTGTTGGTACACGACGGAACGGCGCGCCGTTCTGGTTCTTTGGAAATAATTATTAAATTATAGTATATATATAAATGACTATTGCTATTATATTAATAATTAATTTGAGGCGCGTTTCGGGGCCTAAGATTTTAAAAATAAAGCATTGGATATATGTATCATAAGACCTCTTATGACGACACTGGTCTAAGTTTCCTCACCTAAATAAAGTTTATCTTACTATACATACTATTTAGAAAGTGTTTTATGTTCAAAACAAGTGTTGCTTCAACAGCATATATTTTCACGTATTATTCGTAATTGCTACGCAATATTCAACACGAACTATGTGAACCTGCAAAAAGAAACAAAAAAAAACACCTACTGCAGTATAAAATATTTTCTACTCACCGGGATCCGAACTCGGGTCTTTAAAGTTAACTCGTCTGACACGGTTCCCCCCCTGTACCACCAGGTACACGTCAAGACTACATCCTTTCAGATGCGAAAAGAAAGTGACGCATTTGCATTTGCAGTTTAAAAAAAAACAGAGTGTTTAATTTATATTAATACAAGATCTACTTTTAAAAAGAGATTTCATTAAACAAAAATCTCTAGCGTTAATATAGTTGGGGGAAAATTTTAAAATCGCGGAATTTATTAAAAAATTGGGGAATTAATAACATTGGGGAAACACGTCAATTTTTCCTGTCAAAAACTTAACCGCCGTGATATAAAACTTTTGATGTTACTTAGGTATTTTTATGACACGGTATTTTTTAAAACAGGTTATCATTAAGAAAGAATTATTTTTTTCTTTTTTGCGTTAAAATAATGCAATAATATTAATCGGGTCATGATATATATACAGCCCCAAATTTGTGGGGCTAATATGATACAACTTAAGAGGCTAATTTGATACGGGTGTCGGGGCCATTTTGACACGCTAAAAATTAACACGCAGACAACTGGAAGGGATTTTTTTTAAGTTTAATATTACATCAAACGCGCTAAAATTCCGATTTGATGTTGATAAACTATCCAAGTATTTATCTGAGAAGGAAAGAGCAGGCGACAATTCATAAAGATTTCCTCGTTCTCCTCCCTACCCAGTACATGGTGATTCACTTATGATTATCAATTGGCGGGAGCTTCTACTGTTTCAGTGCAGTTACTGATTTTTCACTGGAATCACAAGGAACCAGGCCTACAATAGAAGCTAACACCATCCCTTCAACTCCAGATATCAACTGTTCTCCTCCAGTACTTTTGAGATAATACTGTTGGAAAAATTAAAAAAAAAAAGTAGCCATCCAAAGAACAAGGAAGCGGTTAGATCCAATAGCAGCAATCATTACTAGTGAAGAGTGGATCATTACTAGGAAAGAGTGAAGTGTTGAATTTACATTAATTTAATATCTATTTTTAAAAAGAGATTTCATGACACAAAAATCTCTAGCGTTAATATTGGTTTTCGACAATGTTAATAGGTATTTGTTTGAAATTTTCGGAAATTCAGATCGTTCGGCCAAAATTAAACACACACGCCATCTTTAAACATCTTGTGCTTCGAGTAATGGATTTACAAAAAAAATTGGGCTCTTTTTGAGAAAATTATGTAAAGATGATGAGGTTTGGTGTAAAGTACCTTCAAAATTAAAAGATTCGTTTCAAATTCGAAGATTCGTAAAATTAGCAAGATCGTTCAAGGAATATCCATTTTGATGAAAATCATGTTTACTTTAGGCTCTAGAATTCCTTACACAAAGAGGGATTGACAAAGAGGTTTTTTGGAAAATCACTTTTTCGGGTTCAAAAAACATGCGTTTTGACAGACTGGTGTATAGAAAATAAAAGAACAATACCAACAATCCACTTTTTTCGAACTAACTTTTAGGCTCTAGAATTTCTTACACAAAGAGGGATTGACAAACGTGTTTTCTGTGAAAATTTTGAACTTCCTCCTACAGCATTACGTAACTCTCTTACACGTGAGGTAAAATATTCCAGCGTTACTGGGATTTAACTCGATCCCTGTAGTCTGTAGGTCTGGCTCGACAGCACTGTGCTATCACAGATATTTGTCAACATGCTGTCATGCAATTATTAAAGAAAAGAATAGTTACGTGGATATTCATTGCACTTAAATTTTTTTTTGAGAAATGTTCTACATTGTCAAAGGTATCAAATTCGCAATAATAATTTAAACGATTACAAACTACGCAACTACATAGCTCATTTTTCTAAGAAATATTTTCTACCAGAAGCCGTGGTCTTTAGAACCTCTGTGGAAGTCGTTCCAGTCTTAACTTTCGGCGACTATGGCCAGGTTGAATTACGTCACAGATGAAAGTTATAAAGCTAGAGCTCAACACGGGCGCGCATGCAGACGTTCTGAAACCAGAATCGCAATAGGGCATATTTATACGTGATTTTTAAAACTTTAACACACTAAAAAAAGTAGTGGCGCCTAAAAAACACATGCTTTATGTGATATTTTAAGGATCGAATGATTATAACAATACAACAAACCCAAAATTTTTTGCGGTTAACTTATTCCGCAAAATTTTCCTTTGGATGAGATTCGATCTTGTGCCTAACTTCCCAGTGCGCTTACCTGTTATCCCAAAGAAATCTTATGACTCTTGTCTCTCACAATGATGATTTTAAACGTCTTTATCACAGATTTAACTAAAACAAGTGGGCGTTTAGTGCTTGTGTTAACTAGAGACGGACAGACGGTATTTCGTAAATAGATTTTTAGTAAAAGGACCACAAAACTGGTTTGCACAAACGTATTAAAGTAATTCACAAATACAGGAATAACGTTTATAAATTTTTGCCGACCAGGTGGAATTTAGAGTTTTTGTCAAAAAAATCCCTGCCAGCGCATGATTACAAAAATTTTTTCTTCTTACGACAAAATTCAGAAAGGAAAAAAAAAAATGATTTTCATTTTTTCTATTTCAAAATTTTCAATAAATTTTAAAAAGGTGCAATAATCAGTAAATATTAAAATGAGATTGATTAAAAATTTGAAATGAAATACAATAAAAAGAACCTCCTTTCTTTCCGATTCTTCAAAATCATAAGTAAAACAAAATAAGCATTATTTCAACAATATTGAATATTATTGTTGAGAATCTATGAAAAACTGTTAATGACGGGCCCTGGTAACAAAAAAGGGGTTTCACTAATGTTGGAAATGTAAAAAAACATCCTTTAACTCGTTTGCCAGAAACCAATTTTTTGTGGGTCGTTATAAGAAAAATCGAATGACGCCAAAACCCTGTATTTTGTGTTTTTTGATGTCCTGTTCTTGTTCTGTTCGTTGTCTGAAATTTTTAAAAAAAAATTATATGATTTATTAAAAGACTTATTTATGGACAACAAATTTTTTTTAAAAAGAAAATCTGTTTCAATTTATAGTTGTGGGAAAAACGTCGAAAAATTCAAATTTTTTCCAATTTTCTAAAATTAAAAGTTAACAGGGGAAAGGGGACCTATGTCCCCTTTTAAAAATTATTTTTACTTATTCTTAAAAAAAAATTAAAATTTGGGCCTTTTTTGAGAAAATTTTAAAAAATCACCCAAACGAATTAACGCTTTGGGACACATTTTGGACACGGACACACCGTGAAGTGAAAATACAGTGTTTGGAAAATGCGTTCAGAAGAAAATTTTAAAATTTCCCAAATGGGGACTAATTTTAAAAAAGGGAAGGAAAAAAAAATTGAATTTTTCCCTCATCCATCCTCAAAAATTCTTCATTTCGAAGGTCTTTAATTAATGCTGCACAATGTGCCCCCATTACCTCACCATGCCGTTGTTCTGGCCTCACCTAAAACTTTTCTTTTTTACCTTTTACTACATTAGCATTAACCATTGATTATTATAAAAAATATATAGTAGAAAAACACAACTATTTGTGCATAATTCATCGTAAATCGCGAGCAAACCTACATTGGTTTTTCGAAATGTAATCTCTAAATTTCTTGTCAAATTTTTTCCATAAAAGTTCGAAGTTAAAGTTTTTCATAAAAGACATATTCAATATTTTTTAAAATGTAATACCCCCAAAAGGGTATGTATGTCCTTCCCATTTATTCCCAACAATGAACTTCTAAACACATCTCAAATATCCATAGTTAAATATTATAAAACGAAATATCAAATTTTTGTAATAAATTTTCCTTAAAAATTACGGTTTTTTCGGTTTTTTTCATTTATATTTAAATACTATTTTTAAGAAAAAACCTCTTGGGATAATTTCAATTAAATCGATGTAACTCGAAGGGAAAACGCTCGTGAGATCGCGATTACGCTCGTTTCTTTCTGTAAAATTCATCTTGCGTTGGGGTACGGGATCCCCTTTTTTAAAAAAACTTACAAATACATTTCCCCCCGCAGTACATTACATAATTTTTTAACTGTTTTTGACAAAATAAATGAAATATAAGCGCAATAGCCCCAATCCGTCCCGACTCAGCAAATTCAAAAAAAATTAGAAACAGCTCGTCAAACGGGAAAAATTCAAATTGTTATTTAAAAAATTTGTAAATTATTTAATGTATTTATTTTTTTTAAACAATTGTAGACCCTTTTTTAAAGGACTATTTTTTTAAGGAATATTTGAAGATCTGTTTTGTGAACTTTTCCCTTTAAAAGAAAACACTATTAATTTTATTAATTAATTGAATGTTGGTGATATAGATATTATTATTTCAAAATAAAATTACAATAATATAAATTTGATCCAGACAACCTCTGCTTATTTATTGTGAAACACACTATTTTTAGTATTTAAGTTGTAGGAAGCCCGGAAAAAAATTTTTTGTTGCATTTTAAAAAAATTCAGTATATGAACGAAAATCATCTCCCATCCTCTTAAAGCGCCCATTCGCTATCCGGCAAAAAAATTTAATCAAAAAGTTCATGCCTTTTTTATTTGGAAATTTTTGGGGCTTTTACAGTACCATCCAACAATAAAATATTGATTTAAATTCAGGGGACTCGACATCATCTAGATCCTTGGGAATATCAACAGGAAAATTCCCGAACTTTTAGCCGCTAACTTTTTTCAGGGGAAAAGACTTTTTTGCCATTAATCGTTTTTCCTTTTAAACCCACCAAACCTGGATTCTGCCTACACACATGTTAAAAAAAATTTTATTCTATATCTATCGACTGAATTTATCCACTTTTTTTTGATCCGGGGCCCAAAATACATTTTTTAGTCGAAAAATTAGGGTTTCCTCCGTAGCATTATAACTTTTTTTCTGTATCCCACATATATACGGGTAATATCGTATAAGAAAATTTTTAATCTGCTTTAAAAAAAAATAATTTTCGACACAAAAACCTTTTTTAAAAAAAAGGGGCATAAATAGTTACTAAATTCAAAAAAATTCTAAAAGTGGTGAAACCCAAATTTCCCGTTTTGGGCTTTTCCCCCCGTCGGTATGTCTGTCCTCCCCGTCTGTGCTCCGTCTGTGAACCTTCTAGCCCCAAAAACCATTCTGATTTTTTCGAAATTGAAGAACCCCGGTCGAGGACCATTGAAGTTTTGAGATTTTAAAAAAAATTCTTTAAAATTTGAGGTATATTAATAAAAGGCCCCCCGTCTTTTTAAAAATTTTTCAAAAGCCCAAAATTTTTTTAAATTTCTTCTATGAATAAGTAAAATACATTAAAAAGGCGCTTTGTATTCCATTTAACTCTGAATTTTAAAATTTTCAGAAATTTGAATTTTGCTATCTTCCTACAACTCTAGAAATAAGACAGATTTTTTTTTCAAAAAAATTTTTTTGTCCAAAAATATTTTTTCAATGGGGTCATATTTTTTTAAAAATTAAGACAGACAGAACAGACACAAAAAAGGGCCCAAAACAACAATAACAGAAAAAGAATGAACAAGAACAGACAAAGAACAGACAAAGAACAGACACAAGAACAGACACGAACAGAGACACGGGGCAGACACACGAACAGACAAAGAACAAAATAACAGACCCCGAACAGACAGGCTTTTCGTTTCTTCGTTTTTTCGTATCAACGACCCACAAAATTTTTTGGTTTCTGGCAACAGAGTTAAGTTTTTTCAAATTTTCACAACATGGTTAATTTTTTTTGTTACCAGGGCCCGGCATTAATAGTTTTCCTCATAGATCCTCAAGAATAATATTGGAATAATATTGAAATAATGTTTTTATTATGTTTTTCTTATAGTTTTTAAAGAATCCCAAGTAAAAAAAGGATTTCCTTTTTTTATTGTATTTTTTATCTGTTAATAAATCCATCAAAATATTTCTGTTTTTTAAAATTTGAAACTGATTGTAAATTTTCGTTGAATGAAAAAACCCAAAGCTTTTTTTCTTATTTTTTTAATTACGATGAAAGAAGAAAAATTTTTTAATCATGGGGGAGAGGCGTTTTTTCGACAAAACTAAATTTCGGGCTCGGTAACGAAAAAAAGTGGATAAATGTTGTTCTATTATATAAATTACTTCCCCAAATGTTTGTATCAGCCATGTTTTGTGATTCTTTTCTAAAAAATCATTTACGACAAAACTCTGACTGTCTGTCCGTCTGTAGTTGACACGGGCACCTAAACGCCGCACGTTCTTTATAGTCAAATCTGTGATAATTGACATTTTAAATAATTTTTGTGACAGAAAAGGGCCAAAGGTTTTGGTGTAATGGGAAAGGGGGGGGTCCCACTGCGGGAAGTTGTGAATGAAAAGATCGAACCCCCATTCTTTGGGAATAATTTTTGCAGTAAAACTATTTTGCGGTTAATTGCAAGTTATAATCATTTGTATCCATTATAAATATCACATAAACATGTGTTTTTTAGGGGATACTTTTTAGTGTTTAATGTCTTTAAGAATCAAATAAATATCCGCTATTGCAATTTGACTTCAGAACCTGCATGCGCTCCGTGTTGAAGTCTACGTTATCGCAACTTTCATCTGTGACGTATTCCCTTGGGTAGCCGCCAAAAATAAATGCGGGAACACCCCCACCAGTTTAGAAACGGGTTCTGGTTGAAAATATTTCTAAGTAAAATGGCTATGTAATTGGGGGTTTTATCGTTTCATTCTTAATGTAAATTGATATCTTTTAAAATGTAGCACATTTTTCAATTAAAATCTAAGTGCAATGAAAATCACGATATTATTCTTTTTAATAATGCCGACACGCATAATTAAAAGGGCTGTGGGCCAAATGACGTCGACCAGACCTACGAACAAGGGACCCGAGTTCTCCCAGTAACGTGGGTTTTTTTCTCCACGTTTTTTTAAAGAGATTACGTAAATGCAGAAGGACGTGTCGATATTTTCACAGGAAACACTTTTGTAAGCCCCTTGAAAAAAATTTGGGTTTCGGGATTCTTTGTATTATTTTTTATACACGGGCTTTAAAAACCTTTTTTTGAACACGAAAGTGATTTTCCCAAAAAAAAACTTTTAAATCCAAATTCTAGGCCCAAAATAAACATGATTTTCCCCAAATGGTTTTCCTTAAAAACTGGGTAATATTCGAAACTTAAATTTGAAACGAATCTTTTTTTTAAAGTACTTTCACCAAATCACAAATTTTAAAATTTTCTCAAAAAAAGCCCAATTTTTTTGTAAAACTATTCCTCAAAAAGGAGATTAAAAAAACCGTACGTTCAATTCTGGGCGAACGATCTTAATTTTCGAAATTTTAAACAAATACCTATTTAAAATTTTTCGAGGGTCAAATTAACGCTAGAATTTTTTTTCATGAAATCTCTTTAAATAAACTTGTTAATGTAAAATTCACTTTGAAAACTGCAAATGCAAATGCTTCACTTAAAAAGGGTTTTTTAAGGAAAAAAAGAAGTCTTCTCATGTACATGGTGGTATAGGGGAAAAGTGTCCGGGGTTAACAAAGACCGGATCGAATCCCGTCGGGGAAAATATTTTTTCTGGGGAAAAGGGTTTTTTTTTGTGTTCTTTTTTAAATTCACGTAGTCCGTATTGTATTTTGCAGGATTACGAATAAATGAAAGCATGCTGTGAAAATAAGCATCACTTGTTTTGAAATAAAACGGGGTAAATAGTTTGTATAGTAAGATAAACTTTATTTAGGTGAAAAACTGACCCTTCACTTTTATTTCTAAAATCAAACTAGACGAAACTGAGATCAGTGTCGTCATAAAAGTTATTATGACTCATCCCGTGCTTTATTTTTAAAAATTTTTGGTTCCCAACGCGCCTCAAATTAATTATTTACAATAGTTATATAATATAATTTAGTAATTATTTCCCAGAAAGGGAACGCCCTTCCGCGTTCCCACAGAAACGACCCTGTTTATGCTTCGTTTACCAATAATAATAATTTGCTACTGCAAGTAATATTAGAAAAAACCCCTGACAGAACTGTTTATAAGCACTGTCAAATGTCTCTTTCGCAGGACAAGGGGCAAATTTAAACAAAATTATAGTTCAAGAATTTTACAAATTCGTCTTACTTTTTTTGATTTAAATGGGAACATTATTTACAATATTCAATTGGTTAACAATTTCGGCAAAGGGTCTTGTTTGATAATTCTTCAATTTCGTATTGTAATAAGGGATCTTGATAATGTCGTAAATAACAATTTTACAACTATAATGTTTGGTATGTGTCTAGAGGGTTTTGGGATTATTCTGGGAAACTGGATCATACGAATCACGTGTATATCGATTCACACAGGGGCACATGAATCAAAAATGTATTTAAATTAATACTTGCTGATGAATCAACATTTCATTGATAAATTTTTTCAAAATTTTTTATTACTTTTCAATTTAAATATATTTATCCCTGTAATTACATTTTATTAAACAAGAAGGCATTTATGAAGTAGAGACATTGTTTTTTATTTGATCATTCAACTCCATCAGTTTCCCAAATTTCTTTAATTTTTCTTTAGCAGTTTTTTTTAAACTCAGACCCCCATAATTATGAATCAAAAAACATAACAGATATTTAAAAATTATAACGGGAAAAAATGCATTGGTTTTGCATTGGTTTATAATAACCTGGAAAAATATCGTTTTTTTGTGGTTTTTGGGGGGTTGAAAAAATTCAAATAGTAAAAACAATGTTAAGCTGGTGATCATTAACATTGTTTATTTGATATTTTTTTTGGGTAATTTTTTAAAGCTTAAATTTTAAACAATTGCATTAGATACCGAACGCCCGTTTTCGTTTAATAACCCTTGTTCTCCTTAACAGACGTTTCCAAACTTAAAAGGTTTTGGGGAGTTTGTAGAATGGAAAGTAGCTGTCAACAAACCCCCTTTGAATCCCGGATTCAAAAAGGGAGGGGTTGGGGAAAGGGAATATGACTTGACCACCCAAATTCGTTCTATGTATTTTTACTGGAAAATGCTACGGCTTTATATTTACTAAACTGTAAAAAAAAAGCTAAATCTCTTTGAATTGTTATAACATCTTTTTTTTCTTTTTGTTTAAAATTTTTCCCAAATACGTGTCTTTGTTATATTTTAAGATGCAAAAATTGGAATTGAGAAATATTTTTTTCAGGCATTTAGGAATTCTGTTTTTGAAATGTTCCAATCTAAAAAAGTTTTTAAATATAATTATTAATGTTGTTTAAAAAAAGTTTAAAATGCGTAGATTTAGCCCTGTACTTGATTTAATATTATAAAATCAATCATCAAATTAATAGTTTTGAAAGATGGTCCAATTATTGAATGATAAATTGATTTAAAATAATAACTTAAGTTTTATATGCCCCTTTTCAAATTCCTGTATTTTTGTAAATAAAGTAGCATTTGTATGTGATTCACTGGTGATCTTTCAACAAACAAAATAAATATTTCTCTATTAGGAACTTTTAAAATTCCATTTATCCCAAACAATACAGTTTAAAATAATAGAATGTTTCCTATTTTTTTTAAAGGTAATGGTTAAACGGTGGAAATGTAGTTTCTAACTCTCGGTTTTAAAAAGGGCCCTTTGAAAAAAATAATAATATCCTCTGATAGACAACAGATAC
Source organism: Teleogryllus oceanicus (assembly GCA_964035755.1). Classification (NCBI taxonomy): domain Eukaryota; kingdom Metazoa; phylum Arthropoda; class Insecta; order Orthoptera; family Gryllidae; genus Teleogryllus; species Teleogryllus oceanicus. The sequence continues at coordinate 35,246,269 of CAXIVR010000005.1, forward strand.
TATCGTTTCGACGTAATGCACCTTTTAAAAAAAATTTTGTTTATAATCAGTTTCCTTTCTATTTGATAAATATATCGACTTGCAAATTGTAGCAATTAAAAGATAATATAAACACAAAATAAATTTTAATTTTTATAAATTAGTTATTATAATATTTATTAGTTATTATAATTAGTATTATTATAAATTATAAATTATTATTTTTTATGTCTTTAAAGAATTTAATGTTACGTTGTTAAGTAATTTAAAGTTAATATTATTATGTTTTTTGAGTTCTGCCCCAAGGGTTTTATATACCTATCTGCAGAATAATAAATATCTATCTATCTATCTTTATCTATCTATCTTTTATCTATCTATCAAAAATTATGTTCTCTCATAAAAAAACGTTTTGGGAATTAAATGATTACAGAATTTGTTTATAAACTAAGTGTTTTTGCGGGTCAAAGCGCGACATTGAAGAACTTTTTTGTATGCTTGTTTAAGTGAAAACTAATGGGGTTACAAGATGTTAATTTATTTTAAAATTACATATATCTCGAGAACGAAATATGATAGCAGCGATCGGATTCCGGGAAATTTTGGGTCGCGTTTAAACGCCATTTGATGCAAAATATTTTTTTAACATTTGCAAAATTTTTAAAAAATTTCAGAAATCTGAAGGGAACCTCCTGATTTCCCCTAGCCGAAAATCGCAATTCAATTTTTCAATATTTTTTTTAATTTTTTAAACAAAATTAAAATGGTTAGACCCGGAAGGGGCCGTTTGCCTGAAATTATCATCTCAAAATTGCAGTTTGACTGGAGTTACAAATCGATTGCAAAAATTTAGAACAATTGTTGCTAAAATGCTAAATATTTACTGGTCTATTGACAATAAATCTGGACGGAAACCCCCGCTGAGAAAAATTGTTTCGTCGTGACGTACGCGCATTCAAAATCTCTCCTTCGGCAGGGAAATATGACGCTATTTTCGCCTCGTACGTAAACGAACTAGCCCTCTCCCCTGAAAGATCGTATGTTCCACCCTTGGGATGTTGCACCAATCAGAAACAACTGTGCTCTACTTGTTAGCGATTGGTCAACGCGTTCCTCCCCGTGCCCTCCCCCTGGCCGCGGGGTGTCCAAGTTTGACGATGCGGTTTGGAAGATAGAATTTTGGCATTCATTATGTACATTCGTAGACCTACTGTTCACATATTTTTAGACGTGCAAATATGCCTCTGAGAATCTTCTCCATCTGTCCAGTTCGTAATTTTCTGACCAGTTTAATTATTACGTAACCCGACGACACGATCAACAGTATCAAAGTTTCGTTATCCAGATTAATATATTGCCCCACGACCTCCAGGTCGAGAACCGGAAATTCTATATTCACTCATAATGTTTTTGTGGTCACGCAATCGATTCGTGCGCAGTATCAGCGCAAGTTTGGCGCCTACAAGCTTATTATAAAGAGGGAGCGTGCAGGCTGGACTGTAGACCCGAGGTTGGCTGCTGGCGAAGGAAGTCTCTGAAGCTTGAGCGCCATGAAGACCGTACTCTGTGTGGTCCTGACGTTATGCCTGGGGGCGGTCATGTATGCCGGTGGGATAAGAATTGTCTCAGAATAATCTGAGACAGACGCAGAATAATCTTTTTTGTTATAAAATACACCATTTATTTAATTTATAAAATAAAGTTCTTTTACGACAATTTTGATGTAATATATTGTATGTAAAGTTATCTTTAATTTTCTAGATAGGTTTATTATAATTATTATACAACCTAATAAAGAGTAGTATTCGAAGTATTATTATTCTTGATACATATTCTTGATAATAATTTACTTTCTATTAAAATGAATATTTTTAAACAGTTTCTCTTCCACATCCTTCATTTTATAAAGGAAATTGCCAGCAATATACTTTAAGAATATACTTTATAAGAAAATATGAAATTTTCTCCAGAAATGTCTAGTGTAATTTTTTATCGTCCTTACGAAGAGAAATCTAACGAAAGAATTTGGAGCATCATTTGAGAAAATAATTATTTTAAAAATTGTAAAATTTGCCTATACTTCACACAATATTGCGCAAAAATTCTCGTATTTCGAAAAATTGTACAAAACCTTATTTCAAGATGTCTTTAAAAATCAGATTGTATTCAATAGTTGTAGAAAGACACCAAACAATTTTGAACTTTTGCAATTTTCGAAAAATCATGGATTTTTAAATGAAAATAAGACGCACCATTATCTTAATAGTCATTTGCGCTATCCAAAGTTAAAGTTTAATAAAAGTATGGCAACTATTTTTTACGAAACTTTAAAAATATGAATGTTTTTTAAAGCTTCATGTAAAGCACCCCTAAAAATCAAAATATCCATTTCGAACTAAGAGGGCATCCAGTTTTTTAAATTGATCCAGGAATATCGGTTTTTGAGAAAATGTGCTTAACGGTTTAGCTATGACCACAGATGGACAGACAGACGGACGTTTGCCGTCAATCGATTTTTCTGTATCAAGAACCCACAGATTCTTACTACAAACAAGGTGTTAGAGGAAGTAATTTAGTATACAGAAACAAAATTTATCCACTTTTCCGTTACCAGAGCTCGGCAACAACAGCTTTTCTGTTGAAAATTCGCCGTTTTCCGCCACATGATTACATTCCTTTCTTTTTGTAAGAATTAAGTACGAGTAGATAAAATGCTTCACACTAATATCAGTGAACCCTATTTCATTACTGTAACGCGTGTTTTATATCCATTGATCGCAACCTCGAAGACATTTCGGAGTTCGACATTGACCTTAATTGTTTTTAAACCAGTCATATTTTTTTGTTTCTATGAATGTTTTCGCCTTCCACTATTATATTAACTAATTCATATTAATATTGTATTTTCCACGAATTTATAAATATACTCAATTTCCAGTGTACTCGAATATTTTAAATAATATAACAATGTATTTATATAAGTGACTCAATGTCTCCCTGGAATAAATATAAAAAAACACGACATTAAAATATTTGAAATTTTCACAACTTTTGTTACGTTGGTTTCCGTTCTATTTTATGAAGCCGCATGTTTTTCCTTTTCAGTCTCCTAAGCGTAGCGCTTCTGAAGAGATGCCACAGAAGATAGTCAACCTGCAGGGGCCAGACGCAGGGGAGGCCGCGAGGGTCATCAGCAAAGTCGTCCGCAAGCCCAGTGAACCATTGCATCATCTTATACCGCTACCTGAAGGGTATTACGAAGTGCGATAGCTTTCCCTCTGAGTAACTGGCGTTCCACTCGCGTTCACTCCAAGTACAATTTTTGGGGGACAAAGAGGGTTTGCAGTCTTGGTCGAGCCAAAGTAATTTGCGCCTTTGTACTACAAATTTTTGTTTTCCGCCCCTGTGTTTTATTCCCACATATATTTTATTTGGCTTAAAGAAACTCGAGCGGCGACTTTACAGTTGCTTCATGAGTAATAAAAGTTATCGATATTTTATTATACGAAACTGATGTAAGTCCCGAAAATTGTATTACTTATACTTATGGAATTGTGTATTGGTTTTTCCGAACCATAACTTCACACTAAAAGAGTTTTTATATTTGTGAATAATATAGTCTCTAATAAATATTTTTCTTTTAAAATAAAAAGTATAATATTTCTAATAAAATAATGTTAATATTTTATTAAAATGACCAAATTTTTGTCTCTCACAAAGGCCACTCTTGCCCGGTGCACCGCTCGCTCACGGTCCCGTTAACAATAGATCGCCTCTCAGTTCCCGTGCATCTTATTCTGTCATCTACCACAGCTTGATGCTCATTATTAAACCCATCATTTCAGATATTTGTCGTGGACATATCTTGACGTACCAGAGAGATAAGAACAACGTTTACATTCTGGATGTCGAGTACTACCATTAGTTTGTGTTCTTTCTCTTATTGTCATATGCGGGTGTTAATTGCAATTAGTTTAATTGTGTTGTTTGTGTTATACTAATATCAGTACTGAAAATGATTCAAACGATTCGCCTCTGTTAGAACACAAGTTCTTTTCTCTGCCGTAATCTTTAAAATGAGACCTTTTTGGACGTTCAGGCGGCTCGGTAGGACGGAATGTTCGCAAGATCAAGCCTGTAAAAATTATTAGAACTACAAATTTTCTATTAATGTCAACATTCTATTAATCCACTATTAATAATAATGACTAGATTTTTAATGAAAACGAAAAGTGTTTACACAAGTGTTCTAATAATCCAGGGCATTTGAATGTTTACGAAGTGAGTAAAATATTGTACAATATTCTTATCGTAACATTTTATTACAATACTCTATTGGTTACCAAACTAAACTTAACAGTCTCGTATGATAATATTATCCAAACTAGTATTGTAAAAAAATATTTTACGTTACATATTTTGTAAGAAAGAGAGTAGAGCGACGTAAAGCCTCTCGCCTGAAGGCAAAATATAAAGTGTGTCATATCCACAGATCTTGCAGCCAGGCCCATAGACCACGTGACCGCATCCAGAAGCAACGGCCGCATCCTGCACGGGACGCAGCTCACCAACATCACCGACTTCCCCTACCAAGTGGCGATGATCACCAGCGACGGCTACTTCTGCGGGGCGTCGCTCATCTGCCCCCGCTGGGTCCTCACCGCTGGGCACTGCGTCTCCCTGAGTAAGAGCTTTCCCCGACTACACAAACCTAATTTTGTCACTCTGTTATTTTCGTGTCATTTCTCAATAAGAAGTACTATTTTTCTTTCATTTAGTTCTGTTCGAGATCTCGAATATGTACTTTTTCGAACCTACGAATTATTTTAAAATTACGTGAAGTAAAATTACTCTACGTATAGACATGGATATTTGTGGGGATTTGGATGTGGTGTTGTTGACGTTCTTTTGAGAAGAAATGAAAGAGGTCATCTTTGTCAACATATTAGTTTTATTATGATAGCCGGCTTTCGACGTGCACAATCTACCGACTTTTGCCGAAAGCAGCAAGACTGACGATGACGGCAAAGCCGTCGAAAGCCGGCTATCTTAATAAAACTAATATGTTGACGAAGATGACCTTTTATTTCTTCTCACATGGATATTTACCACTGTAATCCCCGATTGACGAACTACTAACATTCAATATGAATGAAATACATAGCATATATTTGTTTTCATGAGATTTACTTAAAGTTTTCTATCATTAGAGAATGAAAAAACAATATTATCTATCGAATGAATGCAAAATTATAAAAAAAATGTATTCATTCGTAAAATATCAAAATATACATTTTGCATCATTGCCGTGGTTTCTCCGATCAACATCAGGCGAATGACGGAGCAGAACCTTAACAAATGGACCGCGCGCGATCTTTCCTTCCTCTTCCTTGTTCCATCCTCACACTTTACACACACACTTAAACTAACATGGACTACAGTACCACACATGCCGGAAGAGCAGTCCGGAACTTGGAACTTGTCCCGGCGGGGCCTTTGCCCAGCTGGTTGGAGATACCTGGTTGTGGGAAATCGCTAATCGCCGGTAGAGCGGCGCCGGATCTCGCCATCCACTGGGGGAAGATCACCTCCGGATGAAAATGCATGCACTACACTTACGGGACTAATGACATCAGCCGTTGACGCAACCTGAATCAATAACAATCAATTATTCAATCCACATGCTTTCCGAAGTTATTTGTTGTGCATTAGAGAACTGATTTATTCGAAGTGCCTTGCTTGACATTTCATCCTGAAGGGGAATTGTCATGATGTATGCCTTCCACAGGGTCACCTGGATCGTGGTGTTGATGGGCTCGGCGCCTGTCCAGGTGAACGTGGCGCGCGCCATCGTCCACGGCGAATACGATGACGACTTGCTCACTAACGACATGGCGCTGCTCGACCTCGGCGGCGAACTTGACCTCGCAAATGTCGGAGGTATGTGGTAGAGCAGCACTAGGGATGGGGAATCGATTCTAGTGCTCGACTCCGAGCCGTGCGGACCTAGTAAGCGGAGCTCCCGCAGTTCTCCAGTTAACTAGTATCCCGTAGTGAGTGAACTTCGAAGTTGCAGTAACAATTTAAATGATATCGTGTGATAGGTGAATGTCATTCGATATCAACTCATCAACAGGGCATGCGATAAGCAGTGCTCTGTTAACCCTAAACAACGGTGGATTCGACACCTCCTTCAGACGACGTTCTTCAAACCCGGAGATGTTACCATCTAGTGAAGATATGGATTTCAACAAAGACGCAGCCCTGATGCATAACCAAGTGAATCTCGAGGTTGGCAACTCAACAGCAAACGCGACCAACGGTCAAACCTACCCTTCTACGGCAAACCTCTTCACCAGAAAGGTCAGTCGGTGATATATCAAATAATCACAGAAAAAAAATGAGTGTAGATCTCAACAAATCTAGTGATCCATCTCAATTCTCAAGTGAACTGGAATATAATGTGCCTACCAATAACAGATTTAGTGAATTAGGACAAATCAATGATGAAATCGAGGACACGAGATTTGCTTACCTAAACAATCACCCAATCGATAATTTGTCTCAAACAGGTAAAATTCCTCCAATATATGTGTCTAATATAATGAACATTAACAATTTTATCAAGGAACTTGAGCACAAAGTTACAAGTAATTTCATATCAGATGTTAAATATGACAAAGTCAAGATCAGTGCCAAAACACCAACCGACTTCCGTAATATAGTTAAATACCTAATACAAACACAAAGGAGCTTTTATTCGTTTAAAGATCGTTCAAACAAAAAATTTTCAGTGGTTTTTAAAAACCTCATCAATCAATCCAAAAAAAAAAATTTTCTTTAACTCCAAAAGGACGGCAACCCCATTCCTGTAGTGGCCGCTGAATTTAACGGAACCGAACCAATTGACATCATTCTATCAATAGATCAAATATGTAACCATCGAGTGAAGGTAGAAAGACGTAAAAAACCGAAAGGCCCCTTGCAATGCCAAAGATGTTTGGACTTGGGACACACAAAAAATAACTGCAATCACGTCATTAACTGTGCGTTCTGTGCGGGCAATCATTACTCAGTAAAGTGTCCCAAGAAGAACGAAACTCCGACGTGTGGTCTTAAAGGAAACCACAAGGCGGACATTAGGAACCACAACTGTTTGTACTTTAAAGAGATAAGTAAAAAAAACTCCGCCCAATGATAATAGTTATGTAAACCAGTCCTTAACTGGTCAATCCTCACAAATCAACCATAATCAACAATTCCACCATTGCCTCAAACCAACACAATCCCGAACTTCAACCATAAATCAAAACCCCCAAAAATCAACCCAAAACTGCCCAAAACTCCGTAACACTTCCCCACCAATTCTCAATCACCAGACCCTCACGCCACCAACCGATAATCAACACAATTATAAATACCATCACTTCATGCATAATTAACTTCATCAATTTTAATACCATCTATAATCAGCACCATACAAAACTCCGTATCCGCTATTAACCAATAGCAATGGCAGATAAACCCAACAATAATTTAACCTGCCTTAATTGGAACTCCAATGGAATCAATAACAAAAAGGTGGAATTAATTCACTTTCTGCACCATTACGACGTTGACATTGCGTGCATAGTTGAAACCTCAATCAAAAAAACAAACTATTCATCCCAAATTACACTCTTTACAGATCTGATAGATCTGAAACCAAAGGTGGAGGCGTACTAATAGCGGTAAAATCATGCTACAATCACTCCAATCTAATCTTCGAACTCCCCGGCATTGAAGCCATCGCAATTAACATAAATATAAACAATCAAGTATGGAAAATAATATCAGTATACAAGCCACAAGTAGCAAAATCAAAACGCAAACCTACAAAATTTCTTCCAGCCCACGGAAAATGTCCTATTGTTAGGTGACCTCACGCAAATATACAAGCTGGGGCTGCCAACCAGTAATCACGATGGCAAATCTTAGCAAATATAATTAATCAATTTAACTTAAAAAGGGTTTTTCTCCTCCGAACCAACATATTACCCATTGATCGTCTGCAAACCGGATATCCTTGATTTAGCCATAACCAACACAAAAATAAAATTTCACATTTCAACCATTTTTGAACTAGACTCAGATCACATTCCGGTTTTAATGACTACCCAACAATTAACCCCTCAACACGCCCCTACCCCTAAAATAAATACTTTAAAAATAAACTGGGCAAACTATCAAACACTAATCAGAAATGCAATTCCTAGAATAAAGATCCTGAAAACTCCAATTGAAATAGATCAATCAATAAACTATTTGAACGAACTAATTATTTCCACTATTAAAAAATCTGAACCCACCATACTACCAAACGCTAACAAAAAAATATAGCAAATTACCCCATCTATTCAAAATGCAATAATCACAAAAAATAAAACCAGAAGACTGTGGATCCAACTTAAAACTAGGGAACTTAAGAAGGAACTAAATCTAATCAGTAACATTGTCAAAAAACTCATAAAAGTTCACAAAAATCAACAATTTCATAATCTACTAAACTCACTGAACACCAACAACTCGCTCTGGCAATTCACCAAGAAAAAACTAAAAAAGAAAAACACAATCCCTCCCTTAAAAACCAGGACAGGAAAAGCTTATTCAGCATATCATAAAGCTGAAGAACTTGCTGACTATTTTGCTTCGACATTCACCTTAAATAACTCACAATTTCATCCCGAACACAACATGGACCACCACAAAATCCAATCACATCTCCGACTGAAATCAATAAAATCATAAAAAATCTCCCAACTAAAAAATCCCCAGGTCACGATTGCATTAATAACACAGCTCTAAAGTATTTACATCCCCCAGCAATAGCATTTTTAAATAACATTTTCAACTCATGCTTCAGAATCGCTATTTCCACTGACTTGGAAGCATGCAATTATCATTCCATCCCCAAACCAAACAAAAACGCTGCCTTCACCGCCAGTTACCGCCTATAATGTTACCAAACCTATCCAAGATTTTCGAAAAAATTATCCTAAACAGACTAAACAAACATCTCCACCTAACAAAAGCTATACCAATAGAACAATTTGGATTCACAGAAAAAATATCCACACAACATCAGTTACTCCGTATTACGGAACATATACACAGCTTTTCAAGAAAACACCACCATAGGATTTTCTTAGACATTACAAAAGCATTTGACCGAACATGGCATCAAGACCTGAGCTACAAACTAATCAAAATTGGCACTCGCCACTACATACTCTCAATAATAAATAGTTTTCTTGACAATAGAACATTTTCGGTAAATGTTAACAACCACCTTTCAAATCCGAGATTAATAAACGCTGGCTCCTCAAGGTTCCCCACTTTCTCCGACCTTATTCAACTTGTATGTCGCTGATCTTCCTAAATTACATAATATTCAAATAGCTCAATTTGCGGATGATACGGTCATATTCTCTTCAGACACATCCATGAATGTAATTAGAAACAGAATGCAACTATACCTTCACATCTTGGATAGCTGGGCTTCCAAACTCAAGATACAGTTAAATCCAAGTAAAACTTTCTCAAAATATTCACACTAAGACCTTACACTCCACCCTCCTATGACACTAAACAATAACACAATAGAATGGTTACCCCCCAACAAACCGGTTAAATATCTCGGACTTCAACTAGACACCAAACTAAACTGGAAGCAACACATAGATAACAAACTAATTCAAGCCAAAATAAAATTACTGCAGCTAAAACCACTAATTCACAGAAATAGCTCGGTTCCATTCACTTCCTCCGTATTAATATTCAAAACAGTTATAAGACCTCTACTACTGTACGCCTTCCCCATATGGATCAACGCCTCCAAAACCAACATTAACAGAATGCAAGTAATACAGAATCAATTTCTTAGAACAATTGCTAATGCCCCATGGTTCGTATCCAACCTCCAACTTCATAAGGAATTTAACCTCGAACCGTTATCACAGCATATAGCTTATCTTTCCACTAACTTTTACTCAAGCTTAAATCAAATCCTCTTCCTGGTGCCTTTCAGACTCGGTAAAAATCCCATCCATCAAACCAGAATTACAAATAAATACCCCTACCATTCATTTCTCATCAAATTCGCCAATTTGGAACCTGATTAAAGGACCCACTAGGGATACCTCTCCCAATGTAATAGTTGTAAGTTAATTATAAGTTAATTATAAGTTAATTTTAAGTTAGTTAATAAGTCATCAATACATATGTAAAGTTGTTAACAACTAATCTGTGTACCTACCATCAAAACCAATAAATTAAAAAAAAAGGGATGGGGAATCCAATGAATAGTATTCCTGACAAGTAGAATTCAAATACTCAATACAACTACCTATATATTTGCGTTCTTCCAGTCGATTTCGAATTTGTTATGACTTTTTCACTCATGTGAGGGACTTTCTGACACTCATTGACGCCGACGAAAACTGAGGGGGCGTGGTTGGTAAGTAAAATGTAGAAAAGATTTGCATTCATTTCACTAACGTTGGGTAACCTCATAACTTCTAAACGGTTCACAGTAACAAAATGCAGTTTTCGCTCAAATTATTGAATCATATATTTATTATTAATTTAGTTAATATTTTTTAGTTTTAGGGAAATGAAAAACCGTGTTTGATTTTTTAAAATTAAGATCAGTGAAACACACCACGAATGAAATGATTACACATTTGTTCACTCACAATTTTCTTTTCACTATACCAAAATCGGTTATTTTAAAATTATTACACATTAGGATCGAATTAATGTTTGTAAAATTGAGGAAAGATGTGAAATTTCTGTGGCTAAAACCTTGTCTTTTCCTTTGTTGCAAAAAATGTGTTCTTTCTAATTAATTTTCCTTGTTATTCATTCCTTTCGATTCTCTCTTTATCTCGTGTGTTGGTGTTTTCAGGTCGTGTGCAGCCATGGCCACCTCTAACAAGGCCTAGCCCAGACCAAAGCGGCAACACCGCGCATACGTCCTGAAGCCGGAGCAGTTATTTGTGTGTTTCAAGGCGCGATCCAGATAGAAGTTAGGATAATAATTTAATTTCTTTGTTTGGTGATCTGCGACACTACTAAAAGACCTGAGAGTGTGCAGCCATCGTATATTCATGCATCAAAAGTAAGTATTCATCAATGGTTTGTTGTTTATATGTATTAATAACGCAATACAGAGTAATTCCTTGCCTTAACGCCTCATTTACATGAAGTTGTTACAATTCGACCGATATAATCAGCAGATGTTTTTAATGTTGTTTTAAACATTAACCAGTTCATTTAAATGCGAATTCTGTCCAATTAGTAAATATCTTTAGGGAATATGTTTCATTCGTGTTCTGACCTAAATGTTAAGAACAGATCAATTAAATTGTTTGTGGCAGCTTATATTATTTTGTGAATTCTATGGTTTAAAATGGAATTATGCAGTTTTTAGTTTCAAAAAACTATGAAAATTTATTTTTATCTTCCAGTGGAAGCCACAAATTTATTTTTGTGTTCTCTAAGTGAGAAGGGAGTATTACAGAGCGATAAATTGTATTGCTGAGAATGTTTGTGTTTGTGGGGGCAAAAATATCAACTTAGTTAAAATGGCAATAGGAATTGCATAAAATATTTTGTTAAATAATTACTCTAAGATGCGAAACGATGTTACATGTAAATAAGAAACGCAAGCTGGAAACATTAATATAATGGGTAAATATTTTGTTATTAAAAATAATAACTCGAATAAACATTTGCTATCATTCAGTTCCTATTCTCAACAAATCTCAGTTCCTTTCCTAATAAAATAACTTAAAAGATGAAATAGTCGTCACGTTCCTGAACGGCGAGAGGTGGGTAAGCCGGACGTACGCAAGTGCGAACGCGATGTTGCCAGCGCTGTTGGGCGAGGCCTATTTTTTTAATGCGGCCATGGTGCAGCCGGTGGATCTAGAAACGGAGGGCTGTGAGAGCACCATCTTGGACGATGAGCTGGCTGTGGTCAGCGGGTGGGGTCTCACCAGTGACAGTGAGTGTCCACATTTTCAAGTCCAGTGCGACCATTGAAACAACTCCCGAATATTTGTATGAAGCAATTAAATTAATAACTATGGAAAAATCTGTTATTCTACTTTGTAATTGAACTGCAAGGTGTTTCTAAGGAGAGAAAGTTTCATCATTCGAAAATATGTATTAGACCATCCGTTTGCCGAGGTCTCGAAAACGGAGCACATCAATATTCAAGAATAAGATGAGTTGTTTGAACGCGCGCCAACGCGCATGAATACAATCCGAAAATGAAAACTACGAACTATATCCGTAAGGAGCGTCTCGGTAGAGTATGCGACACCGAGAGTCGGGAGAAAAAAGCTTTCTTTCTGAAGTAACAGCTGGAGAGTGAGGACCTACCGATCACGAGAAGGCGGCACCTCGTACTGCTACGGACTTCAGGACTGCATCTACGATAAAACTCTTCAAGACATTCGAGGAGGTAATTATCATATTACAAGGCATTAAAACAATTCATCAGGAAAAGGATGAAAGTATAAGTGACGCATTTAAAATCTTTGTAAGAGAGAGAGTGAATAGCATGAAACTAACGAGGCCATTCATTTCTTTTCTTTGCAGTTTTTTTTTATTTTTATATTTATTCTTCTTATACGATAGACTCAGTTGTCGTATTGTAGATTCTTTTAAATATGGAATTAAAAGCTAGTTACATTCTATAAAAGAATACGAAAGGAGTATCAACGGAAAACGAGACGGAGGCCACATCGTGAGTTGAACAACGGTACTGGAAAGGGGCGACCGTGCGGTTCTGCAGAGGGGCGGCTTTGCTCCCGACCGAGCTGCAAGGACAAGGACACCGAGCGACTGGAAGAGTCGACGCCGTAGATTTCTACGCCGTGAAAAGACACAGTAAGGTCGTGCCAACTTGAACAATTTGTAGATATTAGAAGGAATAATTTGTTTCGGAAAGAAAGTATTAGTACAGGTTCTTTATACCGATATTCTGTAAAAATAGAATCAATCTTTCTTTCAAGAAAACTTAGCTAATTGTAAAGTTGCAACTAGGAATTTACGACTGGAATGATTAGGCAAAGTTTTAAGTATTCTTTGAAATTGATTTAAATGAGAGAAAGGAAACAGTGTAGTTAATTATTGAGAGTGTAAGTTGTTTTCTTTTTTTCAGCAAGACAAAATTCTTGTATATGTAAAGTGTTTTATGTTCATTGACTGTAACAGCAATTTAATTAGAATATACTTAAGTAAGTGGAAAGTGATTCGACTTGAGTTTCTGTGTAAATGCATTCAATCCACAACGGCCCACATGACCCTGATCCCGCTATTCTAATTGTATTTTTTATTTTGCGCCCACCTTGAAAACCCATTCTGAGCTAGCTGGCGGAGGGTGGGTCGCAGTATTCTGAAACCTTGATGATGGTGATGAAGACAATGATTATGACGAAGAAGCTTTCAATATTATTCAATTCTATGTTACTAATCTTTTTATCCTAAAGCACGACTGGTCCATTAAATCAATAAGTCAAAGACAAGTACTACAGTTTGAAAGATGCCCAACGTTTAGTGCATTTTAAATTTGTTTGAAACATGTTGCAATATTCCTTTGAAATAACTGTCTGAGACATTTCCGTATGAATGAAAATATTATTTTTGTTATTTTCCATTCCCGAAGACAAATATGTTTTTAAATGTCTTTACACTGAATAGGTGAGACTTAAATATAATTATGAATTTATGAGACTATTTATAAGTGTATTGAGGTTTCAGGACTGTAACAAGACATTGACATCGTACAAACATCGTAATGTTTGTACATATGACATATGATCGTATGTTTCTCTTTAGTTATCACTCAGGGTGCGCTTTCTTCTTGGCGGTTAGGTAAATTTGTAATGTCTTAAGGAGTCGTTTTCGTTAAATAATTATTTCAGGGTAATAAATCCAATGCATGGAACTTGTTTGAGTGTGGCTCAGAACAATTTCTTCATTCTTGTCAAATTCCAGAAATTTGACCAATTCCAGGAACTACAATAAACCTTATCTGATGATAAGCGTTTATTGTCTTGTCAAGAATATTTTCACGCAGTTGACTAAAAAAGTGTTCATCTTTTGCGTGAAAGTAAAATTATGATCAGATGGACCATCCAAAAGTCCAATTTTAAATAAGCCAATCATCCATGAAACATTTTTTCATAGGTTCGACGGCCGTAGAGGACTATCTGTGGTATGTCGACACACAGAACATTACCAACGAGTGTAGCTCCTACTACGGGCCCACCGATGATGGGATGATCTGCTCCGTCAGTCCCAGAGGACTTAACGGAACGTTGTGCAGCGTAAGTATTCTCTACAGTCAATAAAGAATTAGAATTGAAGTTCCTAATTCGATTTAATATTTAATAATTCATCTAGGCATTCAAAAATATCAATGTCTGTGGAGGTAGTAACAATTTCAAACAAAAGATGCTTTTTTAACTTTTCTTACTTTTGTCAGTGGATTTTGTTTGCATTAGTATAAGAAGAAAGTTATCCTGTGTTTTTTATGAAACCACATTGATTATACTAAAAGAGAAAGGAAAAGGATATTGGTAAATGTAGGAAAAAATGAAGGCAGTTAGGTATAGAGAGATGAAGGAAGAGGCAGAGAGGATAGGATGGATAGAGAAAGAGAAAGGTGAGGGAGGGAGCGGGAAACAATGGAAGAACATAGAATACCTAGAAAGGGAAGAAATAGAGAAAATAGCAAGGAATTTTATCACAAAGAAAATAATGTTTTTGATACTATAAAGAATTAACTTTAGAAAATAAAAGGTGTCAGAGTATAGATAAAACAAGTCAAGGTTGTACAACGATAGTCAAGTAAAGACAATTAAATTTTGTCTTCACTTCTTTACATATTTAATTGTCTTTAGATATTGGTCGAAGATAATATGTAGTTCGAAAAGAAGTACAAGACAAATATGAATAAAATTAGCACTTCAATGAAAAAATAACATTTTCATGAAATTATGTTTTCTTTGAGATGACGATACAGAGAAACACGTTTCCTGGATGCATCATGTAGTATAAGAAGAAAGCAAAAAATAAAATTAAAAATTAAAAAAAATATAAAAGTAAAAAATGAAATTTATTGTGTGATAATCGGGCAAAGGGTAAACAGAGAAAGAATTGAGATGAAGGGAGGAAGAAAGGCAAAAGTTACAGGAAAATGAAAAAATTTAACTGTGGGTTCATAATTATGTGAATTTGTGCATAAAAATTGAACTAAATTCTTCCAAACAGTTAACATTCATTTACGAATTATTCAAGATCTTTAAAAATACATCAAGCAAGAATAAAAATAAGATAATACTTTTTTTAAGCTTGCTTATTTGTTTTGTCCAGTTACTCTCCATTTGAAGAATAAATTTAAAGAGTAACGCATTTCACATCTGGACAATACATATAGCTTTTGTTCCCTTAATCATAACAAAGTAATTTAGACAAATTAAAATCCAATTTAGACACAAAAATGTTAATTTAGACAAATTAAAAAATCTTATGTTGAGGGCAAACGAGTGCTGAAGAATGCTTTCGTACAGGGTGACAGCGGCGAACCGCTTGTGTGGAGAAAAACCGGGCGCCAAATCGGTATCAACAGTTACGTCTCCATCTACGGCTGTGAAGCGCGCTGGCCCAGTGGCTACGCACGCGTCCCTTGCTACATAGATTGGATCCGTGCCGTCAAGAATTCGTGAGGGATTCGTTCTCTGCAGCGCTTCGTGTAGACTCATCGCTCCAGCGACCTGAAAGGTCACACTAATTAAAACTACAAGGAAATGAAAATATTTTTCTTTTTTTTGAATAAACATTCTTTTGTAAACATGTTTTACTAGCGTAACCGAGCCAACCCCACCCCTTGGGCCCAGAACAGCCGAATTCCAAAAAATACAATAGACTGTCAAAATATCCTATTTTGTATATTAGAGGACGAGCAACAGAATTTGAGATTTCCTACTCCGAAAACCAAATTTAAAGACCCAAGAACACACCACTTTTTAGTTATGCACAATTGTTGTCAAGAAACAGATCATCGAGCATATGTTACAGGATTGTATCTATAACAGGTATCAACCACAACCACAACCGTATCATTCCAACCACAGCCTACAGAATCTCTCGATTTTGAAAGTGCTTACCACGAACACTATTAGACTTAATATACAGAAAAAAATATTCAAATGTACCACCTTTTTGTGACGATATTTGGAAAGAAAACATCTAGTTGTATTTGTAAACTCGTTCCACTACAATTAAAATAACGCCATTAAACCAAAAATGTAAATATTTTTGGAGCGAAAATAAGTTAAGGACATGCGTTTTCTTATATGAGACTTCATTTATGAATCTGTAACTGAAAATAACTTACGTATTGTGCTATGTTTTGGAATCTAATTCTTTGTAAAGCATCGTCGCAATCAAAAAACGGTAAAATTACGTTCGTATTAAAAATAAATTCTATCTTTTTAGATATGATTTATACTTGTTTAATGTTGTCTAAGGAAGATGCAAGCAAAAGTCTGATAAATCAAAAGTGGTCTCAAGTCAAATACTAAAACATCACCTTTCAAAAAGACGTTTGATTGTTTTGTTTTTTTATATTATTTATTTAAGGTCGCCTTAAAAACATCTAGGTCATTGCGACCACGTTACAGTAATACAGTAGTTACAAATATACAAATATACATTAGTTGCACAATTTCATGGGATACACACATAGAGCCTTAATATTAATATTGTACATGGGACAATGTATAATCACTATCTAAATACTATTTATGAGATTAAATTTGGTGAGGAGTTCTATAATTTTCATGTGGCCGGAATCAGAATTGAATATATAGTGGAGATTGTCATTGATGAGAATTTTAAGAAGGACAATCGGGTAGAAGCCATTGCAATTCCATTGAATAATATCCATGAGGAAATACAGGAAATATATGGCCGTAGTATTACATTGTAGATGCCTGGGACGTATCCATATCAGAATCCAATGCACTTTCAAGTTTTTTGATTATTCTGGAACATCTGTTTTTAATACCTTTGTTAGGAAGGGTGGTATAAATATCCGTAACATTGAAATTATAGGTGGAATATCTGGAGAGAAGTCTTTAGCAATTTCTGCAATGTTCTGGGAGCCTTTAGATTTGTCAAAGAAGCTTAACAATTCATTCATCGATAACGGGTATTTAATTGGGCTCTTTTCAATCTTTTCTTTGGTTACTGACCATTGAATGTCTTCTTTACTATCTGAGGTGGATTTTATTTTTTTTAGGGGAACACTATTTTGTTTCACAGGGGTCTTCTAAGTCTAAAGGTATCTCCGAATCAGAGAGGACAGTCTTTTCCGTAACGAGATCTCTTGACACATTAGCGGGAAGAGACGTCGCTTGGGAACTACTAGTATATAGTGGCCTTTGAGTTCTTGATTTTACCTTTTTTTCCGTGTGTCTTCTCTGTCTTGGATTGCGATTCTGAATTTGTAGGGGATGCCGGTAAAGGATCTGGTTGTAAGCACTTGGGAGATCAGGAATCTCGTTCTCGTTAATGACATGAGCGGGACCGGGGCAGGAGAAACGGAAAGGTCGCCGTCTGATAAGGAAAGGTTGTTACCTTCGGGCTGATAGCTGCTTGCGGCAGGGTGAGTTGCCATTTGGGCAGTTCTTAGCAAAATGACCTTGCAGCTTGCATTGAAAGCAGGTAGGGATATCAGATGAGATGTATATCCAATGCGGTAAACCATCCAATGTTACTTGGAAAGACTCGGAGTAGTTCTTCATGTTCCGGTGCTATGTAGGTTTGTCTTCTGAAACTCATGATATGGTTTAAGTTTGGGTTAGAGAAACCTGCACGAATAAAAGACATTGATGCCACAGTTTTAACGCCAAATTCTAATAGATTGTTAGGGATACTCGGCAAACATTGGAAAGAATTATTCTTTTGTTGCGTGAAATTAGCGGTCTTATAGTAAATTCATGGTCAGATACAATTATTGATTTAACTTTGAATACTAGATCGTCAGCAACTTCTTTGGTGGACAAATAAACACACAGCCTGTTATTAGAGATCTTTGATGCAAACCGAATATGAGAAGGATTAGTTTTTCCTGCAAGGGCTTCAATGAAGTCAACTGTCGGTGCATAATTTGCAGAGTCAATCACAATTGCATTTTCTTTCTTAGGAAACAGGAACTATTACAAGCTTGAACATAACTCTTACTTGAAACAATACTTGGTTGTTGATTGGGATGGAGGACTTCCATGATGGTTACGATGTTGTTGCTCGGATGCCAAGCAGCAACACGATGGTCAGAAACATACGCACTTCGAGCTTCTCGGTGCGTGAAAATGAAGAGAACACTCACTAAAACACTGAACTTCACAAATCTAGGAAAACTCGTCACCCGAATTAGCACACAGTTAAGGAACAACTATTAACCCCCAAAAAAAAACTATAACAGCTTTCATTCTTGACGCTTATCTAGAACGGCCACGGTCATAGCGCGCGAAGGAAGCACAGCGGAGCAGCGAACGTCCGCACACGCCGAGTCTCAACGTCGACTGACGTTTGATTGTGTTCTTTTGAAAATATCTCGAAAACGGTCAACTCTATCAAATATTTTTCTCTATACAAAATAAATAATAATTGGAAATACTATTAGAAATGATTATCTGAATCTTTTTCATACTTCTAATAGTCTTCGTGTTAATCTTACTTGAAATATGACAGTTTTCAGGCTTCGTTCCATCAATTTTTTTTTACTAACAACGAATTTATATTAAATAAACCCTGAATTGCAAGATAAGAACTTATCGCAGATATTAAAAATACCTTTGTCAAACAATTATTGACTAAACATATTCTCACGAGCCATCGTGGTCAACTAACTTATGCTTGGAAGGAATGTCAGGAGCCGCTGTAACAACAGGATAAAACAAGAATTAATCTACTTTTGAGGGTAGTTGTTCCTTTTGAAAGTATGTTCGATAGTTAACAGTTTTTTTGCTCGTCGGTGACTTTTTCGTTCTTTAGAGTGCTTGCGTAAGTCAGTTTCATTCGTAACTAAGGGGTTTTTAATTATGATGAAAAGTGAATATTGATGTGATTGTGCTAGTAAGAGTTTTACTTGTGAAAGTGATCTTCAAGAATCATAATTAGTGTATTTAGTGATGGTGAAATGGTATCGTCCTTTTGATAGCAACTAGTGAAGCAAGGAATGACGCAGAAGTCGTCAGCCTTAGAGTAATTTAAATCTTATTCGTTCACACTATCTGTAGGAAAAACTGAACAAAGATAGCGTAGCAGCTGCTTTCAAGAGGCTAGGACTTAAAGAAAAAGGAAAAGCATAAGGGTCTTAGTAACATGAAGTTTCGCTTTTAAACCAAAATACTTTTTCTGTGCTGAAACAATTCACGAAGAATTCTACGAGAGGGAGACAAAGAAATGAATGAATAGGCGTAGAATTGTGTTTCAATTGCCCACATCTCATTTGTAGACGCGATCAGACACGCCGTCGACTTAAGAAATGAGACTTGTGATTTAGAGTAGAAATTTACAGATTAATATGAGGAAGTTTCTAACGGAATTTACCATTGTACCATTCTGACGGAATGTACATGCACTTTATTAACACAAGAACACCAGTAGGAGATAGTAAATGAGGATATCTCTTAACATTATATAGAACTAAATGCCATACAAGAAATTTGTTTTTTGTCCATTCACTCCATTCATCTTGATTCATTCATCATTTTATTTTCTAATGAAGCAGCCACAATAACAGTAAAAACACAGGTACTGCAGAGCAGAAAATCAGTGCTATAAGTATAATTAGCGCCATATTTTTCACGAAAACTATAAAAACAAATCGGGCCCACACACCTAACATTTTCACATGGGTTGCAATTTTTAGGATGCAGAATACTTGGGTTTTGGCTTCCCTGCTCTCCTGATCTAACGCCGTGTGTTGTTTTTAGGAGATTCCTAAAAGATGATGTATTGTCAACGAATCCTGAAGAATTAAGGTACAGTACAGAGGAACAAATCACTCCAATTCCACAATTGTTTCCCGAGTGAACATAAATTTATTTAAGTCAGGAATGGATTCCAGCCAATGGAAAGTGTTTCTAAAATCTAGTACAACGTGAGTACAATTTAAACTTTCCGATATGAACTCGTTTCTGTACTGTTCTATCGTTGTAGTATTGGCAGCCACGCCATTGGTAAATCGTAGGGGAAATCTCGGTTTAAAGACTGACTAACGACCCAAGCTTTCAAACTTATGTAGGCAGCTTGGGTTCTTCGAAGTAGGTACCAATCGTTACCGGCTTAGGTGGCTCAGAGCCTCTACAGAGCCTCTGTCCGGGAGGTCCTGGTGTCCCAGTCCCGACGGTGGCGGAGTTTTGAGACTGGCTAGTTAACTTGAATTCAGCTGTCTGGAAGAGAATACTAACGGTCGGCTGCTCTGATTGGAAATTTCCTTTCTCTACCTCGTCTCCTCTTCTCATTTTACACACATACTTACAGTTACATGCACTTCACTACCACACTTACCAGGCGACCAGTCGGAAGGTCGGAATTTGTTCCGGCTGGGGTTGTGCCCCTCTGGCAGAGATACATTTAGCAGGAAAGTTTCACGCAAGCTGTCGTATAGGTGGCGCCGGATCTCACGTTCTAACGGGGAGGAACCCACCTTCCGAGATATAGCATGCATTACACTTTCGGAATGAATGAGCGTAGAACTTGACGTACCCAGAAACAAAATAATCAAACAAATGCTGGAGAGGAAATATACTTTGTCCGCCTTGAAACGAAGGAAAACGCAAATTTGTAAATTAGAAATGAGAAGCCAATAAAGATAACCTTGGAACAAACCGTAGACTAACAATATTGTGTCAATGTGTCCTGTCAATATTTCCTGTCAGAAGTTCAAAAACAACAGAGCGGGTATCCGGGATTGGAAATGATTTCACGTGAGAGACTATCAGCAGTGCTTTGGGTCTTATAAAAGTTTCTTTGCAAGTGATGATGCAACAAGATACAGGTTGCATCAGAATTTGAAAATAATGCAAGCAAAAATTCTACGAGTAATATATGCCTACGAAGGACAAAATGGAGCTAGAAATAAGTTTTAGTAATCTTAATAGAGCATGTTCATGATTTTTTATGCACGAATTGACTCTTCTTGTGTACCAATCGTATCAGAAACAATCAAAACACGTTACAGAAAAACATTTTATCAAAAAATGTGACAACTGTAAGTATTACCATAACTATCTTAAAAATATGTTTTCTTATTATTACAGCATGAGTTGAGTTGTCTCAGATTAGTTGAAACCAACCTGTATAGAACACAGACATTTTTATAGTTATTTATGGCAAGATTTCACAAGTTGTCACTCAGACTTAACTCGGTACCCTTGCCTCACCTATCAAAACAGCAACGATATCGAAGTTTTCTTATCCGTAATCAAAACATTATGGCCAGCGATCACCAGGCAAATCTCCTGTTCAAGACTTGAGTGCATCGCTTTGTTTGTGTGACAAGTTGCCGAAATGACAACGCAGTCACGCCGCCGTTCGTTATCAGTGCAGGCTGGGAGCGAACCGAGGGGGTTATAAAGAGGGAGCGAAGAGGCGGAACGGGAAACGAGGGGCGGCTGTTGCAGAAGTCTCTGAACTATGGGCGCTATGAAGACCATTTTGTGTGTGACCGTGGCCCTTTGCCTGGGGGCTGTCATGTTCGCCAATGCGGTAAGAGTGGGCATTCAATAACGCTCAAGAATGTGTACTGTTAGAGAAGTTTTGCACTGGATATTGTAAATTGGTATGATGTACGTTCGAGATAAACTCTATTCCACTTCCCATTCAAAGAACTGAATTTATATAATGTTCTCATTCAAAGACGATCAAAAGAATTTTTAGCGCTAGCAAATCATTTTGCTGCTACAGTGTAGAACAACTTCACATTACTTCGAGACGTGTTCGTATTGTTCACGATACAGGAATCAATATTTTTTTATGGAACTTCGCTTTGTGGTATAGTTGTTTTATGTGGTTAACAGTTTGTACATGTGGCCATCCTCAGAAGAGGGTGTACAAGATTATATTATTACTCGTCCCTCTGTTCAAAACGTATATTATTTAGTACAACATTCTCTGATATAATAAAGTTTTATATCAATTTATATGCGTTATTTTCTATATACGTTGTGGTTATTGTTCCAACAAACTAATATTATAGCGCTTACTACGTCTTTTTGAAGATGTCTATCATATTTATTGCCAGTATTATGATTAGTATTTCCAGTATGACTTTTAACAAATAAGTATATATTTTCGCAAGCGTATTTAATTTGTTTTCCAATTGCTGTCCTTTGAATAAACAATATTAACATTAATAGTCACGCAATCAAAATTTTTGAAGGATAGATGTGATTGATCTTTGCCAAAAAACGGCTTGGATTTGTGGGTCCTAAAATGTAATATTACATCATCGCATGTTCTTCCTCCTCAGTCTCCGAAGCGAACTTCTACCGAAGAGCTTCCCATGAAGACTATTCACTTGACGGAGCCCGACTCACAAGAAGCTGCGCGGGTCATCAGCAAAGTCGTGCGCACACCCAGTGAGTTAAAGCTTCATGTCATACGGCGACCCCAAGATTCGAGAGCGAAAGCTTTGCACTTCTAAATATGTGTTCCGAATGTCGTTCACGCCCCGTGAGACATTTTTGTGTTGAATAAAGCAACTTCGCAACAAAACTTCACTGGGGTTTTCCGTTTCCTCTTCATATTAATCCTTCACCAACTTTATCTTTAAGCTTGTAACTACGCACATTTCTCGAATTATCGTCATCATAATAATTTTCATCAACAAACTTCCACATGAGTGCGGTACCTATGGAACCTATGGTACAATTGCTCAGGTTCTGGGGATTGAACACGAGCATAGGGACTCTTCTCATTTCGTCTTCAAAGTTTGCAGGGATCTACTGTTCTATTAGTTTAATACAACTAAGAAAATACATCGTTGAACATTTCTGAAAGAATTCCATAGCCGCTAAACTTGCTTTGGTTCACTATTTCACATTAATGTTGTAACAGTTTTAGTTTTATGATTCCATACATTTATTGCTATAAATATTTCTAATTTACCAATATTAATAAATATAAATAATTGGAAAGAGTTTTAGCACGAGGGACTTTCATGGTTGAGATTCAAGAAAATTCGTGTACCCTTAAATTCGAAGCTACAAATTATCTTTGATTTATCTAATCCATTCAATTATTTGTAGCATAACAACAAAAATACAGGGAAGTAAACGTAGGCTTCCGCAGCTCGAATCCGTGTCTTCGTGGCTGTTCGGGCGACACTGCGTTGTTGGCTGAGAGGCCGACGTTTCGTGTGTCGCAGGCTTCCTCAGAGCCTTCACAACTCTGATAGGCTTCACTGCTCTGCATGATAGGCGAAACGTCGGCAGTCAATCCAGACAGAATCTACATTAGTTAGTAATGATCCTTGTTAATGAAGAGCGTCTTAAATTCAAGAATTAGTAGAATAACAATAGATGTATAAGTTCAGAATAGAAATTGATTAATAGGATAAAATTGTGTACTTCGGAATTTATTATTAGAAGTGAATGGTAGGATAAATAGAATGGCGATTGATGCAACTAGCGCTATAACAACTCCTCCTAGCTTGTTAGGAATTGATCGTAAAATGGTTGCGTGGGAAATAGTTTACAAATATTAATTATCTAAAAGATGTTTTGGTAGTAATTAGTATTATACAATTATATTGTTTCGGATATAGTATTTCATAGAGTATTGGTGAAATGCGTGCCAGCTGCCGCGGTTAGACGTGAATTACAAGTTACTACTGTTGATTAGAAGTTGATTTTTGTATGTATTTTATAATTAAGTTTGGTGGAATACATACATTGTATTTGTTTGATTATTGATATAACGAGACTTCGAAATATGAATATAGACTAGGATTAGATACTCTATTATGAATTACGTAAATGAAAGTTATTATCAGGGTAGTTATGATCTTGAAAAACAAAAAAAAAATTGGCGGTGTTTTAGTCCTTTCCTCTTCTGTAATTGATAATACACGATTCTTGTGACTTAATTTTGTTTTCAGTTTATATACCGCCGTCAGTAAGATCATCTCGTGGAGAGTATAAATTGCATATTTTATTACATGTTATGTCAGGTCAAGGTGTTGCTCATAATTAAGTAGAAATGAATAACAATAAAGATATTTCTATGAATAATAATTTGAATAATGTATTTGAAGGTGAATTTGATTGTTTATTTATTTATTTATTTATTTACGTCAAAAACAGTTAAAAACTGCGTATGACGTGCTATGGGAAAAGTGAATTGTGTGCACATTTTCAAAATTCTGTGATCCCTACAATAAGTCATATACTGCTTTAAATTTTGAATTTTGAAAGGGAGAAAAAAAACAAAAACTCCCATGTAGTAAAATCTATTTTCAAAAATAAATAAGCAATAAATTTTGAATTTTGAAAGGGAGAAAAAAAACAAAAACTCCCATGTAGTAAAATCTATTTTCAAAAATAAATAAGCAATCAATTTTGAATTTTGAAAGGGAGAAAAAAACAAAAAACTCCCATGTAATAAAATCTATTTTCAAGGATAAATCAGCAAAAACTTTTGGCTCTTATTACTTCCTGCCGCGACAACATGGAAACGATAATTTGAATAATTGTATTTCCCACTGAATTCTAGAAGACGTGCACAGAAAATGAAGTTACATTTATGTCCAGAAGCAAAACAAGGGGCCATCTCAGCATTTGCTCAATGGATCAGGGAAACTGGACGAAAAACCTGATCGAGATGGGGGTCATTGACCCGGAAGTTGTAGTACAATAGTTGTTACAGGTTGTTTATACTCATTTATACAGTCCAAATGGTAAATCATGCATTATGTATCATTGTTAAAATTAATGTTACTTTTCTTGTGATGCTCAGTATAGTCTCTAATTGTATAGAAATTTCACTTGGATTTAAATTAATTTTGTAATGAGCTGTTGATACTGTATCTGATGAATATGATTTCTACGTCGAGTGTTATAGTAATAGACTTCGGCATTTTCTGAAAATATATTCCCGCCCTTGAGCAAGTCATTTTTACAAAAACCACTGATTCGTAAATAAGAAGACACGGTAATGGTAGAATTCCTAGATTAATGAAGAGAGGCTTACATGAATCACGTGGGTGGGATTTGGTTATTATTCGTACAATCGTTTTTGTAATCTAAAAGTCTGGGAGCTATAAGATGTATTTCCCAGAATATTATGCCATATCTCAGGCGGAATGAACATTCGCGAAGTATACACAACGAGCAGTATGAAGGCTGACTGAATCTGCAAGAATTCTGAACGCGTAGCATAATGAACTTAATTTTGTGTTCAATTCATTTAAATGGACGTTCCATTTAAGGTTTGACTGAATTGAGAGACCTAAAATTTTGTAGCCTTAACATCAGTCAATGGTACATTGTTCATTTTCAATGGAGCACAGAATTGTTTATTTGAAATGGAAAACTGCATTAAAACCGTTTTCTTTTCGTTTTTTCGGAACCAATTTGAAACATCTGATATTGTACTATTTACTATTTATTTATTGCAAAGGATGTTCGTATCATCCGCAAAGAGAACCATTCTTCCGTTTCGAATCGTCGTGGGCATATCGTTTACGTAAAGTAGGAACAGAATAGGGCCTAAAATCGATCCTTGAGGAACTCCACATGCAACGGGCAAAGAGTCGGAAAGGTGCGTACGTAATGTTCCATCATTCCAGTAAGGTATTTCAACTCTCTGAGATCGTTGTTTATGGTACGAACATAAACAATCTAGAGCAATACAACGAATTCCATATGAAGGTAATTTGGAAAGTAAAATGTCATGATCAATGACGTCAGAAGCTTTGAGAGATCTAAAATAATCCAATAGGTGCCTCGTTTTGATCCAATGATGAGGCGACATCTTTAAGAAAAGAAAATATAGCTGTTTCCGTTGATTTTGATTTTCTAAATCCATGTTGGCAATCTGAAAGCGCGTCGTGTTTAGTGAGAAAGGTTTCCATTCGTACGTAAAAAGTCTCTCAAAATTTTTGAAAAACTGATAGAAGAGAAATGGGCCGATAATTTTGAATTTCATTTTTGTTGCCTTTTTGAAGAGCGGCTTAATTTTAGCTGTTTTGAAAATATCTGAAACGTTCCAGTGCATAAAGATGCATTAAATATGTGAGTTAACGGGTGTATAATGGCATACGCACAAGTCTTTAACAAGGAATCCGGGAATTCATCTAAACCGGACGAATATTTATTTTTTAGTTTACCGATTATTTTGAGAATTTCATAGGAAGAAGTTTCGAAATGAACATTGTGTCTAAAATTTTGGGTGAATTATCTGTTTTTGAATTTTGTGCCTGAAGACCCTTAGTGAGATCGGCAGCAATTCTCGAAAAGTATTGGTTAAAGAGACTAGCCACTGTTGCCTTGTAAACTGATATAGATTGATTAGTTGATTAGGGCTCTAGAATTAGAACATATTGCCCGTCGCCCTCGTTTTAAGATAAGTCGTAACATAGTAGATGAACCAGAAGGTGTATCTGGGATGGCAAAATTGAGATTGGTAGTGAGCGTTCCCTTTACGTTGGAGGGATTTCGTGCAAATCAGATATTTGGATGATATAAGTATAACACTCGCCCGGAAGCTGATATCAGTGCGTCGCATGCGCAGAGCTTGCAGCCAGTCCCGCAGAGCTCATGACCGCACCCAGAAGCAACGGCCGCATCCTGCACGGGACGCAGGTCACCAACATCACCGACTTCCCCTACCAAGTGGCGATGATCACCAGCGACGGCTACTTCTGTGGGGCGTCGCTTATCAGCAGCCGTTGGATCCTCACCGCCGCGCACTGCATCTCCCCAGAGTAAGCGCTTTTCTCGATTTCAGAAATCTCATTTCGACACCGGGATATTTTTTGTCTTTTTCTCCTTAGAAGAGTTTTTCTAATACTCATCTCAAAAGGTCAAAAGCATTTAAAATATTTGTATTCAAAAAAAGGAAAATACGGAGGATAGGAAATAAATGAGATAAGAAAAGTTTTAGCATAAAATAAATAAATAATATATGTTTAAATAAATAAATAATATATGTATAAATAAATAAGTAAATAAAATCAACTTTGCAAATGTAAAGAAAGACATAAAATATCCACACAATAAATAATCTAAATTGTGACACGTATACGGCGGGTTTTGTCATTAGATGTCTCTTGTCACTGAGTAATTCTTATTTCCAATGTGATATCTCTGTTTCCCTTTTTTTTTTCTACGAGTATTTTAATAAATCAATAAATTAGGATGATTACGACGACAATATTTTCGATTAATATTAAAAATGATCAGTGACCTCATCGATGAGAGAGGATCCATCGGTGCGGTCCTGCGGTCCATCCTGCATCCATCCTGCGTCCATCATGCATGCATCCTGCGGTCCATCGGTGGCCGCAGTCGCGGCGTAACACGAGCAATTTGAGTGAAATATACGGTCATAAAATAGTTCCCAAGCACGGTACAGTGCTGGATTGTGTTGTTGTCATATATTGAAGAAGATGAGCCTCTATTTAATGTGTACATGGTGTTATCGAGGAAAATAGTGCTGAGTTATTTTCAGCGTTGTGATTAAGATTTAACTCAAATATTTTAGATGTTGCTGACTTTTCGTGCGAGTAAATTTGGACATCTTGAATATAAAAATTATCATTTTGCATATTTGATGATTTTCTACTGGATGTCTTGTCTATGATTATGATATCCTAAGAAAAATATTTTTAACATATTTCTTCTCTGAATGACGATATGAGATGTGCCATTATTAAATATTTCACATTTTTCCTTTACATCGACGATGTAGAATTTAAAATAATACATAACTTTGAATCCAATAAGTGTAC
The DNA here is from genome assembly GCA_964035755.1 of Teleogryllus oceanicus. NCBI lineage: Eukaryota > Metazoa > Arthropoda > Insecta > Orthoptera > Gryllidae > Teleogryllus > Teleogryllus oceanicus. Next base: position 35,274,326 of record CAXIVR010000005.1, read on the forward strand.
GAATATATTTGTTTATAAAACACAAAATACTTGTACAATACTCATACAACAACGCAAACTTTCTACAATATATCTTTAATTCCATGAGTTCTGGCAGATATCAGCAACTTAGGGATTCTGAATGAATAAACGTCTCTCGTAGAATTCCAGTTTCTCATAATCGTGACGTTTATTCTGCCTACGTACATTTCCTAATATTACAATACTGCGCTTTCCCCAGCGCCATGTGGATCGTGGTGTTAATGGGCGCTGTGTGCTGGGCGGAGGCACCGGTTCAGCTGAGTGTGGCGCGCGCCATCGTCCACAGCGAATATAATGCCGACTGGCTCATTAACGACATCGCGCTGCTCGACCTTGGCGGCGATCTCAACCTCGCAAATCTCGGAGGTAGGTTGATACATACATACATTTATTGCAGATACAGTGAATCTCTGGGCACTAACATTCTTTGATCACTATAACAAAGATTCGCATCAGATAATCCCAAAATATAATTAAGTTTTCAAACTATGATTTATTTTATTATTACAGAGGTACATTTATATGTATTCAATCGTTTCGAATCTGGTATACCAATGTTTGTGTGCTTTCTTAACACTTGTCTCTACATTTCTATATTGCCCACCCACTCTAAATATGAGTCCAGTTTTAACACCCCTCAGTGTCTCTTACACTATTGAAGCACTCCCCTTATTTTCGAATTCTCGACGTCATAACACTCGTTTTCATCTATTATGGAAACCACTTTGTGCGCACTAATGGCTTCTGCTGTTGCTCATCTCTCACTGGGTCGATCAATTCAGAAAAGAGTTCACAATACTCCGCGGAACTCTTGTCAAGGTAGCCTGGTGTCTCGGCGTTTAAACTTTTTACGTGATAATGAAGCCTGTGTGATTAGATTTATCACCAAAAAGCAGTAAAAACTATAAGTTTCATATAGGAAGAAGTAGAATCTGTGCACGTATCACTGAGCTCTAGAATCACTCCACCGCCCTATAGTTGAATTATAAATACCAACAAAGTATACTATGCATTCTTAGAAAACTGGACATTTCTATTCCTCAATAATAGAAAACGTATTTGAATCATCAAACGAACCGCAGATTTGATTCTATAGCATTCCAAACAACGCACAACCCACATCTTCTGACCCTTCTCCTACCAAAACCAGGAAAAAATAGCTCAACAAAACGTGTACATAGTGAAGCTATATATTTTGTCCAGAAGCAAATGCATCAGCATTTGCTATATAGATTAGGGGAAAATGAACAGAAATCTTTATCGAGATGGAGGTCATTGACCCAGTATCTGAAGCGCAATACCGGTTACAGAAATATTTAGTATTTTACTATTAATCATTACAAACTGTAATTAATGTATTTGTAATAATATTAAAATAAGCATGTTCGTTTTTAAGCGTAGACTATAATTGTTCAAAAACAGTTCTGCAGCGCAAAAATTGTTCACTTGCTACTGAAAAATGATGCATCATTTTAATTGTTGAATGTCACTTGTTTCCTCAAAGGTCAAAATATTAGAACTTGTGTGGCCATTACGTTGATTTCTTACTTTTACGCTACTGCTTATGCAGTATAGAGAAAGTACTGGAATGCTTCGGAAAAAAAACGGGGAATCTCCGACACAAAAACTCTTATTGCCGGAGCCTGGCCCTATTAATATTGTGCCTATATTTAGAAAATTACTTCCTCAGTACTCCTCCCAGACACACGTCGTATACTCAGAATCCATGTTTTGTGGGTCCTTCATGCCGAAAAATCAATGCAAGCAAAATGTTGTCTGTCCGTCTGTGAACAACACAAGCGTCTGAACCGTAATCAGGATTTTCATAAGTAATATCAGGAGATGTGGTGTGATAGCCGGGAAATTTAGGACTCGCATAGCAAGGAGTAAATTTTCCGGCTTCGGCTAAGTACCAGTTTTAACTGATATTTAGTGTGACTATTTCACGAATTAAGATATTACATGATTCGAATGGATATTTAAAAATCACAGGAATACGAAAAAGAAATATTACTGAAAATTGCTACCGGAATATGTGAATTTTTCAGCTCCGAGTTATCACTGCCTCCTGGAATAACTTCAAGTAAAATATGAAAACAGTTTAATGCAGAAAATGATTTCAAATATTTTCGATTTTATGGTAATAAAACTTTCAAAAAATTAATTATAATAGATGTACAAGCTGAATTAGCAGCGGGATTCGTCAATTTCGAATAGATTGAACACACATGCGTACTCAAACGTGTGTAAACAAAGTAATAATCAAATGGCGATAGACATCTGGGAATGGTTGAATTTGAATAGATTCTTGCTCAGCATTGGTTACTTACTACGCGGACAGACATGAGTGAAATAGTCACTAAAATTGATATTCCGCAATCGATTAGGCTTAGTTCGCGACCCCTTGAATTTGAAACCGATATTTTAATTTTGGAAGCACTTTATATATGGCTCCTGGGACATTCTCAAAATTTAAAAAATGGATCCAATTTTTTTTTTAAATTTTGTTGTTGGATAGTCGTAATGACGTTTAAGAGAACAGTGCTAGTCTAATTTTCGTTGAAATCCCTGATTTTTCGAAAATTAGTAAAGTTCAATCTTTTTCGGTGTCTTCCTACAACTAAATATTAAAGATGGAGATTATTTCCTTAATGAGCTCTGTTCTTTATAAAGAGATCTTGAAATACGGTTATGTATATTTTTTTCTAAAATATGAGCAGTTATCGCGTCATTGTCAGTGAAATATAAGTAATTTAATTTTTGTGATAATTTCCTTCTCAAAAAGCACTCCATTTTTTCTAAAAATTTTCTCCTAATGTGCATAAAAGGACTCCGTGATGATGGTGCAGATCTTATTTTCGGCGAACTCTGCGTTTTTTTCGAAAATTACAAAAAATTAACATTTCTAAAACACAAAATTGAACATGCAAATTTTTGTCTTAGACGAAGTATATTGTAAAAATACCATGTACATTTTTTACACTAGTATATTTCGTATAACTTTTCTAAAATTTATGAAATTTCTAACAACTGTTTTTCTCAAAAACCGCCCCAAATCTGTTCTACAAACGTTTTTTGCTTGGATAGAAGAAGGAACGTTTAAATAAATGATGTTGGTCCCATTTTCGTTGAACTCTCTGAATTTTCGAAAATTGAAAATTCAGAAAAAATGCACGACATTATACGCTGTTGTAACCCCACTAGGTTTTACAAGTGATGTATGTATGAAACCCCATGTGGTCTACAACACCACATTGTCTCTGCTTCTTCAAGGGGACATGTGACGGTGGGCGCCTTGGCCTTTGCGGCTCTTATCCGTACCGCTCACAGACGCGCAAAACGCCGACAGGCTGAAGCCCGGATCCAGCCGGAACCTAGTTTGCCCTCACGGGAACTTCCCCATACAATGCCTTGGTAAGGGCCGCCTGCTAGCTCAGAGCTTCAAGCTTTCCAGCCTAGTACCGAAGTCAAAAAAATGCGCCACTCACATTCGCCGGGAACAACTTCCCTGCCCTTTGCCCAGAGTATTGGGCCACTGCCACGACGAATCCGAGAGCCCAGCTGAAGGCCACCTGAACCATGCTACGGTCCCTAAGGTCACTCAAGTCCAAGCGGCTCGGAGTCCTCATCCCGTCTCCCCATTGCTTACCGCCAGCTATCGACGTGGGTAACGCCGGAACCTGGGTAACTTGGCGGGTGGTTTCTAGTTTCCCGCCGGACTTTAAAGTGGGATCCGGAGTACTCCGTAAAGCATCCTTCGCCCAATCCTGTACAAAGGACGACACGCCATAGGCCCAACTGGTGGGTAGCCGGGCGAACCCGACTACCAGGAGCTTAGCATCGCCTTCTCACGGTCTGAACCTTCAAGCTAAGGACGTGAGCGGCGCACAGTGGGCTAACTCGGTCCGAAACCTGGACATAGACGGAAAATGTATACAGACCTCAACAAAACTAGGCCCTAATAGGTTTTTGGGGTCGCTGTTTACTAATTTTATGTCAAATTTTAAAAATTCAAAATGGCGGATCCAGTATGGCCGATCTAAAAATATAAATTCAACGGATTCCTTTGAGTTTTTGAATATAAGGTATTTTCATGTCACTAATCACGAATTAGACGTCAGAATTGAAAAATTAAAATGGAATATCCATTATGGCGGGGCTAAAAATATAAATTCAGCGGATTCCTGTGAATTTTTGGATATAAGGTATTTTGATTTGATTCATGAAGCATAAAGTCGTTTGTTGACGGATTCTGATTTTTATTAAACGCTGTTCATAAACATGATGGCGCAGAACATTATTACGATCTTTAGTCAAAATCGTAATCATGTTCTTCGCTTACATCTGCGTCGCTTTCGTCCGCGTTATCGTGTTGTAAATCGACGGAAGGGATTTGCGCTTCATAGAGCAACTCTTGTACCTCGCAGGTACCTCTTTCTTCTCTGATATTTCCATATGCTGGAAGCTGGATATCAGAGGGTCTGAAGATGCCAGGAGACGATGGAACACGTCGCGCATGGTTTTCTCCCGGTAGTACTTCCGCGTGAAATCTTCCCGGTAACGACGTCTTTGTTCCGAGCCTCCTGCGCATCTTCAGACAACCTCCCGATTGGAAGTGAAGCCGCTTCGGCGATCGCGCATCCGTACAATAGTACGATGAGCGCAGACGTGGGCATCGGGTACCATCCGTACAATTTGACGTAATGTCTGGCCACATCTAGGCAATAGAGTTTGAACTTTTGGACGTTGGTAGCATACCCACTCGACATCGTTTGCAAGATGACTTTGCACTTTGCCATCAATTCTTCGTCGATCCCCAAAATATTTTCAGTCACGGATACGTTCTCGACGAAGCGCCTCGCAGTGTTACCGTTATTAGTAGTACCCGATCCCTGTTTAGGCATGTCAATGGGCACACCCAGTTTGTCTTTCATCTCGAACTGAATTTTCGCATTGCGCACCTCGACATGCTTTTTCTGCTCAGCAGACCGGGCCTGCTGATTTTCAGTAAAAACAAACTACTTTTTCTAATTAATGATTACTTACTTCATTACTAATTAATTAACTATTGCTGCCATGTATTATAAATTAATTAGCATTATTTGTTAGTAGGTAAAAAGTGGTACTACACAGAGTGCACGTTGCGCTTGACCAATACATCTATGCATGTTACTTTCGGCGGCCACTGGGGAACCGCGGAAAAACGATCGTCAAGTAAAATGGCGTAAACTTGCGCACGCGGTCTTTCCGATCTCATAAGCTACATTATTAAGCGTACCAGAGCCATTCAGGGAAGCGGAGCGACGCGGAGAACATTTTGTAGCCATGATTTTATAAAGCTAACGAAGTTTCGGGATGAGGTTAAAATACACTACAGTTTGTAGCCAAAATGCTTGATTAAACGGGTTGCAAATGGCATAAACATACCTTTTGGGGTGTTTTCCATGGTGCCCAATGTGTGCACCTGGGTCGGACCACAATTTCATATAAAACTCGCGTCGAAATAACTTACAAGAAAACGGCCGTTTTTCGAACGTGTGTTGTCCGGCGACTGACACGGCCTATAACAAAGAGATTAGTGAGTGGAATGCCACCGGAGCGTTGAACTAGTATACACTAGTGTCATCTAAACACGATTTCTTTGAACTAACGTCGAAACACGGACCTTTTTTCCCCTTCGTGTCCAACTTTTCAAGCGAGATGCACCACTGTGCGGCGCCGCGAGACTCAGGGTCCGGGTAGTCGTCTACAACACTCCACCAGGAGTTTGGTAAAATGTGGAAATACGCCAAGACACGTGACATATAATACCGTTATTGAAATATTTAGTGCTGGAAAACAGATTCTAACACTTCCATGGGCTGACAAAATAATTTCCAGAAGCCAAAATCACTGGATGCTGTTGCAATACGCCAGTCAACGTCACAAGATTTCATCTAATTTGGTCTCCCACAGAATGCTAACCGACTATTTTGATGCTTTAACACATATTAACCGGTCCTCCATTTGGAGAAAATTGTAACCGGGATGAAATTTTTCAAGCGAAAATATGTGAACTTGTCAATTTCGTCGTTTGTTACAATTCTTTAATCATTTCAAATGTTTTCATTTTGCTTTAATCGTATTTGTTATTTATTAACATTGTTTCTTGGTATTTTTAGGTCGTGTATGGCCAGTTGAATTGGAAACCGAGGGCTGCGGTGACGACTCCTTGGTTGGTGAACTGGCTAAAGTTTCCGGATGGGGTCTCACCAGTGACAGTAAGTATTAAAACTCCCAAGTCCAGTACATTTTAAACAATTGCATATATATATATATATATATATATATATATATATATATATATAGAGAGAGAGAGAGAGGCGTCTATAAGGCTACTGTCACAAGAGCGTTCGGTTAACGTGCGTCAAATGACGCGCGTCCTACACTGTATCACTGTATCATGTACAGAACGGCTCCTGAGCGCTCTTGGCGACCGTCTTTCGCAGTTACGTGCGTCGCTTAGCGAGTTTTACAATAACAATATTTTTTATGAATATAATACAACTATATGTTGCTTTTGTGGTTTGATGAATTGACATTACTAATTGTGGATTACAATAAACGTTCTGCTTCTACCACTGAATTCATTGTAATATTTATTTTAATTAAACAAATATTTTCTTTAGTGAATGAAAACTTCATTTTCATTACAAATTCCTTATCTTTTTATATGTAAAATGTGTTCATTACTTGTATAAACTGTTTTGTTGATTGCAAATAATAAGTAATTGTTTATTTCTTGAACTAACATTTTCCAATCCAAAGAGTTTCAAATTATGACTCAGCCCCGCAATATTTTTCCAACAATTTTTCTGTTCCAAATTTGACAGAAAAAGGAAACTTAACTATTTGTAAATTCAAAATTTTCATTATGTTGTGGGAAATTTCCCTGCTCTTTTCCATTATTTATTATTAGTCCTATTATTATTATTATTAATTATTATTATTATTATTATTATTATTATTTTATTGAAATTATAACAAACCGAGATTGTTTTTCTTGATACTACAGTACAGATTTCTCTGTTTGCACTATTCTGGAAAAATATATGTACTTCGAATTTTAAAAAAGAATCATCTAATTTCTTCCATTTAGCATCAGTATTAATTCTATGTCAATTTTTTTCATAGGTTCATCGGATATAGAAGACTACCTGTGGTACGTGTGTACAAAACTCATAAGCAATTTAGAATGCAGCTATTACTATGGACTGATAGACCGTGGAATGATCTGCACCGTCAATCCCGACGGTCTCAACGGAACTTTATGCAGCGTGAGTATTCTCTCTCCTGCACTCTCACCAAGGCATTATAATTGTATTACTAAAGACAGTCTAATGATCCATAATTTTACCATCTCCCAACAATATGTGGAAATATCAATTATTTGTCGGTGTAACTTTCAGAGACACCTTTGACAGGTGTAACCTTTTAACCTAGCGGTAAAACAGATATTTTATCATTTTGCATTGTACTGATTTCCCGAGTGAGAGCGGGTTGGGAACCAAATTTGAGAGAGGTGGGAAGGAAAGATACAAAAAAAGAAAACAGTAAAAATTGGGAAAGGTCTTACTTGTTATCGGCAGTGTTCGTACCATTTACGGATAACGTCCAGTAAGAATAAAGTTTACAACTCAACGTAATCCTTTTATTTCAGCAGACCAGTGTGTCATACAATACCACAAACAAGTGAAAAAAACTCGTACATAGTTACAATACTATTATGCTTTTGATTTTATGTTACAAATAGTACCATATCACATAGTACACAAAATACTTAATAAACTAATCTGCTACAATTCCCACCTTTCGTGTGATACGGGAGTACGCCGTTAACACGAAATCACGTTATTCCCATAGACATCATATGTTTAACTAATGTATTTTTATCTACATCTTTTGTTAACGTATCTGTGTCTAGATTTTGCGATCGACAATAGACTAACTCCGTTTCTTGAGATTCTATATCTTCTCTTACAAAATTAATCTTTCGGATCATGTGCTTATTTCTTGCTGTTATTTTGAACCCTATAATTGACTTGCTGTCAGTATCACTCGTCGGCTTCTTGATAATTTTGTCGAAGCTTATTTCACTAATTAATTCTTTTAACCATTTTCCTTTACTTATAGAATCGCATATCGCTATAAATTTTGATTCCATTGACGATAGTGCTACCAATTTTTCCTTCTTGCTCTTCCAACTTATTAGATTGCTTCCGATTTTGACATTGTATCCTGCGAAAGATTTACTATCTTTTGTCACACACCAACTCGCGTCTGTGAATATTGTCAACCAACCACGATCCTTATTAATCCTTAGTTTGACATTCTTTGTACCTTGCAAATATCTGAATACGCGTTTAAGTGCTTGCAAGTGATTGATTCGCGGATCAGTTGAAAATTGAGAAAGTTTGCTATACGTAAATGCAAGATCCGGACTGGGCGCAGTCACCAGGTACCCTATATTACCTAATATTTCTTGATATATTTGCTAGTTGATCTTTTTAAAATTTTCAAATTCATAAAGATTTGCACTTTGAGCTCCTGGAGTGCTCACTGGGTAACAATCATTCATTTTAAATTTGCCTAACATTTCCCTTACGAAATGTTCTTGATCGAGTGTAAAACCTTCTTCATAATTTCTTTAATGATGATATAACTTTTAATTGATTAATCAATTCACGACTTGATTCATTTTCTTTAACAGCAGTCGTCAACGTAAAAATAATTACCAAAAAATCTTCATCTTTCCCCTTTTTAAAAACACATGGATCGCACTTGCACGGTATCATTCCACAATGTTTCAATATATTACACAACTTAAAATACCAGCATCTGCCTGCCTCTGGAAGCCCATACAAACTTTTATTTAATTTCAGTACTTTAGTTTCTGCAATATGTAATCCTTGTGGGAATTGCATATATACATCTCTTTCCAATGTCCCATTGAGATGCGGCGTTTCTACGTCTACGTATTTTGTCACAACGTCATTTGTAGCTGCAATAGACAACAGTAATCTTAGTGCTTCATAACTCATAACCGGACTGTAGGCATTTTCATAATCAACTCCGCATTCTTGTTTTGATCCATCGACTACTAAACGTGCTTTATATTTAACATTTTCTTGATTGATTTTCTTTGTGAAAATCCATTTGTTTCTCAATATCTTTATATTGCAACGTATGCTCGGTGTATCCTCTCTCCGGTTACTCTTTCTATATTTAATCACGCCCACACGTTGGGCCAATTTCACTCGTCACGTGCCTACTTTGCCCTGCCCTAGCTCTAACTTAAATTGGGTGCCACAATACCTTCGCTTATCGGTTGCCCGTACCTCTGCTAGCTCGAATCATTATTTATATCCTACCGGGTCGTTGTCCGCGCGCTCACTCAATACGGAGTTGAGGTAAGGGTCCGTTTCGTTCGTGCCTGGGTCAAATTTTATACAACTACTGAATAAAAACACATGGATTCAAGGCAATTGTGAGCCATGTGGGATGCTCATACAGTTAATTTCGGATTTCCTTTGCTTATATCCTATCCATAAGCACTGTTTGCCCCTCCGACTTGCGAAACATGACAACACAAATACATAAACACACAGGAGAAGAAAATACAAACACGCACACTGAAAATATAATACAAAAATCTCATACATACATCAGAATGCGCATTCTGTCGTGACCTTTTTATAATCCTATCCTTAACCTAATATCAGGACTTGGTCTTCGACAGAATTTTTCTTTCTTTGGACTTTCGCGTACACAAACAAAAAAATTCAGTAATTGCACAATTCGTGCCACTTCCCTTTTCGCAGCGATGTCACTTCCTGTCAGCGCCCGTCGTTGCTACTTGTAACGTGTATTTTTCATGCACGCAGTTCCCGTTCAGCTGCCATCAGATCCCAGATGCACTCGTCCATATAAAAATTACCAAATACATCCAGGATTATTGTTCCTTGCACTAATCGCGTCTTCCCTAAACGTTACTTCTATTTCTCGCGACGTATTTAGCTTTTGCGACGCTCCTGTTACCTGCGCCTAACTTGCGTGAATACTGTCCATGCGGATTTTTTCGTGAATTTCTAAACAAATTAAATTGAATTTTAGCTCCATTTAATCTGAACAACTGATTTTATATAACCGAAAATAACTTAGAACTTTTGCACAACACTTCCTGAAATTTCTCCAAAATTTAACGTAGCATCAAACGCGTGCGATCATCATCAGACCCGAACTCATTCTGTCTGTAACACATTTTACATTGTTGGTCCACACAATCCAAGTGACTGTCTTTTATCAAACGCATGCCCATCACCATAAGAAATGTTCGAAAACTTTTACATTTTCACTGTTTTCGGGCATCTTGCGTCTTACTGTTTCATAATTTTACTAACTTTCATTTTGTAATCGTCACATTACCGAATTCTTTTTTCCTGTTTTCCTTTTTCCAAAAACCCTTTATTTTCGTCTTCTCAACTCGTGATGACGTCACATCTTCGGTCGCTCTTTCAATTCTTTCTTAATCCGCTATGCTATGAAACTGGATAATAATTTATTCGGAACCTTACATAAATTCCCCCGCGCCGTCACTAATTTTGCCCTGATCTAAATATTTTTCTCTATAATTTCTGAAAGTTTGGCCAAAATCCACCCAGGCATTCACTGGATATTCAATAAAACTCGTCTTGTTGTATACTTCCTGAAGTACAACAATGGGTGCCATGTCTTCAATCTTCGCCGTGTATACATGCAATTCACACAATTTATGATATTTACGGAACCCGTGGCTTGAATAATGTGATTCTTGTTTTAAAATGTTCCTAAATTTGGGTTCTATTCACATTTCCGCCCTTATGTTTTCTATTACTTTCCTAATAATTATTATTACGCGGCGCTGTTGTCTATTGTTTGTTTCATTCTTAGTTCCTCTTTGCTTACATAAAAGTTCCGTGTTCCATGCATTCTTGCGGGCTAGTCCCACAAATAATTACAATATCTCCTATTTGATCTCTGCCAATCAGAATTTTCCGTGCAATTCATCGCTTCATAATAGGTCTTTGGTAATTTTTCTTCAAATTCTCTATCAGCAATTCTGGCAGCCGCTTGATACCTTATAACAGGATTTCTTAATCTGGACGAACGTTGTAATTCATTTGTAGTACTTACTTCATTTTGTATATATTGAGTTTCAGGTTCAACTGTCAAATCATCGTACATTTGTTCTCTTCCGTTCGTTTCATTTCGAACAGAGTTGTTAGACGTCGTTCCAACTTCCACTTGTACAAAAGCATCGCCATTGGAATCGACCACTTCTTCGTTTATTTGGGAATTTGTTATACGGTCATAATCAAATTCCCGCAATTTATTTTTATTTATTTCTCGTGTGTCCTTACTACCCATAGTATGTTCCAAAAAATGAACATCTCTCGTTTCAATAATACAGTTTTGTTCTGGGTCAAAAATTCTATAGGCTCTTCTGTTCTTTGCGTATCCCATGAAGATACCGGGTTTATTTTTTCCAGGATCAACGTTGCCATAATAAGCTTTGTACCAAATATTCGCAAATGTTGTACGTTTGGTTTTCGCCCTGACCAAATTTCCAGTGGAACTTTCTCTTTGTCATGTGAAGTTGGTGTAATATTACGAACATATACCGTTGTTTGTGCAGCTTCTCCCCAAAAATTTACTGGCAGCCCTGAATCTATCATTATCGTCCTGGTCATGTCTAAAATTTGCTCTTTCAGCAATCCCATTGCTCTGAGGACTGTATGGCGTTGTTCTTTCGAACTTTATACCCTTATTTTTGTAGAATTTAATTAATTCTGTTCCTGTGAATTCTCCCCCGTTGTCAGATCTCACGTTTTTTACTTTGAAACACATTTCTGTCTCCCGTCTTGTTACAAATTCTTTAATCTTATCTGCGCAATCCGATTTAAGTTTTAAATTGATTCAATAAAATATCGTCTGCTGTACTCATCCACAATAGTCAAAATATATCTGTTACCTCCTGTTGTTTTAACAGGCATTGGAGCAAGCAGATCTACATGCAGCCTCTCCAATATTTGATTCGTGGTCCCCCCATGAATACTCTTGTGTGAAGCTCTAGTAAATTTTCCAAGTATACATGCTTCACAATCACCTTTTTCGACCTCGATAATATTCAATCCCAACCATCTGTTTCTTCCATAATTATTCAAGATAACTGTGATTAAGATGACAAAATCGCCTATGCCACAAATTCACGGCATTTTCACATTTTAAACATAATACGTCCGCAGATTTAGAACCATTATTTCCTACATTGTCACTAAAATTATTTACATCATCTACAGTCATCTCAAATATAAAATTGTTTCCAACAAACGTTCCATTCGCTACGAGTTCATTGTAAGTATCATATATTCTCACACCCTTTTTGTCAAGTGCGATTTTCTTGTTTCTTTTTACCATACTTGCCACTGACAGTAAATTAGTATTCAAATGTGGAACATGTAAATCCTTTCCATGATGATTTTAGACATATTCCCCAAATCATTTCTACAATATCCCTTAACTTTCTCGACGAAATCTGAACACTACCCGATCCTGCAGAAAATCATTTTCCGACGCCATGTGTGTCTTTTAACCCGAATCAAGAAACCACACTTTTTTTCGTCTATCATGATCTTCGTTTCTTGTTTCCTTCACCACTAACACCTGTTCTTTTTCCCAATACCTTTTATAATTAAATTTTCGAGAATTCTTGTCATTCTTATCTACTTCCGTAAGATTTTTGTTTATTTTATTAAGTTCGCCCTTTGATTCATTCTTGCGATTATCAACATTATTAACAACCCTATTATACTTTCTATGCCAACAGTTCCGTGCTAAATGACCTAATTTTCCGCAATTGTAACATGCTAATTTTTTAGTTTCTCTAGCTTTGTACGCATTATTTTCATTTTCGGTATTAAATAACTTCTGCCTTCTTTCGAAACGTAGAAGATTCTCGCGCATGTGGTGAAATGTGGGATGTTGGTTTGCTAATAGTGCCGTTGCTACTTCGTTGTAATTTCTTGGCAACCCATTCAGAATGTATTGAATCAATTCTTCTTCATCAATATTAGCACCTAATTCTTGCAATTCGCATGTTAAGCCCCTCGATCTTGTTAAAAAATTATCTATCGATTCTTTCTTCATTAATTCTAATTTTGCTAATTTCATTTTTAATGAACTAATTTGTTTTTATTAAATCCTTCATGATGTCGTTTTAATAAATCTCACAGTTCTTTCGCATTATTTATTCCTCTACTCACCAAACTTTGTTCGTTCGAGAGAGTCAAAATTAAAATGCCCATAACTTCATTGTTCTCCGACCAATTTTCCTAATTTTTAATGCTTTCTTCATCACCTTCAATCTTTCGCGGTTCGTCTCGAACTATTACTTCGTCAAACAGATGTTTAGATTTAATTAATGCACTGACCTTTATTTTCCATAAATCGTAGTTACGCTCCGTCAGCTATTCTATTCTTGCAAAAGGTGAAGCCATCGCATCACTCATTATTCTTACGATGATTACGTTGAATGAAACCACGCTCTGCTACCAGATTCTTACTTGTTATCGGCAGTGTTCGTACCATTTACGGATAACGTCCAGTAAGAACAAGGTTTACAACTCAACGTAGATCCTTTTATTTGCGACAACCAATGAAAACCACAAACAAGACAATACCACAAACAAGTGAAAAAAACTCATACATAGTTACAATACTGTTATGCTTTTGCTTTTATGTTACAAATAGTACCATATCACATAGTACACAAAATATTTAATAAACTAATCTGCTACAAAAGGAAAGTAAAAAGTAAATTAATTAACGTGTAAAATTGTTGGGGTTGGTAGCAATTGTTGGGATGGTAGCCACAAGGTTTTGTAAAAGCCCTGGTGTACGAAGCTCCGAAAGGATCCTCGCGCCATTGTCAGATGCGGCTGCGTAGGGAGTCGTACAAAAGCCGGCATGAGGAAAGTACTTCAATAAAGAAACTGGATAATATTTGAAAAGAAATATACAATCATCAAAAAATACAATAAAAATTAGACATTGCTTAGTATAGAATCTGATAAATAAGCAAATATATTTCAATGAGTTGATACTTGATGAACAAAACCCAAAAAGGAAACGAGTACCTGGAATGAAAACTTGAACTTTGGATTCTGTTGATGGTAAACACATAAATATTTTTCGTGTATTTTATACTAAACTATGTATTACCGAGAAAAAAGAAAAGAAAAAAAATATTTCGTGATTCATTGTAACCTCGGGAACAAACAAGTGATATGACGGAATGCTTTCCCGCAGGGCGACAGCGGCGGTCCGCTGGTGTTGAAGAGAACTGGACGCCAAGTCGGCATCAACAGCTTCGTCTCCATCTACGGCTGCGAGGCAGGCTGGCCTAGCGGCTACACGCGCGTGCCCTGCTACATCGACTGGATCCGTCGGGTCCAAAGTTCGTGACGGATTCTCGGCAACGATTAATCTACACTCATAGCTCCAACATCTTGAGAGTTAACATAAAGTAAAACTACAATAACAATGAAAAATGTTTCTTTTTTAAATAAGCATTATTTTGTATTAATGATTTATTTATCTCATCGTAATTAGTGATCAAAGTAATTTATAAAACAAAACGGGCAACACCAAAGCGGTCAGATGATGCTTGTGAGAAATTAAATGAAAGTAAACAAATGAAAAAGTGCAAAATACTAGGAAAATCAAAACTAATATTTCACTGTACGTCACCAATTCAAAAATATTATACCACCTAAGATCTTTATCGCAAATGTGCATTACATTCAAGAAATACATCACCCTTTTTGCTACCTTTATGGATTTATTTTATTAATTTATAGAAACCTAACATATCTTCTTTTAGTTTAGATTTTAAAACTTGATTTCGGGGTCGAATACTTCTTTCGGAGCTCACCGTAGAAGTATGTATTTCAAGTTTTAAAAAACTATAGTATTTCTAGAGTGTGGAAATGTGTTATTTTAATTTGCATGAAATTATAAACGGAATCTAGGCTTTCAATTCAATAATATGAAAAAATTATTCTGAATGTTATTATTAAATCTGGTTAATCAACATTTCGCTGAAGTTGAGATAAAGAGATTTTCGCCTTTAGATCAATGTATGTATTTATAGTTTTGTCTTAAAGTAATAGATCATTATAACATTGTTATTAAGCAGAATGTAAATGTTTTGAAAGCTCCTCTAGCTAGTCATAATGAATGTCGTCGAAAAGTCAATATCCTCTCTCTAATTGTGTGTCATTCTGAAACCGCTAAGAAACCGTCGATGTTCTACACCACCTCTACACCCCTCTCTACAACTCTGTACCACCATGGGATAGCTTATCCACGCTATTTCGATTCCTTGTGTTAACTGAATCAAATTCTTCAACACAATATGAAGATAAAAACAATTAGTGTGAATGCATGCCACACGAAACATTCCTATCTTGATGTTACTCAACGATTACTGAAATTCGAAAAAGTGCATGATGTCATGTAATGATCAGTACAATTGAATTAAAACATGTAGGAAACATCCCAAACCACAAGAATCAATTGGGTTGAGAAAAGGCTTGGAAAGTTGGAGTCATATCTTAAAATTTCGAGCTGCAAGGGTGGACATCGAAAGTAAATGTGTTCGTAATATAGCTTTAGAAAAGTTAAAATGTTCTTCACATTCACTAAATGGGAAATAGAAAACCCATCAAGACATTGGGTCATGTCGTTCAGTATTAAATCTTGAGGTCTAACAAAATGAGTAGGTTTACAAATTTGGAACAATACAATTACTATGCACTGCAAACACAGAGTTGGACTTGTTTCTGAAAATGTAATTGAAGTAGATTATAGTTAGAGTTCAGCAGTAGCAGTAGCTTGGATTAGGCTAATATATATTCCGGTGAAGTTGTCTAGAGAATACCATCTCTTCTTTTTCCAGACAATTTCAAAATATTACAGGGGATTCATGCAAAGAACCCCAAATATTAAATCATCTTAATGATAACCTAAACACACACCAAATTTCTGCTTACAAGCTTCTAATTTGACAGAGTTATACGCGACACTTCATCAATCCATCGATCCATTCATTCATCTCTCACGATTTACAAAATTCCGTATACTCACCACCTATGCCTCTCCACCTGCACCAATCTTAACCATCTTTGGAATAGCACTACCAACGTGTGTGGTACAGCTTTAATATTGACGTATGTGCAGAAAAGAACCTTAAATACGGGTTTTACAATCCAAACACTAAGAAACACACAATTCCAAAACAACGGCAGACCAATTTTTAATTATTTATACTCCGAAAATTCGAGATCGTATTGTTGAGGTGATAGCACTACGATTCCTCCGGTTAGGATGGAAAATTAAAAATAAATGGTTATTCTTCCTTTAACATTAAACAGAAAACCTAACTTTAAAACCTTTTGTTTGAATTTTGATACCATTCTTTTAGTTATCTGCAACAATAGGTTGTTGCTGATAAACATACAATGACATTTTTCTCATGCGAGTGGATTTATGACCCTTGTCATCCTACTCAAATCATCAAGCACATAAATAAAATGCACTGTTCTTTTCTATGAATACAAAGTCCTTGTCACAGGAGAGATATAAATGGCCAGGAACTAGACACTTTTGCTCAACATCATCAAATTTTCCACTCCAAACTAAGAATGACTTGTTCCCTTTGAGATTATTTGAGGAAAACCAACTGCATTATCTCGAACAGTAATGATCACTGCGGTGGCAAGACCACAAGGATATTGCCACAGATGTCAATCCGATTTTTCCATTACCAGAGGTTTTGAAACCCATAAGAAATTCAAAGACCAATATTTTCATACATCTTCATTCCTTGACTCATTGCGCTCACCTCGCAGAAGATACTTTGCATTCGCCACAATAGGTGGCAGTGTATATTTCGGTTTTGACAACTTTTGGGCTAACCCATTTTCGTCCCATGACTTCCATTCCTCCCCGTAAGCTTGTTGTTACGAAATGAAAATATAACTTGCTAAGAGTGTATCTACTCGTAAGGGAACGAACAATTGAATAATGCAATGAGTTGCTGTGTAGGCAAGTTTGTTTGGGGAGAGGCTGGCTAGAGTTCAAAAGAGATGACCGAATGACTATTATGTCGTGATATTTAAAGTAAAACTTGTTAATATACCCAATTAGTGAAGTCTTCAAATGATTATAAGATTGGCGAAACCTTGGGGAAGAAATAAGTTATAATTAATACGTGGTTCAAGAATATAGAACAAAATATTCACAGAAGCCGAGGAGGTAACAGTCTGCAGATTGATTAGCCATTCAGAGCTTACTAACAATATATGTTCTTTTTGTTGGAACTTAAAATGTTTTATTTGACATCTAAAGAGTGAGGAGAACAGACAGCGACGTTGAGTAAATGGAAAGCAGCGGCAGCTGAAATTATTGGAAAAAAACACGTTATGGTAAGCAAGTTTATTGGATACGTAACACTTGTAAAATAAGTAAGCTTGCTACAAAAATCATCATTGTAGAATTCACGACCATGATGTAATGATTATGTAGTTCACAGAATTGGTCAGAGGGTAAACAATTAGTTTGCCAACGTTTCGGAATCTTTTAATTCCATCATCAGGGCTATCAATATGAGTATAGAATACATAATAATATTGTCACCTCCTTACTTTTTCAAAAGGAGCGAACCCTCCTCCCTGTCGGTAGGGCGTGGATGGTGAGCAAACTAACAGTCACCAACCACTGGATTGGATTCGTCGTCAAATCTAAGCCTGTCCGACCTCTCAGATAGAATTACCTCGATTTTGGGAGGAGGTAGGTGACCTTGAGTAATAATCCCTAATTACCCTTTGTCGTGACTCAATTGGATGATAAGTCATAACATTCACATGAAGAAAGTTCACAGCTGACTTCCTTCCTGAGGGATAGGGTCCTGACATATGCACTGGGATTTCAATAAGAACATCATAGTCGTATGTTTTAAAACAATAACCGGATAAATATATTCTATTTAAAAGAATTATTACACTGTACACTCGAATTTGTCTGAGAGTACCTTTGCTATAATCAGATTTGAAACAAAACTGGTGAACAAAATGTCACGAAAACCTTTGCTGAATTATAATTTAAAACACTTTGACTGTTTTCGTTGAATACTAGCACAAATTCACAGAGAAAGAAAAAAGAGTCCAGTGATAACCTCTTTACATACGAATACCATTACACAATTTTCTGGAAAAACACATAAAAGAGTACATACACATAATATTACACTATATAAAGAAAATCTAATAAAGAAACTCTGAAATATTCCAACGTTTTACACGAAACAAAACAGTTTGGTTTGTTCAAAACAAAATAATTTGTAACTTCTCCAGCTACACGAGATTTAGTTTAGTTGATGATCACCTAAAGTTAGATTTGTTTGATTCACTGAGATCTCTCAGTATACAAAAAAAATTCAAATTTATAATCAAGTACTTTTGTTATTACCATACTGGTATATCGGTACTCAAGTGCATATCTTATTTCCAGAACAAGAATCTCCCTCCGTTATTTCACATGCAACATTATATGAACAATCACTTAACATGAAACACTGTTACAAATCAAACACAGAAAAAGTAAAAGTTCTGCAATCTGGCTACACCTCAATTTATAATCTGGATTGAATCAGATAAACTCACAGAAACTCGTGCGGTGTGCGACGGCTCGACGTTTTCTCGAGGTCGTCCGAAGTTTGAAGCGGCTGCGAAGAATTTCCTATGTGCCCTCCAATTACGTCCAATATAAAATCGGGGTGTTTGCGACTGCTTTTCCACCCCCCCTTTGCTATGTACGCCGAATGAAACGTGGTCAACTCGGGTTTCAATAAATCCAAGCGATAGTTTTAAAAGCTGAAATAAAATATATTCATAGTACTATTTCCATACTATAAATTACTCATTCACGTTTATACGCGTTTCCGACTGCTGGTTCCTGACGCAGTATAAATCTTATTATTCGTTTATTAATTGTTCTCCATTCAATTATACTCATACCTTATCCGACTGCTGGTTCCTGACGCAGTATAAATCTTATTATTCGTTTATTTATTGTTCTCTTTTCATTCTGCGGGTACCGTTTCAGTCGCTCTTCATTCACGAAAGAAATGTCCGAATCTCCTTGAGTAGGTTAAAATTCAGTAAATCTTGCCTACTAAATTCCCATTGGTCCTTCGGCCGTTCCTATGACTGAATATTTCGTCATCTGCGCTTGCGAATTTGTTACGAGCGCTACTCGTAGCTGTCTCGTGAAATACTTGAGAATCGACGTGTTGGAAAGAATTTTCTTCCATCATCGGGTTAATCTGTCGGATTACCTGATAACTTCCTGGTCTAAAAGGTACCGATAGATGTATTAAACGAAAATAAATTTATATTTTCGTGATGTAAACGTCTGAGCGGTTACAATATGATATGCAACAAAATGCTATATAAATATGCACACCTTACTAATAAATTTTACAGTCACTCAGCAACTTGGATATAATGATGCTGAATGACTAAACAATTTTAGTAAGGTGTGTACATTTTTATATCATTTTGTTGCATATCACATGATTGTGTATTGTACATTCATACTGACTTCTTGTTTGTTGTTTGTTGTTGTTGTTGTTGTTGCTGCTGTTTGGACATTAGCCCTGATGATGGAATTAAAAGATTCAGAAACAACAGCGTACTAATTGTTTAATTATTTATACACCGACCAACCTCTTTAATTACTTTCCTCATTACAAACATCATGTCTATTGCATTGAAATCCACCGAAAATTCAAGAAATAAAACTTATAACATCGTCTTCGATGTTTTTTTATTATTGTTTCACTTACTTATGCACAAGAGAGAAATATCGAGCTTTCTCTTAGTAAGTACAGTAATGAAAATGAAAAATTAAGTGTACAGTAATAAAAATAAAAATATCAGTGTTACTTCTCTCAATATATCGGACTTAATTTTTCACTTTCATTACTGTACTTAGTAAGAGAAAGCTCGATATTTTTCTTTCGAAACCCAGCACGTGAACAAGATTGTTTTGCTTTCCATGTGTGAAATTGCACATGTGAAATGCACAAATAATTTAATGATCATCACAAAGACAGTCTAAAAGATCTATTGGATATTTTATTGGACTGATCGAAACAAACCATTTATTAATTTTGATATAATGTATATTTAAATGAATGCAATAAATCTGTAGTGTTGTAATTATAAGAATTTGATACTACTGGAAAATCCTTTTCGTAGTTTACGTTTTGTCGCGGAGTTGCAGTTCACCTGCGCGCCACCAGGTGGTAACCAGGTGGTACTATTGCCATGCGGTATTATTGCTACGCGACAAACGTTCTTTGTTTTGTTATTCATTTATATTATAATCAATAAACAACAAAACTATTACGAAATTGATTTTGTATTAAATAATTATTTCAAAATAAACACTGCGGCTGTAAATCGGTTACAGTTTCATCAGATATGAATAAAAACCAAAAGTAATTCTCGAACTTCTTTCTCTCCTTTCATAAATTCATTCGGTACAAGAATTTCCAGTCTCTGAAATGTGCTACGCCATCATAAGATGTCCTGTCGTATCATCAGATTATATCAACCACTTGTTTTTCACATCTTGGAAACATTTTGTCAGCGATTATCAGTTGAAGCTCTTTCTCTCTACGGCCGAAGTGCGTCACTTTCCTTGTGTAGTCAATTTGTCATAACTCTCACGTAAGTTTGATTATAAAAGGTTCAACTGAGTGTAAGTGACAGCAGTGATCAGGAAGATCCTCCCAAAAACAAGAATCCCCGAATGATCATGAAGACTAAGCTGGCAGCAACCTTGGGGTTGTGGTTGGCAATCCTGATGCCAACACATGCAGTAAGTATGGATAAGAATTCGACGACGTCCTCTCGAAATTTCCCGAAACCGGCGCTATCTCATTGGGACCACGGTGTAAGATCAACGCTGACCCCAGGCGTATTGCAACGCTCAGGCTACACTTCACATGCGCATTTCGCGAGTTTTGGTGATGTCCGCTCAGTTTCCCGTAAGAAACAATGTAGTAGTAATAAGTTTTATTTTGCAACTGCATAATCTACAGGAACATCCTAGTTGGATGCTAGTACTACAGGAGCATCCTAATACTACAGGAACATCCTTGTAGTATTAGCTCTTGCATCAAATTCGTCACCTAATTGTCCTTCTTCTATAATTCAAATAATGATATGAAACTATCTCCATATATAATTGAAAGAGTGATATTAGTGATTAATGATTCAAATGTTCAGTGTGAATAAATATTGTAATGATTTGCGATCATTTCGGTAATTTAGTGTTCCAGAGAATAAAGACTTTCCAATAAAACGTTAAGGTTTATATTCAATTAAAAAAAATAAAAATAAGAAAATATCACAGTGGCAGAAAGAAAAGAAAATTATTGTATTGGCAGTAGAACGAGGGATTATTATATCGGAGCCCAACGCGGGGAATGAAAGCAAGAGTGGGTTTATTATAATATCTTGAAACGTGACGTACACAAACGCGTATAAACGTAATGCAATATATCTTCATAAAATCAGTGCAGTACCTTTAATGAGCACAATGTATATATTTCTTCTCTGTGAAGCATTTTATTTATACTACACATAAAAAATTTTTAACTTTCCATGCAATTACTGTATTTTCAGTTCGCGCAAACATGGATTTGGCATAGTTTCTAGCATGAAATTAATCCGGAAGGACGCTCACCAAATATTTACATATCTCGTTCATACAAAACTCTGATAATTCGTACAATATTGCAAATTTCGCAGAACGAAAGAATCTTACTTGAAAATTTTCGGAGTTCCTGACTCTCATGACGTCCCTCTTGCGCTTTGGCAAGAGCATATCCCATAATTCGCTCTAAGATGAAGAACAAAGCTTCGCTATTGTTTTGTGTGTTTTGTAACTTTCCATTTGGCATGCCAACACACATTTTTAACAGTTTCCGAAATCAGTTTTAGATGGTAATTTGTCATAATAGAGTATAAAAAAAAAATATTGCAGGTTTTCTTCAACTCGGAGTTTATGAATCTTCAAAAGAAAAGAAAACAAACTTATACATTAGAGATGAAAAATATTGTAGCGAATTCAATAGTCTAAAAATTAAGAAATATAGCACATGGACTGGTGAATTAGATTTAATGAAGTACGGTGGAGTAGATTTGGGAATTTATTTTGTTTAGCGCTTACATGCAGGTAAGTGAAGTGTCTTTCTGGAAACCAGTTAGAATCAGTTTATTTTGAGTTCTTGCTTATGTGAATTTGCGGTAGTTATTGAAAGGGAATAAATTTATAATAAGAATATCATAAATTATAATATATGTTTAATTAAAAGAATCATTAGTCAATGTTTAACAAGTAAATGAAGAGGTATCTAACACATTCACCGTATTCAGATTTCAATACAAGGCTCTGACAGTACGTGCCAATAGACTTTAATTAAACAGTGTTTAAAATCGATTCTTTTGTAAAAATGCATGGCATCACACTGTTAAGTATTGTCTATAACAGTGTTCATAGAACGTGTATATTCCTTGCCACACAATTGAACAACTCATTTATATTTTGAACAAGAGCACGAAAAAACTAATCATCACTATGAATTCCCACACTGTCGCAATATGTTTCTGAGCACATTAGCAGTTATAATTCATACACTACTTTCTTACTGACATTGTTGGTCACTATTCAGCTCCACGTTTAGAGTATTCGAAGATAACCGTGGTCTTCCGATGCATTGTATTCTGAATACATCTTATTCTTTGACCCTAAACACTTAATATCTACTTGCTCTCAAATGATAAGGATACAAATCGTCGCAGTTTAGATAAGGGTAGGAAAAGTGCATCAGATAAAATGTCTTATATACAAATTAAATTGTAAGTAGACGTTTTTTCACACTCACCTCTTCAGATAATGCTGAAAATCTCTGAGTACGGGATTCACGAAAGAAATCCTGAAAATAAAAGAAAAACTATATAAAACATTATTCCTTTCTCAATATTTGTCAAAACCTTTGCATTTACATACTTAATTCGTTAATATTCTTTTCTTTATTGCACGCCAGCTTTTAATCGCAGGCACTGATTCGATCTGACTGCTGGTGTTTAGTAGTGTTATCGAGAAATTTTATGACATTATTTCAAGCACATGTACTCCTAAACAAAAAAAAACATGAACACTAACACGTAGCTAGTGTTAATATGAGCGACGTGAGAAGAAAGACAAAAAAATTAATTATCGAAAATTTTGAAAAAACAAAAGAGTAAAGCAATATTATGTCAATGTCATCTTATAGAGTGTATTTAGCACTATCTCTACCAAAAGTTTAAAGAAAAAAATTGGAGCCTTTTTGAGAAAATCTTGTTTTTGTAATTTTGTAACTTTCCAATTATTGCACGCAATATTGCGTGAAAACTGCTAACATTTTCAAAAGAATGTACATGATTTTAATAAAAGAACTATTTATGGACAACAAATTTCATTTGAAGAAAAAATCTCTATTTTCAATTTTGTAGTTGTGGGAAGGCGTCGGAAATAATTCAAACATTTCCAATTTTCGAAAATTCAGTGTTAATCCTGAAAATCGGACCTATGCCATCTTTATAAGTGTATTTTACTCTATTCTTAAAGTAAATTTAAAGAAATTCTGGCTACACCACATGTTAGAAAACTTTTTCTCTTAATTTAGCAACTGATTTTATGCACTTTCTCGTTATCAGAGCCCGGCAATGAATTTTTTCAAAATATATTCTGAATGTTTGGTTTTCTAGTACATATTTCGGAATTTTTTCACCCATAGCCAAAAATGCTGTAGTAACTCAAATTAGAACTAACTCTTGCGATAAATTGCACATATTTTGGGCAAATCTCGTTATCAGAGCCCGGCAATGATTTTTTTCAAAATATATTCTGAATGTTTGGTTTTCTAGTACATATTTCGGAATTTTTTCACCCATAGCCAAAAATGCTGTAGTAACTCAAATTAGAACTAACTCTTGCGATAAATTGCACATATTTTGGGCAAAAAGTACACTAGAAAGAATTCAATGATTTTCAGCTTCCTAATAAATTGAAAGGTAAAAAAACAACCATGGGTCCATCCAAAAAACCAACTCTGAGGTCAATCTCTGAGGTAATGCTAGACTTAATATTATTATATTAAGATTGATTATATTAAGATTATATATGGCCAGATTGGAAATGACGAGCGAAATTATGTAGTGGGGTGTCCTCGATTGTACGTTGTAGATAAAATGCCTTGCTTAAATGTAGGCAACCCGCATCGTCATTTCTATATTATCCCCTCTCGATCTTTATGAATTAAAATTTATTTCTAAATTATCCCTAGACTAGGTACCTCCAGCACAATTCGAAGTAATTCTGAATTGCACCGATCATAAACGGGCTTGAACTTTCAGCGATGAATGTGAACAAACACACGCTTCAGAGTCAAACATAACTCTGCGTTCGCCTGTTAGGTAAAAATAATTGTATTCGCTGATAGAGGAACGATGGCTTCCCGCGTCCGGGGCACTCTAAGCCACGCGTGTCCCCTGGGTGGTGCTAAAGGACAGTCACCAGCTGGGACACCAGTTGGTATTTTAGAGCAAAACTAGCCTTTGGGTCTCCTGGATATATTTGCCCATGGCGAACAAGGATAGTCATACGTACTGGATTTGAAAGACGCGCGGCTTCCTTCTTCAAATAGGGCGTGGTACCGTCTCCAGACGGTGAGTCACTTAGAGGAGAGATGTGAACTAACAGCTTATCGTGGGGATCCGACAGATTTCCTATATCTGACGCGAACGGCGGTTAAATGAATTCAGAAGCTGGACGTACCCCTCTGAAGACTCACATTTTATTGTACTCATTTGAAGACTGACTGACGTCTACTATTGTCAGAATGCCATATCGTGATAAATAGATTTTTATTGTGATATGTGGTTTTTCGACTGCATTTGTTGTATTTTGGGCCGAGGACGCTTGCCTTAATAAATAAATAAATAAATTTAATTAATTAATTAATTAATTAAATATGTTTATAAAATAAAATAAACTCCCATGGGTGTCCAGATGCCGACGCTGTCAACCGAAAAGGGTGTGCCGTATTCGGTGGTGCACCTGAAGAAGCCTGCAAATGCTGAGGCCGTCGCCGCCGCCGCCATCCGCAACGTTTTCTCTCAGCCCCGTGAGTGAACTGCTTTCTCTTCGAGCGACTGCTTACCACTTTTAAAAGAACTTTGTGCAAAATTGTAGGAATTATTTGTACTGCATTAATCTTAAATTCTCATCACGTTTATTTGTAAAATACTACAGAGTGGCAAATCATAAAGCTTACAAATAATTGCACATCAGGTAGTTTTAATGAGAATGATTCAGTTCTCCCATTAAATTAAGGTTGGACTACATTAAACTTAAATTTTAAGAAAATAATTTCTAAAATATAATGATAAAAATTCCTTTAAAAATTAATATTCACGTGAGGCGAGAACCATCCTTATGTATTTGTAAATGTCTCATTGTATTCATCAAAATAATTTACCTATAATATTCGTGTAAGTCACATTAGAATCACCTGGCGCCTCGACAGTTGACTGGAACGTTATCGTCGTGGTGCTATCAAAACGGGTTTGTTTTTCAATTGAAAATAATTAATAAAATGATTGCTCGTTATTTTAAAAAAATTAAGTTTCAAATCAACATAATACATCCATGGGGATATTGAATTAAATGATTTAACTTGAGAAAGATTTATTCTTAGTGTTTTTAACTTTAAAAATCATTCTTATCTCTTTTGAATCATTATTTAATGTTATACATAAGGTTTTACGTACTACTCGACTATCAGGGCTTGAACATCTATTAAGGGTTATAGAAGTCATCTACTGATATACACTTCTCGAAAATGAAATAATACTTCGACGGATGCTCGCAATTGATTCGATTCCCGGAGAGGTTAGGAGAAATTTAAAGTGTCCGCAATACTGTGGCACTTGCTGTAGTTGTTGCAAAATGGAAGCTGTTGGGAATACGGGTTGTTCGGAATTATGGCATTTGTGCTAGGAATAGTGTTCGGATATTTTCGTGCTTCAGAACAATCCCCCCACCAACCTTCGGGTAAAGATCAGGCAGAGCAAATCGTTATCACCGATACCAGGAACGTTTACAAATAATGTCTGCTTAAATATAAGGGTTCGCTGATTACTTGTAATTATAATTAAAATTTTCATATCCGGGTTTCCCGGAATAAAAGCCGACCTTTTATACGGGGAATGCTATTTTTTCCTTGGTGTAGTTGTCAGATTGGTAGATATTATTTTTGGAAAATTTAACAGGTTTTTCAGTTTTTTTATGCGTTCACTTCTAACTTTTCGATATATTTTAAGAAATACCATTTTCAATGTTATTCACGGTGCGTGTACAGTTGTTAAGGTCACTTTTTTAACAACTTGGTCATATAGCGACCACTGTGATTGCTTTAACAGCAGGAAGAACACGTAAGGACCACACAAACATCCATGCCCGAGGCGGAATTCGAACCCGCGACCCTTTGAGCCGAGGCAGCTACGACCTTAGCGATCTCGGCTATCCAGGCCGAGATTTTTTTAATTTATTAATTTTTGAAGAAATTACATAGCTCAGTAAAAATAACTATACATATGTATTTACAGACTTATATGCTAACCTTAAATATAATCTTACATACTAACAAGGGGGAGGTAATCCCTTTACGGGTCCTCAGTTCGGATCTAAATCTGCAAATTTTTTTTAGGAATATGTGATATGGATATTTGTTTTTGATTCGTGTTTGGTAATTGGGGTTTTTGGCTAGTTTGAATGGTGATAGGGCTGGGATTTGAGGTAGGTTATTTTAAAAGTTGGTGGCCAGATATGTGATGTATTGTTCAATGGGTTCCAAATCAAATTCGTTGTGAAGTTGATTGTTGGTTATGTAGCATGGGGCATGAGCAACTATTCTTAAGAATTGATTTTGCAGGACTTGTAGTTTATGGATGTTAGTTTTAGCAGAATTGATCCAAATTGGGCTGGCGTACAACATTATATGTGATGTATTGGGCTGTTTCTGTAAATTAGTGGTCGTAGTTGCTGACAGTTTTATTTTAGCTTGGGTCACTTGGGCATTTATATGTTTTCCCCAAGTTAGCTTGGTATCAAGATATAAGCCTAAATATTTTACAAGTTTATTGGGGGGTACCATTCGATTGATTTGTTATTTAGAGTGAGAGGAAATGGGGGAGAGTGGGGTCTTAAACTAAATATTTTTGCAGCGGTTTTGTTAGGATTTAGTTGAATTTTAAGTTCAGCAGCCCAGCTGTCTATCATATTTAAATAAAGTTGTAAGTGGGTTCTTAACTCAGTGAGGGTTGCACCGGAGGCAAATATGGCTGTGTCGTCGGCAAATTGAGCGATAGTGATTTTATTAGGTGTGGGAAGGTCAGCGACATAGAGGTTGAATAGGGTGGGCGATAACGGAGAGCCTTGAGGAAGTCCAGCGTTTTGTTTGTTTGTTCTTGGGTTGGATAAATGGTTGTTAACATTGACTGAGAAAGTTCAATTGCTTAAGAAATTTGTATTATTGATTTTAAGTATTGTGGAGTGCATATTTGGATTAGTTTATATAAAAGAGCTTGGTAGCAAGTTCGGTCGAAAGCTTGTGTAATAGAGCTATGGAGTGTTTTTTTTTTTTTTTTTTTTGAAAAGGGAATAAATGTACTCTGAAATTCTTAATAACTGGTGTTGCGTTGAGATTCTTTCTGTAATCCAAACTGTACCTTGGGGATAGCATTGGTTGAATATAGGTGGTTTTTCAGTCTTCGCAATATGATTTTCTCGAATATTTTGGAAAGAGTTGTTAATAAGCTGATTGGGCGGTAACTCTCGGGGTTTGATGGGGTTTTGTTTGGCTTTGCTATGGGGATGATGATTGCATGTTTCCATTGATGGGGGAAATATCCGATTCTGAAACATGAATTGAATATGTTATGAATATTGCCGTTGGTGGTAGTTTTTTAATGCCACATTGTTTATTTTGTCGTGACCTGGGGCTTTTTGTTAGGAAGATTCTTTATGATTTTAGAAATTGCAATGGGAGATGAGAAATTTATTCTCTGATACGGACCGAAGAAGTTTAATATCTGTGGCTTGTAGAATATTGTTATGTTGCGGGTGGGCATTCGTGTTCTCACAGAATGTGGTTTCGAAATGCATGGCGAGCACTTCTGCCTTCTGAAGTGAGGATAAGGCCTTGCCTGTCGTTGTATTTAAAGGAGGGACCGTGCTTTTTTTTCTTGAGAACTTTTTTAGTGAATTGCCATAATGTGTGAGTGAGGTGGTGGTGTGCCACTGGTGTTGAGTGATTGTATGAGATTATAATATTGTTCGCTGTTATGTTTTCTGATAAGTCGTTTGACCACGTTGGAGATTAGATTGAGTTCTCTCTGTAATTCTCGTGTTCGTAGCTGAGCCCAAAGTCTTTTAGTCTTATTCTTTACCGATATTGCGTTTAAAATGCCTGAGGGTAATTTATTGTAGGGTTTGTGGGATGTATTCGGAGTGTTAGTCAACTGAGAATTTTGGATGATTGTGTTGATGAGGTCAGTTAGAAAATTAACGGATTGATTTATTTCAAGGAGTATTTAGTATTTTTATTTTGGGTATTGTACTTTTATTGTTTTGTTGAACTTCCTCCAATTAATTTTTAATGAGTTCGGTTTAGATACAGGGGCATGTTGAGGTGACATTTGCTGCGAAGTAAGTAAGACTGGGATGTGGTCAGAATCAAGTTCGAATATTACCGATAAATGAAAGTAAAGGTTTGTGTTGGTTAGACCAATGTTCAGAATGTCTGGTTTGCGCGAACGGTCTTGTGGGTAGTAAGTAGGTTCACTCAGGGAGAGAATTTTAATATTGGCATTGTTTACTACTTGGGCTAGAGGTTTACCATCTTGGTTGTTGGATTGGCATCCCCAGTTACTGTGTTTAGCATTGAGGTCACCTAATAGCACAACTTTATCATTGAGATTAAATAGATTTTGGAGGTTTGTATTTATTATTTTTGTTGAGGGAGGTTTGTATGCGGCTATGATCTTCAAAGAATTATTGTTTATTATTATAGAGGCTGCTATAGTTTCTAAGCCTCGTGTGTCCGGGAGAGTTTCCTGGTTGTGTGCATGAATAGATTTGATTGCGGTGAGTACACCGCCGCCTTTCGTTTCGGTTCTGTCAGTTCTATATACGTTATAATTGGGAACATATAATTTATTTTTTCTGCTGAAGTGCGTTTCGGTAATACAAGCTACATCTACGTTGTAGTGATGAAGGAAATGTACGAATCTTTTTTTTTTGTTGGTGATTAAGTTTGCATTCCAATTTACAATGGTTACATTGTTTTGTGATTTATTTGCCATTGTTGGTTAGATATTGAGGCCGTCTGTGTGCTCAGTGTTGCAGGCGGCGCCGTCAGAGGGCGCGGTTGCGCGCGCGGGGGTGCCGAGGGGCGGCGACCGCATCGTGAACGGGGCGCAGGCGGACGAGTGCCAGTTCCCCCACCAGGTGGCCTTCATCACCAACTTCAACACCTTCTGCGGCGGCTCGCTCATCGGCGCGCGCTGGGTTCTCACCGCCGCGCATTGCGTCTTCGACAAGTAATGTGCGCCCTCACGGCCAATATTTCAAGGCTCTGGATCGCCTTTAAGTTAACTCTTGGACACTTCAAGGGAGCCTTGAATGTTTGGAGCTAACATCTCACGGCATTCTCTCGCCTTTGAATTCACACTTCAATCTTTCAAGGAAATCACACATTTGCAGTCAGAAATTTAAGGTGTCTTAAACTGTACTATCCTTTAATTTCTCCTTACACACTATCCTGTCTATATATTACATTCGAAGTGAATGTTTCAAGGCGCTGGCTCGCCTTTAAGTTCTCTCTTGAATCATTTAAGGGAAATATACAAGTGTGGAGCCATTATTTCAAGACGTTGGCTCAACATTAAGAGACTCTCCTTTCAAGGGACCAATACACAAATTTAGAACCTATATTCCTGGGCGCTGGTACCCCTTCCAGTTTTTACTTTGAACCTTCAAGGGACCTACACGTGTTTGGAGCTAGTGGCTGTGTGTGCGCAGTTCACAGTGGATTCTGGTGCTGGCGGGCTCCACCAACTGGGCGTCGGCGCCGGTGCAGGTGTACGCGCAACGGGGCTACCAGCACGGCGACTACAACGCCTCCTACCTCGTCAACGACGTCGCGCTGCTCTACCTCTTCGAGGACCTGCCCCTCGACGGTGAGCTTCCTTCCTCCTCCTCCACTAAACGCGACATGGTGGAACTCATCTGATGGCCATCACTTTCCGTTCCCAATAGCAATTTATTTACTACCATTCAGATCAATATATGTGAAAAGAATAAGACCGCTTCAATATCTTCTTGTCGTTATTGACCTTAGGGAATTTGCAGAAAATAAAATCATTCATGTTATTTCGCAATAACAATGCGGCTTCGATGGTATACTGGTTAGTGTACCGGACTATTGTACCCAAGATTGCTGGTTCAAACCCAATTCAAGCCATGAGTAAGGGAGAACCAATGTTTCGTACGGCTCCTTCGGAGGAAAGTAAGGCCAGCTCTCCCATGTAGATTTACGGCATGTCAAGCCTAAAATAAGCCTCTGAGCTGAATTCAAATAGAGTAGTGTCATGTTTCTGTGAAAACGTGGCAAAATACTATGGTCAGAAGAAGAGTGGGCATGATGGCCCGAGTCTCGCCAGATAAAATAAGGTATGAACTATATAACTACATGATATAGCACACTAGACAGTTGTCAGTCTCATTTCATTGGGTTTTGGTCAATTATTTAACAACAAGTTCGGCAGATTCGAGCCCACCCCCTCCTCTCTGAGCCAATTTGGGTGCCAGAGAAGAGCTTATGGTGTGACCCTTCATTACTTAGGATTTTCTTTCCTCCTTATATTAAATACCTTCTTCAATAAAACTCTGTTTATTTATCCCTACGGTCCATAATTGCCAAATATATTCTGGTGGAATTCAGCTAGTGTTTAAATGTTTTCCTTTCTCATTCGAATTAATTTTCATAGAGTACATTAATTATTAACGGCCTTCGCATTTACGATAGAGAGTAAATTTGCGATTTGTCACAAGCGAATAATTAATAATAATATCTAATAATAATGATAATCATGACTAGCCGGTGATACTGACAATATTATTTTTTTCGTGATTTTTTTTTTTTAATTTGTTGCGTCTACTTCGACGCAACGCGTTTCCAAGCCCCTTGGGGGGCGTTGAGCGCTTTGCGCTTCTCGGAGCAATCCTCCCATTACTGCGCTTGTTTTATGGAGTAATCCTCCGTTAACATTGTCTGTCGCGTCTCGTCGTAGTCGGTTGTCAAGAGGACCGCCAGGTAGCATCTCCGCGTACCCGCCTCCTACCGCGCGCTCCTGCGTCACTACCAGCGGCCAGAATTAGGAAGGAATAAGGATAGGGTAGGGTTTAGGACACTTCACAGGGTTGGACTAGCTCCTGTGATGCAGTCGAACTCGTTTTGTTGGAAAAATTTCACATGAGATTCGACGGGAATCGAACCCGGATCTCACTGGTGAAAGGCTTGCGACTTTGCAATGAGCTACGAGTTACATTACATTTATTATAATTTTTTTTACACAGATTACATTACATTTATTTGAACTGCAATTGGGTATGATCCGGAGGCAGTTAAATAACAATAATTACAATAATAAAAATAACAATATTAATATGAATAACAATAATAATAATAAATTAGTTCAGTACAAGCCGAACATGTAATAATCATAATATCACTAATATTAAGTATTATAACAAATATTTCAACTCTGTCATGATATCCAATAATTATGTCGGTGATTCTAAATTTAATTGAACTTAACTTATTAATTTGATCGTGTTCACTACACTTAACTGCACTGCACTGCACTACACTGCACTACACTACACTACACTGTTTTTGCTTTGAATTACACTTATCAGCACATCACAGTACTTCACCGCACTTCACAGCACATACTCATTTAATGTCTGTAACTCTCATATTGTTCTAACTTATTTCTAAAGCTTCGGACTCTTAGAGGAAAAGCTTTGAAAATTGCTGCGGGTAAACTGTTCCAATCTTTAATTGTTCTGTTACAAAAGAAAAATTTCCCAAGATCTGAATTTTTTTTCCTTGTTCGAATTTTGTGAGTGTGATCGCTTCGGCCGAAATAATTTGGTTTTTCTAGTCTAACCTGAATTTCTTTCCAAGCTGGTCGACCTACGTACGATTTATAAGGTGCGCAAAGCCTCGCCCTGGTTCTTCTCGTTTCTAGAGGTTCCCATGCCTTTTTTATTGCCTTAGTTCTATAGGTAAACTTATTCGCTTTTCTCTGTATTCTATCTAGATTTTTCAGTGACTTTCTGTATGGATCCCAACATGCCACTCCGTATTCCATGAGAGGGCGAACCAGCGGAAAATATGCTAATTCTTTTGCGTTTGCAGAACTTTTCTTTAGAATTCGCATTACAAAATGCAAGGACTTCCACGTTTTTCTTACTACCTGAATTATTAATTTACCTGATTATTAATTAATAATAATAATAATAATAATAATAATAATAATAATGACTATAATGGTACCTAGCTGGACCCGATAGAAAACTCCGCACTTAATGATAAATGTAATGCTATACATAATTTTTTTAAGTGAAAATTACTTCATGATAGAACCAATTTTCATGCCAGCCCCTGAACTAACCGTTACAGGTCAGAGCATTATAAAATCAGAAGTATCCCAAAGAACCGTTTTTGTATTGCTAAGATTGGTGACTATACTGAATCAAACAGTCGTGACTTTCATGATCTTTTTCCTTCAATTTAATTTCAGAAACATTTCGAGTTTCGAGTGAAGGGGAAGCACCCAAAATAATTCAGTCTTCAATTATGTAATTGAATGTTCTCATTTTTACGATTTTATTTTGTATACTACTTGAGAAACAATTCTAGCCCCATGTTTCCCCCATCTGACCCCATTTCTTTTCCCCTAGGTCACCACCTTTCCCTCATTTCCCCACTTGACTCCATCTTGACCCCCCTCCAACTAAAGTGTGTCCCTTTCGATCCAAATCATGTTTTAAACACCCTTGAACGCATCGTTTCCGAGCAGTGCGCTCATACAATATGGTTGCAGTAGTTTGCTTTTGACGTCATAATCAATTTAAAAAAATTTATTTAGAACTGTTGTATACAGGACGAGAGACTAATTTCCTATGCAGCAGTAGCCCACAAACAGAGATTTGCATCAATGGTTTCTTATAAATTATCAAAAACCGTCATCTATCGTGGGCGTTTTATGAATGAAAAAGATAATAATCCAATTATTTTAATTATAATATGAACTATTTTATAAAATGTCTTATTACCTCGTTGATCATTTTTCATTTATATATGTTTATCCTTCAATGGTTGAACTGATGTTCGCCACATCTCTTGACTCACATATTCCAAATCAGTTATTTTAAAGAACTCACATTTTTTCAGACTGTCTGCAACCCGTGGATCTTGAGACTCAGGGTTGTGGCAATGATGACCTTGCCGGTGAACTGGCAGTTACCAGTGGATGGGGATACTCTAGCGGCGGTGAGTAGAATTTAGTTGACTGTACGTTTTGCGGAAGTATGGTATAGATAAAAATAATATTAAATAAGGACAGCTTGCATTGGGATTTTTAGGCAAAATCATACTGTTCTAAGTAAGCTTGAGCAATACAGAAATCACAGTCTTTTTCTGGATGTCTCCTATTATATGAGAGCTCACCCAAAATATTTATGGTCAAATTACCGATACTCACAACTTTCATTATTTTAAACCAGAAACTTGTTGAGAAAGAACGCCAAACAACAGAATGCATTGAGAAGTAAACATCCCCTTTCTCGGGAGACAAAATATAGGGTTTTGCTTGAATAATTTTTAAAATGTTACAACACATGTTTGGGTACATACTGAGAACAACATTTATATTAATGCAGTATCAGTTTCGACACAAACGTATTTCACTTTCACTTTACCCACTGATCTGACATCAAAATTCTTTAGAAGACATTATTACTAAGTCATGGTTGTTAGCTATGAACACTTTTTGTTAAAAAAAATGCGGAACCCATGCATCTGAATTTACGTGAAAACTTAAACACCAAAGGAATGTACACTATTCCTGGAAGTATACTACAAAACAACACCAGGCGAAATATCTCTTCAAAATTGCACTCTTATTTATTCTAAGATTTGTGTTCTGAAAATTTTCGGTAAGAAAATTAATTCAAATTAAATGCCCCTAATTTATAGACCTAGAAAAATTCCCTTCCTTATATTAAGAGCATTTGTAGGCTAGATACATAATTGCACGAATCTATACAATTATTTCAAGGATACTAGGATTAGTTTCCAACTCCTCCCAAATCCATACCGATTATATTGCTAAACTTTTCACAGAATTGAAGTATTTAAAGTACAAAAGTGCAAAGTGTCAAAATAAGTAAATTTGAACAGAACATCTCTTATCTAGAAGACAAATAATATAAATGAAAATTACTAGTATTGAGAGAAAAATGCACATGCCTCTATAAACAGATCGCCAATAATAATCCCTTATCTCGTTTTACATTCCTTATGGGCACCCCACTTTTTCCTCGATTTTTATGTAGTAAAACAGATGTAGATTCAAACAGGGCTGCTCAGAATTCGGGCCAGACTGACCGCGGTGGCCTGCTGTAGTTTCCCGCGTGCTGATTGCATTACACTACACTAGAGCTAATCGCGCTCAATCGTCTTTTTTCCTCTTCCCTTCCGTCCGGCTATCGCAATAAGCACCCACCTGGGTGGCCCGAGTGGGTCACCCAATTGAGCAGCCTTGCTTTAAAGTACATGTCCATGATTTGGACCGATGTTTGCAGCTACACACGCCCTAGAGAATTGGTTGCGATACGTGGACACAGAGATCGTGCCCAACGAGTATTGCCTTTCCTTTTACGGCAACATCACCGTAGCTGACACGACTGTGTGCTCCGTGTCGCCCGTTGGCGCCAGCGGCACTCTGTGCAACGTAAGTACCTGCCACGCCCCATCGCTCAAAATGGGTGTATGCTGGCCGGAAGAGGTCGCTTAAGACTGCGCAACAATTTCCATTCAATTTTTGGTCAAAATGGACACAAAAATTATTGACAGTGTTCACACTATGTAGACCGAATAAAACTGAAGAAATGAAAACTTTCTGCATACTATGTATGAAATTTGGATAAAAATGTTTCATCTGAAGTGGTTTCATGAAGTAGAGCAATGCAAGGCACATCATATTTTCGCGTGTTAATTTTCAAAATTTGTTTGAAATTAATTGTTTTGACCTTTAGTGATTGTGTCATTTTAAATATCTTTGATATTGTTCAGTAAAATCGGTTTTTGTAGAACACAATCATCAGTAACATAAAAATACAGAACGATTAACCTAAACGCGATCCCTCAAAGGAACACACCATGAAGGTACCAAGTATTGATTAATTCAAGGAAACTTCCACTGTGATCAAACTGCCAACATTTTGCACGAACAAATAAAACATTTTAACAACACTTGCAAAAAGCGTCCAGTTTGATCGTTCATGCCTTGGGGCAAGCTAAATTGGATGGAAACTGTACCGTTACTACCTATTGGAATATCTATATAATGATTTCATAAGAATCATCGACTTACATTTCAGCTCTGTTGGGACAGAATGTGCCCAACTTGCTTTCCTTCATTATGCTTTTTGCAATCATTCATATTGTTCAACCATTGTTTTCCTCACATGTAGTTCCTCTCTTGCCTATAAAATATCCTCTGCAATATCAACTAGCGAACACCCGCAAAGTTTTGCAGGCAACCAACACGGCGGAGTCAAATGCTCTCCGCCACGAGTGCGCGTATTTGCAGGGCGACAGCGGTGGCCCGCTGGTGCGGCAGGCGACGGGGCGGCAGATGGCATCAACAGCTTCGTGGCCAGCCGCGGGTGCGAGGCCGGTTGGCCCAGTGGGTACGCGCGCGTGGCCTGCTTCGTCGATTGGATAGAAGCTGTGCAGGCGCTCTGACCTCCCCGCCCTGCTCGCACACGACTCAGCCCCCGCGCGTCGGGATCAATCACCAATAAACTCTTGCTCTGTATTAACAAGGGTTTTCATTTATTAAATGAAATATGGTCATTATTTCCGTGGAAAAGTGTTGATTATCTCTATTTTAATAGCACGCGTGCAATTAAAACACCACCCTACAATTAAAATTCCACACCTACCAATCAGAATTCAGGGAGAAAAATCGTTTCATGAAGACACTATAATACAGACGTGACTAAAGTATCGCCAGTCGGCCATGAAACATGAACAAAAGTGTACATCACACATTACGTCCCTACATCCATTACATAAAAACAACGAATGAATAAAAATAAATTGGTGAAGTAGACGTTAAGCTAGCTGACTAATGAAACAACATAAAATATTTAACAGAAATTCAAGTAAATAAATAAATAAATATGAACATCAAGTACAACAACGCACGAATATGTTTATCTTTTTCACGATTTTCAAGTATTTACAAAATAAGTATCCGTATTTTTCGTAAGCGCATGAAAAAATGACACTATTTTCCCACGACTTCTCCTTTCATTTCTAACTTTGTATTCATTTTATTGATGAGCTTTGGAAAGTCAGTTGATAAATCGACAATACAGCTTAAAAATAGTTGCATTATAATAAATGGGAAAGGTAGAAAATCAAAAATATTGTTTTCGGTGGACGTAAGGAACACAAATATGTATGAAAAAATTTCCCAAAAATTATAACACAAAATTGAATGGAATGAATTTACCCACTTTCCTTTTAAATATGAAATTTGAAAATTCTGGAACAGTTTTGACAAAGAAAACCTGTTTACTTGAAATACAACATAGAAATTACTCCTCAGTAAAACTCCGAATGAATGCTTTTGCACATATTCATAAATTCTACAGAAAAATTTAAGTTACTTTTCTTGAGGAAGTCCAGCAATGCCAATTTCTCTACTTGGTACAAGAGAAGAAAAGTATTCATTCAAGTCGTGAACACATTAATGTCTGTTCTTTCTTTAAAATATTCTGCTACATTCCTTATCAATGTCATTGAATCATTATATTTTTTATTGTACGACAAAACTGCTTATTTCTACAGTAGTAGAAAAGAGGATCACCACTGCGTCTAATTAAAGTCATTCACAATATTTAGGCAGGTTTACAGATCAACTTAAAACTAAACTCAGGACACTCTTTAGAAGAAAGTATTAACAAAGGGTTAGAGGTTGTATTTCATCAATATTTTTAACGACGTTTTATTAACATTTTAATGACCTTGACAACGTTTCAAGAGAGTGTAGGCAACGCTTGTACATTTTAATATTGAAGACAACTTCAAAGGCATAAAGTTTATTAAAACCCTTTTGTTTACAGACGAGTAGGTTTGTTGCTGATAATGAATACAATCTACAGAGAGTGTTGTACAAAATGTACAAAACAGAAAGCTCTTTAACTTGCACCTATCTTCATGCAAAACCAAGTCCATAGCTTTCCACGGTTCTCCCACAGTAAGATGTAAGCTCCTTTTAGAAGATAAAATAATTGAACTAGTTAATACTTTTAGATTTCTAGGATGTGAATTATCGTACTTCGGAAAACTTGATCTTGTAAGAAAAATTCAACCTTATTTGTGGCACCATTAAAAGAACTCTCAGAGTGAAGTTCGAAAGCACACTACTCTGAAATTTTACAAAGTTATGGCAGTGCCTTGTGGCTTATTTGGAAGTGCAAACTGGGTTCTACATTTTAAATCCTGTAACAGAGTACAGACAACTGTAATACGTTTTTGATGTCGATAGGACAATTCTAGAAGGTACAAGAGATAGATTAAAAAAGAGACAATCCGGAAGAATGTCGAACAATCTAAATCACAAAATCAAAGAATATAGAAATAATTGGAAAGGCCAAGTATTAAAGATGGAAAATAATCGTTTCCCTAAGAAACTCCTCTTCATCACACCCCGAGGGAAAAGAAACATTGTTACATTCAAAAAACAGTTGTGTGGTCAACGAATAGCAACAGACCAACAGGTCTAATGCCTGAGGGAGACAAAGTAGACAATGCGATACGTGCAAGATATTTTTTCAAATGTAGTACACAATAAATATAAATAAACATTCATCTACTGATTGAGAGTTTGAAACATTATCTGTCTGTCTCTGAAAATGAGAATCGTGTGTTGGGACTGCTGTGTATGTGGTAGTCACTATCAGGCAATTATTTTCTTAAGAAACTCCAAATATGTCAGAAATTATAATAAAAATTCTGAAAATTCTTTTTTCATATTATTTCCAGAATGCATGGTAGATTCCCCTAGCTATACCTCACGACTGGTAATCTCTCATAACGAAAAACCGCACAATTACGCAACTTTCTATCTGCTTGCCGTCAACCTTGGAACTATCAGCATACAGATATACAAAACGTCACATTTTTTTCAGAAATGGAACATCATACTTAATACTTAATAAAAAATACATACATTTACTTAAGAGAGAACGTAATTCACAACTCGTATGGTTAATTTTTTATTGCAGCGCTAGCGGACTGACCAGGCAACGTTTTAACTAAAATTTCACCATCTTTACTTCACTGAGAATTTAAGTGTGCAGATATATGCCACAGCCTTGTCCCAATTTTGTTTCACAGAGTTTTCATGATCTCTTATCTTATTGGGAGTGGAAACTGATTAATTACAAAGAGAGATCCTCAACTTTCATGTAAATGAATAAACACACACTCACAATCCAATTGTATTCACAATCAATCGAATGAGTCTTTTTTCTACCTGAACAATATTTTTATACTGATACGTAAACATATCTGAAAAATCTGTTTTCAATACTCATGTTTTAAATATACAACAAAGAACAAGGGATGGAAGGTCTTTTCTTTTTTTAAAACATGAATAGGTTTTTCTCCAGCAATGTTTTTCTTATACTTCATAGTGTAATACCTTAATGGCAAATTCGGTTACTTCCCCAATTCATGAAGAATAATGATCTGCAAATGTATGTTAGATGTAGAATCATTCTACGTGTTCTTTATCTCTGTCTCAAAGCAAACCGCGTCGCACATATTCAATCTACGTGTGGAAAAAAG
This sequence comes from Teleogryllus oceanicus, assembly GCA_964035755.1. Taxonomy (NCBI): domain Eukaryota; kingdom Metazoa; phylum Arthropoda; class Insecta; order Orthoptera; family Gryllidae; genus Teleogryllus; species Teleogryllus oceanicus. The sequence goes on from CAXIVR010000005.1 coordinate 35,313,822, forward strand.
TAGGTTTTCCGTGAAAACTCACTCTACACTCTACACCAATCACAGAAGGCGTTATTTCTCATCAGATTGCGCACACTCGCCGAAACAATACTATGTCCGGACCTCTTGAGAGCACTCGAGTTCTCCCAAGTGACAATAGCGTCAGATTACGATCGGAGCGCAGCTCGTAGCGTGTGTCCGCAGCACGCGTCTGTGGCGATAACGCGTAGGGGAAACCCGCGTGCGCAGAGCGGTCCTGGGACTATAAGACCCTGCGGGACCCCACGGCCGGCACCTGATCACTAGAGCCGCAGCCATGAAGATCATCCTCGCCTGCGTCGCCCTCCTCGCCGTCGCTCAGGTGAGTATCCAGTGCACAGCAATATCGCTCGGAAGTAATCGCAAATTTCGGGAAACTTGCAGTATGATTGTAAAGCATTTTAAATCGTCAATTGCATGCTCCAATGAAAATGAACAATATTCAATTAGCTCATGTTAAAGTAACAAAAGTTAATGCTGTGCACATTTTCAAAATTCTCTTATCCCTACACTAAGTCATGTACTACTTCAATTTTGAATGAAAAAAAAACGTTCCCGTGTAATAAGATCTATTTTCGAGGATAAATAAGCAATAAATTTTAGGCTCTTATCCATGATGTCCTTCGTCAAGGAATAATACTTCCTGCCGCGACAACATGGAAACGATAATTTGAATAACTATATTTCCCACTGAATTCTAGAAGGCGTGCACAGATAATTAAGTTACATTTATGTCCAGAAGCAAAACAAGGGTCCATCTCAGCATTTGCTCCATGGATCAGGGAACCTGGACGAAAATCCTGATCGAGATGGGGGTCATTGACTCAGAAGCTGCGATACAATACTTGTTACATATTGTTTAGAATTATACATTCCATGATAAATAATACATTAAATATCACTGTTAAAATTAATGTTACTTTTCTTGTGATGCTCAGTATAGTCTCTAATTGTATAAAAACAGGTATGCAACAGAAACGATTTCACTCTGAATTTAAACTTTTCTATCATTATTAAATCTTACCATTGCCTTGCTGGTTTATTTACGCATCTGTAATATTTGTCAACGCTGACTTAGTTAACGGCGGAAACATATTTTCATGCAATACTGATATTTATAAGAACAACACTCGTCGTAATAATCAGTATCAACAGCTCACTACAACAAATCCTCATACAATACATGTACGTTACTTTACAACGCATTGCCAGATGACATTCAACAATTAAATTCGGTACAAATTTAATTAAAAAAAATTTTTTTTTTAAGACTTTACTGATCATCAAAAAGAAAAATAATATTTATTTTAACAAAAGGATATATAATGAATTAGTTTACATTTGTATTGTATATAAAAAAAGACTTAATATGCCTGTAGTAAGTAATGAACTTCATCTTCCGGATCAATGGCCCCCATTTCGATCAGGTTTTTGTCCAGTTTCCCTGGCTGAGCAAATGCTGGGATGGCTCCTTGTTTTGCTTCTGGATATCTGGTAGCTTCATTGTGCGTACGTTTTGTTGAACTCTCCTTTTGCTTATAGTGGTAGGAGTAGAGCTGATGGTGAGTTACTATATTGTTAGCAATGCAGAAAAATCAAATCTGCAGTTCGTTTATTTGATATAGTTTTCTTATAACTAAACAAAATATTACTTTCAAATGATTGATGATTCCTGTCTTTTAGTAAATTGATATTATTATTATTATTATTATTATTATTATTATTATTATTATTATTATTATTCAAATACAGTCACTTCTCAGCTTGAATCTGTAAACATCTGAGATTGATGATTGCCCCTGTATGTAACTTTCGAAGAGTCAGCTAATTGCACATGCACGCCAGTTGATTTTAGAAAACGAAGGGTCTGGACGAATTTGCAAATTTCTTTTGAGGGATTTCGAAGGAGCACGTGGAGTTAAAAAGATACATGGGGAATCGCTGGTGGGGTCGTGGGTGTGAGAATCAACCTGCTGATAGCACTGGCGTAACATTACGGCATTTGACAGTTGTTGCAACACGTGTATCTTGCAGGTATTGTAAAGATGAACGCAATAAATTAATATAGAGTTGCTACCGGCGCGTGACTGAGGATAAGCGAGACTCGGGGCGCGGCAGAAACAATGATACAAGAAATTACAGATACATTACATGATACTTTGAACAGAAATAAAGTTGAAAGGTGATATACAGGGGTTCGCAGAGTTTCACCACGTCAGCACATAAGTAAAGATCCACTTCCCAGGTGAGATTCGAACACACGATTCTTCAACCCAAGACTATTAAACGCATGCATCCTAGCTACCTCTGTTATCCTGGTCTGCCAAGAGAATATTAATTGCAATTATACTAAAATTGTCAAGTGCGCGTTTTATAGGTCAATTTCTTTTGGCAAACTTAAGCCAATGCAGTGAATATCACAGCCTTCTTGAAGTTGTTATTAATTCAATTCCTTCGGCCGCTTAGTCAAAGCAAATAAACACATTACAATACCCAAACATTTATTTGTGAATTACATGAATTACACTTCTTAAATAAAAGAGAAATTCATTTTGCCCGGGCGCTCATGATATATTAAGAGAGATCGATAAAAAGAGTTGGTCACAATCAGAGATAGAATCCTCCCGAATTTACGTTTACTAGGACTCTCGATGATATATGAGAACCATCATCTCATTTTCAAATGAGATGTGTTATCACGAGATACTTAATCAAAGATCTATAATACCACCGGTAATTGAACAATTCTTAAAAGAGATGCTTCTAGTTCTTACCAGCTTGAAGCTTTTTTTGTAACATAGGGACATATCAGGCAGCTTATTACTATATGAGAATTATTGCCTTATTAAATCTTACAAAACTTATAAATATAAAGTGTGATGTACATTCATATGCACTTCTGATGATAAAAAGGGCATAAATTAAGATGTGTTCCTTATTCAAACTTGAGAAAGGTCTTGATGGTCAGTCAAGTTATCAACGTGTTATACTCCTGTATTATTGTACATGATAATTCCACGCAAGAAGCTTATTTATTCAAAAGGAAAAAAATCAATTTCTATTCAATTTAAAGTACATTTCTTTTGTATATTAGGCACTGTTGCTATTACTATCATTATTAATTGCCTCTTCTTGGTGTACACAGGCGGCGCCCAGGTTGGCTGAACCTCAAGAGTTTCTTCCAACTGTTACTCCCATTGGTAAGTGATCAATTGCATGGAGTCAACGTCCGCCTTTAAGATCCTAATGTTAGTTTTACGTGAAGTAAATGACAAAATAGGAACATTTTATAAATAAATATGGGCATGGCAACAGCTTTCTGTACGCTGTGAGATGCCTATGATTTTCAAATGTAAACATCCAAAGATAATTTTCACTCATTCTTATCATAACACAAGGACAATTTATCTGATATACCAGGTAAATAGACTACTAGGTAATGAGTGCATGTCCTTCAAACGAAAACTTTTACGTTTCAGCCCTTCATGCCTTCTCTCTCTCTCTCTCTCTCTCTCTCTCTCTCTCTCTCTCTCTCTCTCTCTCTCTCTTTCTCTTTCTCTCTCTGTTTCTCTCTCTCTCTCTATCGCTCTCTTGTACTTTCAAGTTGTTTACAAGTACAGCAATAATATATCAGAATGATCAGGCAATGATATAAGAAATTTGTGAAATTTGTGAAATGGTATTTGGAGCAATCAACGTTCTCAAGAACCATAATTTGTGGAAGTCTCTTTACACAATTGCACATCTTCATAGTATCTCGAGCGTATGTGATAAGAAAAACTACATAAAATCGAGAGCATGCATTTTGAAACCTCAAGTGTTTGTCGATAAACAAAAAACATAAATGACGTTTCTCTTTTAAGAAGTTCAAATTGAATGAGTTTTCACTCTATCACAACGCAATACACTTTCGCCGCGAGTTGGTAGTTTATTCATTCCTTCTTGAAATGCGAACCACATTTTGCATTGAAACATCATACGGCTCTAAATGATCTCAATTATTATTGGTTTCATTCCAGCATTCCTCACGAACTAAACAATAAATTTCTTTTTTCCGGGTTGTTACACCAGCGGCACAACTCTTAAAGAAAAAATAATTAAAACGTTAGATTTGACAGTAGAGTTATTGAGTTGTCGAAAATGTGTCAGGCGACTATCAGAGTAGTACCTGAACTGGGGGCCACTGACCATACGTGATGATCCCTTCCACATCCTGAATCTTCTCTCAGCTCATGCAAACACACTCTTACATGTACTACACTACCACAAGTCGGGAGATCAGTCGGGAGCAACTAGTGTGTCCTGGATAAATTGTTGCCCCACTGGTGGAGATATCTGGAGTGGGAAACCTAGCAAGCCGACATATAAGTCGGCCCTGTATCTCACTTTCCATCGGGTGAGGAGCACTGCTACCTCCTAGGATACAACATGCGAAACCAATTACCAAAGCCAGCCAGGAACCCAAAAGTAACCCATCCAACACTCATTGCGAGGGTGTAAGTGACGGGGTGTGGCGGCGGCGTGCGCAGGCAAGGCGAGCACCGGCCCCAGCGGCAACGGGCGCATCGTGGGCGGCGCGCTGGCCTCCAAGGGGCAGATCCCGTACCAGGCGTCTCTGCTCATCGACTCCTCCTCGCTGTGCGGCGGCTCCCTGCTCTCCCCCCAGTGGGTGCTCACCGCTGCCCACTGCGCTCGCAGGTAACACACCTCACATATTACTGACAAATAAATTATGAATACCCTGTTGAAAATGATGATAAAAATAAATATGTAATATTCTTTAGTTAATATTTCTTGCATTTAGTTTCATTCAAATCCAACAAAGTAAGGACGTCGAACATTTTAAAGTTCGCTATGTAAAAAATGCGTTCGCTGTGCGAAAAATTATTCTCGTAAGTTTGGCGTTTCCATCGAAGTACCAAAATTATTCTTTTTAGCGTGTTTGCTCAGAACCGTTTCGTTATCTGTATCCAAGTGTATCTCTGTGAACCCTCGGCGCGGTGATCTGAACGGTGATCGAACGGTGATTCGAACGGTGATCGTACGGGCGGTGATCCGAACGGTGATCCGAACGGTGACTCGAATGGTGACCCAATGATCCGAACGGTCACCCGAATGATGATCCAAACGGTGATCCGAACGGTGACCCGAACGGTTGGCCGAACGGTCATCCACACTGTGAACCGACCGGTTAACCAGTTGGTGAGCTGGGCTGTGAGCAGATTGTTTATGTTGTCAGCACGAGCCGCGTGCAGGTGACGCTGGGAGGCATCAGCCGCGACCTCAACGTGGCCGATCCCGACCGCGTGGTGGTTCAGTCTTCCCGCGTCATCCCCCACTCGTCGTACAGCTCCTCCACCCTGCGCAACGACATCCTGCTCATCCAGCTCGCCACCCCAGTCTCTCTCAGCCGTGAGTACCTCCAGCAAACGCACTTCACGCCGCATAGCTTAAATCTCATAATTCACCACAAGCCAGTGCTCTTTTGTCCTGGTACACATGTTTGAAGTTCTACTATGTGTTCTATGCAATGCGTATTTTAAACTTTAACTCATTTACTGCAACAATTACTCGGCTGTTGAAATATGGCACCGAAGCTGTAGCCATCAACTTCAGCATTCTCTGATGGGATGCGTCGATGGAGTGCAAAATAACATTTCTTTTCTTCAGTAAAAACACTTCGAAAGATCCAAAAATTCACATCTAAAATTCAGATTTGCTTTCTTTGATCAGATCGTTAGTCAATTTGTAAATATTGAAGCAAAAATAGGCAATAATTCAATTCTCAACTGAGATTTAATATGCAATTTGAGTTTCACCTCACAATGAAGTTACAATAGTTTCTTTTTCTCTTTTCTCTTTGTATTTTTGACTCACCGAGATTCGACAATCGAAGAGCGCCTAAAAGAAAGATGAAAAGAAAAATGACAGAACATTAGCCCAAATCATTGTCTTTTTCCTCCAGTGAATTAGAAAAATGATATTTATTATCATTTCGTCTTTCGCAGAGTACATCCAGCCTTCTAAATTGGCTACCAACAATGCTCTCACCTACGCCGGTAACACTGCCCGTGTCAGCGGCTACGGCAAAACCTCTCAGAGTAAGTATATTACCTCTCATACAAACCCAAGAATTCTGATGAATTTTAGGACAGAATTCCGAGGAATACATTACGAAACATTGCACATACTGCCAAGATATCCACTAATCAGTATCGGCTAACTTAACTGACATGGTCACAAGAGGTACCTCGTCAGCTCTCTACCTCCTATGAGGGTATGGGTGCCAAACGGACACTGTGTAGAATGGATTCTAAAGAAAGGGTGACGCGCCTTTGTTCTGGGAATTCATTTCTAGGGAGACATAAGAGATACAATGTGTCTGAGGGCTCAGGGTACTTTACAGCCATAGTGGTCGAAGCGTCCTAATCGAAAAAATAGATTTATTACACTAAATGTATTACAAAACGTGCAAATTGTTATCTTAATGAAAATTATTTTATCCACCAAATATTCTAAATACTTTTATTTTAGTTTATGCGTTTTTAATACTGCAATCTGAAAATAAAAAAATATAAAAAGAACCGAATAACCAACAGCAAATATACTTCAGCGATGACATTCTCAGGTTTTTGCATCTTCAACAAATAGCATATTGTCTCACAATGCACCATTATTTCAAGTGGTTTCTTTACGATATTAATATATCCAGAATTTCTATCCGAGACGCCTAGAAAATCATAATCTTTACATGACATGCTATTTTAACAACTCAAAGCATAGGTCGTATGAAAATAATGTGTTTCAAAAAGCTGAAGGCACGATCTCACTACTATTATGAATACGAACTTGAATTATTTACAACCTTCCCAATAGGGCTTTTCATTTCAGTCGTCACAATTGGTGACAAAGCTAGCAACACATTGACGAAAGAAAAACACCAATGTGTGTCAGATTTCATGATCGTGTAGTTTCTGATAAGCGCTAGTCGCGGTCCCCCAAGTACAGAGCGCAGTTAGCTTAACAAGAGCATTCTTTTCGCAGCTTCCGCCGCCAGCACTGTGCTGAAGTACGTAGACGTCAAGGTACTGACTAACGCCCAGTGCGCCCTCTTCTATGGTGCCACCATCTACTCTGGCTCCATCTGCACCCAGGAGGTCAACTCTGCCGTCATTGGCAACAGCTGCAACGTAAGTCTCCCTCTTGTGCTTCTATTCCGCTCCTGCCAAGTGCGCTGAAGGGAACTGAATTGAATTTCAATCAGCAGGGCATTACCAAGTTGAGATCTTGTTTGTAATAATACTAATAACGTCCAAGGAACCACTGTCGTCGATTGTGTTATGACCAATTAGCAATACCAGATAAGCAACCAATCAAGCAATCTAATCATATCCTTATAGCGGAGTTAGTAGTATAATTTATTTTAAGGAGAACGTACGCCAAAATGAAAACTCTCCTGTTAATTTACGACGCGTGTTATCCATGAGAGACAAATAAACGCTTGGACAAGGCAGACACCTTGTAAGACAATTACTTAGCTGCTACTTTGGCAGCCACTTAGACAAATATTTCAAGCAACAAAAACTTCAAATGCAAAATTATTGTATTTACTGTATTTTGAGCATTTGAAATACTTTAAATACGTATGTACTTAGCAATTCAAAACCTACTGTATTTTAATTAAATATTTAAATACTTATTTTCAAGTATTTTGGAGATGTATTTAAATACTGCATTTAAAGTATTTTGCCCAATCTTGATTGTGTGTATCTGTGCAGGGTGACAGCGGTGGCCCCCTGGTGGACCTGGCTACCGGCCAGCAGATCGGCGTTGTGTCCTTCGGCTCCAGCAGCGGCTGCGAGAGTGGCGACCCCAAGGGGCTCACTCGCGTCACCTACTTCATCGACTGGATCTCCAGCAACACCGGCCTCTCCTTCTAGGAGAGTTCACCCGGTGATCGCTCACACTATTTCTCTCTCTCTCTCTCTCTCTCTCTCTCTCTCTCTCTCTCTGTCGGATTGCTTCTGCAATGTGATTTTAAAATGTTCGCAAGTAGATTTTGGAGAAATTAAAAAAACACCACCCAAAAGAATCGAGAAAATAAATTATTTTTTTCTTGTGTTAATTCATATGATGTTTTATTATATTACCTTCAAATATAGCGCCTAAAATATTTTTTTTAGGAAAGGTGATAATCACCATCAAAATATTTACAATCGAGTTAGTTTCATTCATTTTCAATGCCCATTTATTCCATTCAGTATAATAACAGAGAAAGTTTGGCTACATAAAACCATTTTTGTGCGAGTCTTTAGAAGGAAAATATCAAGAAAATACATTTTACGAAACAATTCAAGAAAGAATAAGATTTCACAAAATTGGCAAATTGTTTATTCAGAAGACTCATCTTTCAAAATATTCGTCTTCAATCATTATTCTTTGTACCAAGGAAGTTGTGATCAAAGTTACGACTTTTAACTTATTTAAGCCGTCTTCAATTAAATTTTAACTGTCAACTAATGATTGTCCTCTTCAGATCAAATTTTAACTGATAACTAAAAAATTATAAAAATAATTTACAATCAATTCATCATAATATTTTAGTACATTCATAGTAATTCAGATAGATATTTTTACATATAAAGTTTGGGAATATTCTTGGTCGACAATTTCCTAAACGTACACTTTTAATGCGTTGTCTTAAAAAACGTTCAACAATAGCAAACGTTCAACAATTAAGAAATTTGGGCGAACAAAATGCAAAATATTAAAATACAGAATCAGGCCAAAACTTAAGTGTTGACATCACCCTGTGGGATGAAATAAAGTATTTCTTAAAAGGGGAGTGCCGAATGAAAAAAACAATGCTTGACGATAACAATGAACTAATGATTCTCTCTCAAATTCAATTCTCAAGATTTAGTCCAATAAATACTTGTATAGAATTATATCACATATATTACATCTATATTACGTCAAAACGTACACAATCGGATCCCTCGCATTGTGTTTCTTCTGGCAAATGACCAATTGGGTGAACGCTAGACAATACTGAATGGTTGCCATGGACAAAAGACGAGCCACGCCTCTCTCTCAAGCCTGAAGTCTCGTGAATTCCTAACTAACTCGCTGCCCATTGTCTCATGCTTCACAAAAACAGCTCACAGAATCCAACAAAAGCACTGTCGGACCGCATACCCTGGCCCTGAACAAAGTTCTATCCAGTCGTTGGTGACATGTTTGCAATCATTTCGTAGTCCACATTCTCTACATGTGAAGATTGTATTATTTACAAATGCGTTTTAAATGCCAAGAGGAAACACTTGTACAAAGAGAGATGTTCTAGCTGAATTAAATATTGTAATCCATTATTACGATTATATAACAACACTGTAGTAATACGAAATCTTTTCAAAAATATTTTTCAAATATATAAATACATTTTTGAATAGAAAAAAGGAGGTCAATTATTAATTGTTACATAGCCAAGTCCAGTTCAGCCTCCATCTGGAAGAGAATTCTGGCGGCTGACTTCTCTGATCAGTAGTTTTCCATAGTTTCTCCGATCAATGCTAGGCGAATCCCGGATCAGAGAAGGGCAAGGATTGATTGATGTTTTAAGACACGTCAACTGCTATGGTCATTTGTAAATTTTTATCCCGGAAGTTGACGATGTTTTTCTCCCACTGAACACTGAGATCCGGCGCCGAAATACGTATTTCTACCTCCAGGTATCTCCCCCCAAGAGGGGTTCGGTTCCAGCTGAAACAAGCTCTAAGCTCCCCACATGTCTCCCAATATGTGTGGTGGTGTAGTGCATATGAGTGTGGCGTAGAAGGGGAGAGGATAAGAAAAGAAAGACAAAGGAAAGATCGCATCGCACGCAGTCCATGAGATGTTTGTTAGGACACTGCTCCGGCATTCACCTAATATTGATCGAAGAAACCATGGAAAACTAAGAATATGAGCAGCCGGCTGCTAGGTTTCTCCTACAAACAGCTACTGAAGTCGATCCAGATTTGTAATGCCGAAAATCCGCCATCTCGGGACTGGAACCCTAGCTCTTCGAGAGTTGCTGGAGAGTCAGGAGCAATACTGGCTGTGGGTTCAACTCAGTCAATTGAGGACGAGGAGGGGGCGTCGGGAATGGAAGTCGAGGACGGGTGAGGTCGGCTCACTGTGGACGCCGTCATGTAATTCTGTACGGTATACGGTATTCGTAGTGAATAGTGAAAGACTTTGGGGCAATGGTGAAAATAAATCACTCAGAAAACATTCCTTTGCATGCAACAGAGCCTCCGCCAACCTATCTGTAGGTCAACATACTCTAATATGCGTAGAGCCTACGTACACAGGTTCTTAACACCATTTCTTTCATTCACTCATTTTTTAGTCATCAATACAACACCAGATGTAACGTTATTTTTGCAACAAACAAGTTACGTAGTTTCACCACTAGAGAGTAATAATACACTTTTCAGAATAAAGTATCGCTAAGAAGAGCATATCACGAATAATCTCAGAAACGCGAGTTCCTCAACGAGATTATAAATGATATATTAAGAACATTGTAAGGCAATTTTCGCAATTTTTGTATCAGTACAATGAACTAACAATGTTTTATTGTAAGGTTTGCTACATTTTAGGAATAATAATATCAAATTTTTCATACAAGCAAGACAAACCAAAATGCTTTCGTAAGACACAAAAACCTTATATTGATAAACGTTTATAAATTACTCGTATTTCTCACGCAGATTATGTATTAAGAGCGAGTTAAACGTACCCCCGTTGTTTAGCTACTCCGCAATCTTCTCAGCAATGTTTCAGAGGCATCCACTCACCTGAAACAAAAGCATAACAAATAAATACTAGAATTGCTGCCGATTCACTAAGGGTCTTCAGGCACAAAATTCAAAAACAGACAGTTCACCCAAAAGACACAATGTTCGTTTCCGAAACTTCTTCCTATGAAATTCTCAAAATAATCGGTAAACTAAAAAATTAATATATTCGTCCGGTTTAGATGAATTCCCGGATTCTTTGTTAAAGACCTGTGCGCATGCCATTAACCGTTAACTCACATATTTACTGCATCCATATGCACCGGAACGTTTCCCGATATTTTCAAAACAGCTAAGATTATGCCGATCTTCAAAAAGGCAAAAAAAGAAATTCAAAATTATCGGCCTATTTCTCTTTTGATCAGTTTTTTCAAATATATTACAGAGACTTTTTACGTACGAATGTAAACCTTTCTCAGTAAACACAACGCGCTTTCAGATTGCCAACATGGATTTAGAAAATCAAAATCAACGGAAACAGCTATATTTTCTTTTCTTAAAGATGTCGCCTCATCATTGGATCAAAACGAGGTACCTATTGGATTATTTTAGATCTCTCAAAGCTTTTGACGTCATTGATCATGACATTTTACTTTCCAAATTACCTTCAAATGTGATGGAATGAAATGGAATGATGGAACATTATGTACGCACCTTTCCGACTCTTTGCCCGTTGCATGTGAAGTTCCTCAAGGATCGATTTTACGCCCTGTTCTGTTCCTACTTTACGTAAAAGATATGCCCTCGACGATTCGAAACGGAAAACGGTTCTCTTTGCGGATGATACGAACATCCTTTGCGATAAAGAAACAGTAAATAGTGCAATATCAGATTTTCAAATTGGTTCCGAAATTAAAAAATTAATAGTAAACGAAAATAAAACTGTTTTCCAATTTAAATAAACAATTCTGTGCTCCATTCAAAATAAACGGTGTACCATTGACTGATGTTAAGGCAACAAAATTTTTAGGTCTCTCAATTCAGTCAAACCTTAAATGGAACGTCCATTTAAATTAATTGAACACAAAATTAAGTTCATTATGCTACGCGTTCAGAATTCTTGCAAATTCAGTCAGCCTTCATACTGCTCGTTGTGTATACTTCGCGAATGTTCATTCAATTTTCAGGGCTCTCAATTCAGTCTTATAGCTCCCAGATATTTAGATTACAAAACGAATTGTACGAATAATAACCAAATCCCACCCACGTGATTCATGTAAGCCTCTCTTCATTAATCTAGGAATTCTACCATTACCGTGTCTTCTTATTTACGAATCAGTGGTTTTTGTAAAAAATGACTTGCTCAAGGGCGGGAATATATTTTCAGAAAATGCCGAAGTCTATTACTATAACACTCGACGTAGAAATCATATTCACCAGATGACAGTATCAACAGCTCATTACAAAAATTCACATACAATACATGTTCATTAGTTTACAACACTTTGGCAGATGACATTAAACGATTAACTTCAATAGAAAAGTTTAAATCCCAAGTGAAATCGTTTCTGCTGCATAACTGTTTCTATACAATTAGAGACTATACTGAGCATCACAAGAAAAGTAACATTAATTTTACCAATGATACATAATGCATTATTTACCATTTGACTGTATAAATGAGTATAAACAACCTGTAACAACTATTGTACTACAGCTTCCGGGTCAATGCCCCCATCTCGATCAGGTTTTTCGTCCAGTTTCCCTGATCCATTGAGCAAATGCTGAGATGGCCCCTTGTTTTGCTTCTGGACATAAATGTAACTTCATTTTCTGTGCACGTCTTCTAGAATTCAGTGGAAACACAATTTTCAAATTATCGTTTCCATGTTGTCTGGGCAGGAAGTAATAAGAGCCAAAATTTATTGCTTATTTATCCTTGAAAATAGATTTTACTACATGGGAGTTTTTGTTTTTCTCCTTTCAAGATTCAAAATTTAAGTAGTATATGACTTAGTGTAGGGATCACAGAATTTTGAAAATGTGCACACAATTCACTTTTCCCCATAGCACGTCATACGCAGTTTTTAACTGTTTTTTTTTGACGTAAAATAAATAAATAAAAAAATCTAATAGAAAGAGATCACTGAGCTAATAAATGTTCACAGGAGAAGTTAAGAAAACAACTAATTTACACGAACAGGGAAGGATTGCTGATAAAATCCCTACAAATTGAGGCCAAACTCCTTACGTGACTTCTTGGTTAGTTGAATATCGCTAACCTTGTAACCGCTAACCTTGTTGCTGGTGATAATAATGATAACAAAACAACAGTGAAGAAAAGTACAAACGTCCCTGCAGAAATACATTATATCTATTGGAAAATGTATTCGCTGCATGTTCGTGGTTGCTTGAGAGAAGTAAACAACACATTTTGCATTCAAAATTGTCAGCAGTCAACTCATTTGCAATAAACTATTCTCCAGGCACCTTTGACGATATAACTATAAGGCTATGTTTTTTGCTAATTTCAATTGACGCAAATTTTAAAAAATCGGAAAAGACTCCGCTTCGTTAAGGTTTATCCAACAACTGACACGGGGCATTAATTTCGTTGACCACGAACGGATCTTCAAGGAACCAGACTTATCTTCTGAAAACTAAACGAAATATGCGGCTCAGCATCTCCCCAGGCATATAAATCCGCCTCCGACAAGACGCCAAGTGACCCGGACAATCAGCGACGTCGGGGAGTTGTGGTGAGTTGAGCAACAAGGCCGCAACACAGTCCGCGTCGGGGAAGGCTGCTTGAACCCTGCGGCTCGGCGCCAGCCGATGCCAGCTTTTATTACACGCGGACACGCAGCTCTCCCAGAGTTCTTGTCCACAATTCCGAGAAAATCGCGGGATGTCCGCGTCGCAACTAAGTACTAATTAGTGGAAATGCAGTTTTGTAGTGCCCGGCGTTGTTGTAGAAACATTGCACAGATCTAAACATGTGGATCCGTGGAATGCAAGTAGCATGTAGTTTTTATAGCATGGATTTAATTAAAAAAAGGTACTCGTGTGTAGTTGCGTTTAATTCGTTTTCGAAATCCGGTAATCCATCACACAGCTCCATTGTATGCATATTTCTCCAGGCGGTGCTGCCGAAATATGAGGCTAATACTTGTTGAAAATTCTCCTGTCATATTAATTAAATATAAATATAATTCGTTATTGTAATTAAACGTTTATAAATGTTACCACGACCTAATGAAAAATCCGAATATAAAGTGTAAAATTATGAAAGCTTACAAGGATTTACAAGGATATTGCTGCGTAATAACAGGCGTGAAATTGTTTTTCTTCGAAATTGAAAGATTCTTTTCTCAGTTCTGTAATATTCCGACACTCGAAAATTATTTTTTTTTCCAAAATGTATATCATATCTGAAGTCGTCTTTTCACGATTTAATTCCTCAGTTAATTTACGTGTTGAATACGATTGACAAACATGGTATGTTTATACATTACTATAAGATCATATCAAAGAGAGTTTTTGGGAATTGTTTAAACTGTAAAGCAATTTTAGCTTCAGATTTTATGTTAAGTCCCCTGTGGGCACTAATCAGGAAGTCATTACCCAAAATACATCACAGTTTCCAGCAAATAGTATTTAGGGATCGAAAATGATCAATTATGCAGATTTGATGACATTAAGTGATTATCCAATTCAAGACTCTTATTATGATGGTTTCCTTTAATTAAAGACTATCAGGTAGTAGAAGACATCATTCAGTCAATTTTAATCATATATTGTAAAAGGCTCCCTTACGAGGAAATTGCTCATCAATATCAACCCAAAATTACTTACAATAAAATATATTAAAATAAATTAATAACAGTAAAAAATAATACTAATAGGAGAGTGGGTTTGATTGTTTTCGTTTTTCCGGGAAGGATTATTCCCGTTAGTGTAGTACATGTTTTTTCTCAGGATATGGCGGTGATCATCCCCAGCTGGATGGCGAGATCCGGCGCCGACCTACCGTCGGCTAGTGGAATTTCCCCCTTCCCAGGACTCTCCCACCAGCGGGGCCCCGCCCCAGCCGGGCTAAGCTCTTCCCGACCGGTCTCCCGGAATATGTGATAGTGTAGTGCATGTTAGTGTAAGTGTGTGTGTGTAAAGGGAGAGGATAGGACAAGGAAGAGGAAGGACAGATCGCGCGCGGTCTGTGGCCCGTTTGGTAGGGTACTGCTCCGACATTCGCCTGGTGTTGATCGAAGAAACCATGGAAAACTACCGATCAGATCAGCCGCCTGCTAGAATTTCTCATCCAGACAGCGACTGAATTCGACCTAGCTGAAAAGCAAGTGTCGAAAATCCTGCCGCCGTTAGGACTCGAACCTAGGACCTCCCGGTCAGAAGCGCTGCAGTGACATCAGTTGATGCACTGAGCTACCGCTCCCAGTCATAGGAGAGTGGGTTTCAGTGGGATCAAAACATTCATCACAAACTCCCTGTAAAAAATGAACACTGCTGCATCTTTTAATTTGAAAAAAAAAACAACTCTAATTCACGTTATTTCAACTATGTTATCTTTTCTTTCTTTTACATTTAGCAAAATTCTAATACAAGGAAGAATCACATATCAGGATACTGGTAAATTATATTTCTGTGTCTAGTTCGAAACATTCATTTCTCAAAGTGAAAAACAGATCGAAATGTTGGACTACTTGATCCACCACCCTAGTGCTACATTCACACAAGTCCACAAAGCCAAAGCCCCTCCAAAGATCGAGATCCTATGTGATTATTTCGGTAGTTTTAAACCGCAAACTATCAATCACCATTGTTCACCATTACCCAGTGAAATAACTGTCGGAATGTCGACCCAATTTCCCAAAGCTTCGCCCCTGCAGCTTCCCCGCTGTCTGCCCATACGGGAGCCGAACAGGGACAGGCCGGCCTCCACAGCGCGGCCTGGGCAGCGCGGCGCAGCGTTCAATTGCGATTTATGGAGGGCAAATTAAGCGCCACTGCATATCTCATTGAATCCTTGATCTCCGATAACCCGCAGCGGGGGCAGGGGGAATCAGGAGGCGCCGCGCGGCGCGGCGTGGTGGGAGGCAGACAGCGGGCGTAAGCATGGATGCCGACCACGCACAATCACGCGGAATCCACTCCAACATTAGAAAAACAAACATTCGAAGACCCTTGTCATACACGTTTTTGGGTTCCATTCTGAGAGATGACAGAAAAATGGTGATTCATTTCTTTCACCCTGATCGGTAGTTTTCCGTGGTTTCTCCTATCAACTCCAAGCGTATGCCGGAGCAGTACCCTACCAAACGGGTCCCGGACCGCGAGCGATCTTACCTTCCTCTTCCTTGTCCTATCCTCACTCCTTAAACACACACTTACGCTAACATGCACTATCACCCATGCTGGGAGATCGGTCGGGGACCTAGAACTTGTCCCGGTTGAGGCGGTGCACCACTGTTTGGGGAAAACCCCGTTAACCGACGGTAGGTCGCCCCGGATCTGGCCATCCAGCGGGGGAAGACCAGCGCTACATCCCGAGCAAAAAATACTCACTACACTTACGGTACTTATGACCATAATAGTTGACGCGCCAGGAATCACTAACTATCAATCATCCAACCAATTCTTTCATCGACAGAATTATCAAATCAAATATACAGCTTGGTTTACCAATGCAAATAGTTTCTATTACGCTCGAAGGAACTGTTACCAACAACACTCGTTACGATCTTTATTCGTAACTACATATGATAAGAGGTAGACATTCCGAATATCAGAAATTTGTAAACCTTATTTAAAGCATTATAAGATATGTGAATAACACCTTGTTGCTGCCAATTTTAAAAGTATGTTTAAGATGAACTAAGATACATATAATTTTCTCTTTTGAAACCCTTTTTTAGGCCTATCGCTACCAATATTTCAGATTTAGTAATACTGACGTACCTACCGTTACTTGTTCTTTTGCAGCTTCTGATTAAGATACAATAGTTTTTTTTTCTTACATTCTCAAATTAATTCTTGAAATCTTCACACACTGACTTAAATGTCTTAGTATAGTAGCATTCACATTTGAATCCAGTATACGCTTACAAACAGAGATCACGATGTGTTCTAAGAAAAAGTAAATCGTCGCATGTTTCAGAGAAGTTATTTTTTACCTTGTTGAGATGTGTATGGTTAGAGTTATCAGTTCTATAGATAGCGAACCATTTAAGTATTTGGTAATGAACTGTGGCGGTGTTGAACCATATTATATATATATATATATATATATATATATATATATATATATATATATATATATATATATATACACACACACATTTTACAGAGGATAATTTTAAATCAACATTGAATTTATAGCGTAGTGCAAAAATAGTGATACGCGCAAGGACCTCGTTCAATACCAACAATGCGGACAAAATTATTGTTGTAATTAATAATGTGGGTTCATGGTTGATCCGAACATTATTATTTGATTCAAGAATGAAATTATTTACAATGTAAAAGATAATACAAAACGACGATTGGCCTCCAGATAATTACCCATAATACTCCATATAATATTCCATATAATACAATACTCCAGATAAATACCCATAAATGTTGCACAAGTATAAAAAAAGATAATTGAGCGAAATGAACTTGTCAACATCACCCTCGTTATGTTATAACACCACTGTCACTATGTGTTTTGCAAGAATCCCTTTTAAATATTCATGCCTGGAATGCGCATCCATAACACTTATTTTACATGTCTTCTTTTAGAAAAGATACCCTTTAAAACAACAATTTCACAATGATTCCAACTTCGTGATAGAAAAAGGCTCACTAGGCGTCGGGCATTTGGGATCCCGCAATGGGAGCTGGCGAACGGGTTTTCTTTGTTGTGATGAAGCTGCCTCGCTATAATAGCATAGTATAGTAGCATTCAGCTGCAACCCGTTGCTGAATATTTATTTACGAGCTTTAAAATGAATAAAAAGGCAAAAAGGAATACAATATTCCATTTAAGAAGTATTTGCAAGGCCTTATGAGGTTAAAAAGAAACAAATGTTAAGTGAAAATTGCAATTAGTTCTTTTTCATGACATGTTTTTAATTCCACTCTTTTATGAAAAAGTGTCACGGAAAAGAAATGAAAAAGAATATGCACTAAAAGTTTGTTTCTAATCCCACCAAGCCTTGCAAATATTTCCTTCAAAATATCAAATTATCGGGGTTGTGAAACAAACTATATGAGATAATGTTTCTTCCTATTAGTTTTTATAATTGTCGCCCACAACATCAGAATTAGCTCATGAAAAATCAAGGCAATATTTTCTAAAATCGCTTAAGTACGATTAACTGACTTCTATTCATCCTTGAAAAAAGTGGCCTCGAAATATTAGTTTTCTCTTTTACATAGTACATACAAACACAAACATCCTAAACACCCTCGCCTTCACATGTAAGCAAATGTTTCATACTGTTTCTAAAAGCTTAGAAGATGTGTGTGCAACTCAAAGGTTGAACCAAGACACTAGATGCATAATGACGTAAATTATTCAAACAAAAATTGTGAATCGAATGTCAAAGAATGTAACGCATTTAAAAACATAAGCTTCCTTCTCGAAAACCACTTTCTCCTCATGAATGGTTTATTTCCTGAATTTAGCTCCAGCCTCAGCAACACGTGAAGGCACCCGTTGGGAGAACAGCGCGGTGCAAAATACGAAGGGATAGGGTTAGAACAAAATCATGTATATCTATGAGCGTGTACACGCAACTAGCAATGCGGCGTGGCAAAGTATGAAACACTCAGGGTTTTTTGGAAAGGGGGGAGAATACACGCGACCAGGGATAGCCATCGACCAGCACTTAACCAGTACAACTGATCGGTAAATGCAAATAAATGATTTTCTGGACCATCGAGTTGGGAAACCAAGCACTCACATTGTCTTAATAGGTTATGTTGACTCCGGTTTTAGAGAACTCGGATATAGTGAACTCTCGGGTATAGCGAACTTAAGAGTCTGGTCCCGTTCAACTTGCATTACAAATAAGCATAAGAAAATGTTATAGTGAACCTGAACCTCGGCTATTGTGACCGTAGGAAATACAACATCCTGGAAATTAATTTCCTCCTGGGAAAGAATATATTGCCTCAGTGCCACAAATTCAAAAACTAGGCAGCTTGAAAAAAGTATTGTCGACCAAAGGCCATAATCGAATAAGTCTCCTCTTAGATGAATGAAGGGGACCTGAAAAGGGCACCTTACTCAGGACCGCCATTGCTCGCTGTTCTGTGCTAGTGTTACTTGATGTTCCTCGGAATAAGACCTTCGAAGAGTGGGAAGTTGTTCCAACAGTGCAAAAGGAATTTAAGTGTCAAGATTGCATTAATGGATCTATAGAAATTACTAATGAAAAGTACGAAGAAAACAATTGAAAAAATTGATTTTTAAGGTCAAATAAAGATACTGAAATTTTCAGTTCGTGCATTTTACTGTTTCTCTCAGTTAATAAAGTCAATCATTATGGACAAATTCTATTTAATTTTGAGATCATCCGATATAGTGAACCAAAAATGTCAGTCCCGAGGAGATTACTATAACCGGAGTCGACTATATATATTTACAAGTTGTGGGAAGAAACCGCACGAGCATTGGTTTCATCAAGTTAGCAGAAACTTATGTTACAATTGCTCACACTTTCCCGATTATCTTGTCTTCCTGAACACTCTTCATTCATCAACTTTCTTTCCTTACGCCTTAATGTTTTCCATTTTAAATACGAATTTCCATAAATAAACAACACCCGTCATTTCGACAACTCCATTTCCCGCAACAGTTTGTGCCGCATCGCTAGAACCGCTGTTGCGTGATGAGTCCGCCTCATCGTGCTGCCAGGCCGTCACATCGGGTTCTGCTTCCAGTTGTATCCTGATGTGGCCAGTGAAGTTACTCGGTGGGTTACAGACGTTTATGTCCTCATTAACTTATACTTTTGATACAAATAAATAATTACGTATCTTTTCAACTTAACCATCCTTTACTCCAACCTACTTTCCACAACTTTATATCAACATTTTTAGACTTTTGAAAAAATACTCTCAAGTTTTGTTCGCAAAATGGTCAGAAACTGCTTCATTCACCTAACACTCACCTGACGATTTTCTTGCTTCATTCACCTAACACTCATCTGAAGATTTTCTTCCCCGAAGGTCTTTCTTCGGTTTTGATAAGTGGTAGAAGTCCCTAGGTGCCCAATCTGAACTATACGGTGAATGGTTCAACGCCTTGAAGCCACAGTTCTTCACAACATTAATTGCAATCGGGGCAGTAAGCACAGGTGCATTGTCGTAAGTAGCTAATCAACATGAGATTTCACGCATCCAACACAAGAACCTTTCTCCACAAAACTGAATGAGAAGTCGGCTGCAAAGTTAGAGCATTACAATTAAAAATAAGACTATATTCTGCTCAGAATTCCTCATTGACGAGCGTTATCTTAGTCAGGCCGGAAACGTATGGAATCACCTCCGTATATAGTTGTCTTCAAGAAGAGGGAAGAGCAGAAATGTTCAGATTGGCACGTCTCCGGGTAGTCAGGCGCGGGGAGGGCTGTGCGACCGAGAGGCAGCGTGGGAGCGGCGGCGGCGGCGGCGGCGCGTCAGGCCAACAGTGGGTGGAGGCAGCGCGGGGCCGGCAGCGCCAGTGGGAGGACAGGTTTTGTGAATGAACGGGCTCCGCCACGGCGGCGACGGCCGATGCAGTAGAGGTGGCACAAGCACAACATGGCCATGTTGGCGATGGTTGCAGTGATGACAATCAGTGGCGAATTCTCCGATACTCCGCGTGAACCGCCGGAATACCTAGTAATTCGAAGTGTATAATAAATATTTTGTAAGTTTGGTAATCCTCTAAAACGTTATTGAGATTTTGTACGTCTTTACAAAAGATGCGAAAAAATAACTGTTTTGCTACTGAAAGCGTCAGTCTTCCGTATGCGTAAGTGCTATGAAGTGTGGTAGAGTGGGAAGTTTCAAGCAGCTCTTAATGCTGTTCAGAAAATTCGCTCGTGCAGGCGAAGGAACCGCATGGCAACCGCGATAACTTAAGGCTCCTTATATTTCAAGGGCAGGGAGAGGTGAGCCTGCGGGTTTGGACGGTCGGTAGGCACCACAAAATATTGCGGTGAACAGTCCTTCTCTGGTCGTTCGTAAGTTACGCTTCCCTCAAGTTTTTGTGAAAATGAAGTGTGTTAATGATCCAAAGTTCGTGGTTTGTGTAATTGTCTTATAGAACAATTATTCAAGACGGAATTTCATAGTATTGGGATTTCAGAAAAGCCTTAAATAGAAGACAATAATAGAGGTAGATACCATAAAGTGCGGTATACTTTGTGACATCCCAATATGTGACTGAATATAGTACAATATTTATTATAAATGGCGTAAATTATAGGGGATAAATATATGTGAATATGCTAGCATAGCAACGGTAAGCGAGCCGTCGTCAAGGTCAACATCTTCATGCAACGACAATCGCGGAGACGGCTTGTTCATTTTGTACAGAATTTGGGGATTGTCCGAAAAAGCAGTGACAGTCGTAAAGACGGCTAGTTTGTTTTGCACGAAATTTAGGGATTGGCTAGGTACGAAAGTACATCAAGTGTCATCTGCAAATAAACAATCGAAGAAAAATGGACCGAGCTTTGCAGGGCTGAAAGAATACGAGAGGCATTCATTCTGACTGATGCCGTGGTCTTGAACGGATCGTGCTCCAATTAATGTTAGGAGTTTTTTGGGGACTTGTAAGCATCTACTAGGGAATAGATATTGATATAACATCGAATTTGAATACTAAGTGTGACAGTAAAACTTAAAATATTTCAAGTAAACGAGTTAGAA
Source organism: Teleogryllus oceanicus (assembly GCA_964035755.1). Classification (NCBI taxonomy): domain Eukaryota; kingdom Metazoa; phylum Arthropoda; class Insecta; order Orthoptera; family Gryllidae; genus Teleogryllus; species Teleogryllus oceanicus. Next base: position 35,335,547 of record CAXIVR010000005.1, read on the forward strand.
GGACATTGAGGGCTTAGGCGAAGTTATCAGTAATTGGACTGGAATGCTAGCAGCAGATAGTTTATTGATCTGATGAACGGTGCTTGAAGTGTACTTCCGAGAAAAGAAGAGAGAAGGACCTGAGGACGGCGACGTCGGAAATGAATAAAGATGGTCCAAAAGCGCGCGAAGATGAATACATTATAAGGTTGGAACCGGTCATGACCAAGGTTTTTTTTCATATTGAGTAAAATTATAAAATACCAAAATTGTTTAATAAAATTCCATGGTTTGTGAAATGAATACATGATTCTCATTGAGCCAATTATAGCAACGAAGTAGCAAGATAGAAATATATTTGCTTTTCAGGTTCCTCGACCACTCTGTATAGATGGCAGATCGGATAATCATCTATTAGCAGACAATAGTGATTATTTCTATGAAACCCATCGACCCAGGTAGCCGGAAACTAATTTATTATAATTAGAGTTGAAGGTTGACGTGTATAATAGTATTAGCATATTTTTTTCCTGGCGCTCATTTATACAAATTCGGAACGGATTACGTTGGGATAAATCATCAATATATTCAGTTTATTTCAACTTAAAATAATGTTCAGAGTTCGCCACTGATTACAAGGGTTGCTTTCGTGGCGGTTGTGATGTACGCGTCGGGTTAGTCGCGATGTGTGCGGTGGGTGGGATGTGAAATAGTGTAATATGTGCTAAACCGTTTATATCGTAGTAAAAATGATATTTGGCGGTGATGATGGCAGTGGATGATAAGCTGATTGAGGGTGTTGCAATGTAGTAACACGGCATTGTGCCGGTCGCGGTGTGGCAGGCGGTGCGGTCGCTCCGTTTCCCGCCACTCACTTCCACGGCATTCCGCTCCCTCCTCCTAACTTCCCCGCTACTCGTTTCCTTATCGCTCTCCTCATTACTGTCCCCCCCCGTCACTCTCGTTCCCTTATCTTATGCTGATTTTTTCAGCTCTTCTCCTTGACGCGTTGATCTTCACACTCTCTTCCTCTTCACGCTCACAGAGCACTCTCCACTGTGTGACAGTGCGGTGTGAAATCGGAAGTATAACAGTAACAGTGGCAGTCGAAAAGTGAATAGCAGTGTATCAGTGTGGTGGTATGGCGGTGTAATGGTGCGATGGTGCGATTGTGTGATTGTGCGATGGTATGATGGGGGGGAGGTGCGATGGTGTGGTGGAGCGATGGTGTGGTGGGCGATGGTGTAATGGTGCGAGGGTGTGACGGTGCGATGGTGTGGCGGTGCGCGGAGTGACGGTGTGGCTACGGGTATGTGGCGGCAACGGCAGCGAAAGCGCCTTCGCGCCGCGCCGCGCCGCGCCGCCCGCGCGTGCCCCTTGCGCCCACTGAGCTAACAAGCCACTTGACAAGCAGCGGCCGCACGCCTTCTACAGCCTCTCGATTCTAGGCCGGGGACACACACAATATTTGCGCGCTGGACACAAGCGGTTCGCGAACTAAACGGTTGTTTGAGTAGGCACAGCCTTGAGTAGAGGTGATTGCTTCATGCGAGATTTCAATACCCATGATTTATTGGTAACATTTCAAGCAGACCCATTTTTTTAAACTCTTCAAACTACTTCTTACAGTCCCAATCATCCACTTGTTACGTTCTCATTATTAGCAGATTGCCTTTTCCATACTTAACGTGACAGTTGGTGCTTCGACGCTGATAGGCTCTGTGTTGCGAGTTTTTTAATGGTAAAGTTAAGAATTGAACCAAGTTAAAGCTCTGAAGAAGAAAAGATTGAAAGAAGGAAAATCATGAATTAAAAATGTTTTTGAATATTTAGGGTTGCTACATCACATACTTTCTCGCATTATTTGTACTGTTTATACAATATTATACTACTTGAACCCGCAAAAAATGTTACCAAACCACAAAAATATTTCATCTGGGATTCAACCCCACGTACTTAGGTTCACAAGAAATTCACAAGCCGGTTGACACGGCATAAAGCAACACCCCCGAAAGAAAGTTAAAATCGGAACTCGGAGGTTTTAATGAAAATACGATATGTGCCATTTTAGTAAGCGAACATTGTTCCATTTGAGTAAAAAAGAAACAAAAAATTCAAGCCTTTTTTAGAAAATATTTTTTCTCTGTCTTTTTTAGTTGCATCAACGACTAAGGTTATTAGCGACTACAATGATTTATATCAGGTGTTTACAGACAAATATGATTTCATCAGTCATTACATTAACATAACTATCATAACATAAAGTCATCACACATAATTTATCTTACATAATTTAGAAAATCTTGATTCATCTCTTTTTGCATTATCAAGAGTTCACACACAATTCGTGAAAACCACTCAACTAAATTGTTGGTGACAATATTTAAATATTTTTTAGAACAGATTTCATTTAGAGAAAAGCTTATCGTTAATAATGTAAAAAGTCACCGAAAAAATTAAACTTTCGAAATTTTCAAAAAATAAAAGTTTCAATTAATGTTTGACCTGCGCCTTTTTTCGTAAGGGTACATTCTTTTTGAGAAAAATAGAAGAAAAATGAACAATTTTTTAGAACATTTAAGATGGTTTTCGGATTTCTAATAAAGTATTCAAAAAGTTATAATATATTCCCCAAAATTAGAACTAAATCGAAATATGAATTTCGTTTATTTCAGACTAAAAAAATTAGATTAATCCAAGACCCGACTGAAAGAAGGAACAAAACATAAATGTAAAAAAATACATTTTTTAATAAAATCACACATATTACGTTACAAAAAATCTTGAATCGTAGGATTAATGTTGATTTCATCGTCCACTTTTATTGTAACCAAAGTATAGCACAATCCCGATCTTTGAAAATTATGAGAAAGAACGAAAAATAGATATTAAAAATAAACGAATATGTATTTCAGTACACAACAACTAATGAATCGTGTGTGAGAAAAAAATCGTGTTTGGACTTAGGGGAAATAAGATCCGTTATTATATAGTAAATCTTCATTAATAAAAAAATAATTCGCAACAAGAGTTTCGTCACAAGATTGGAACTAATGTGTTTGCAATGCATTAAGCTTTCCCCATCCGGACCAAACCAGAATGTCCTCACTTCGTACGTAACCTACAACGAGCACTTTCACCCTTATCGAGGCGACGCGACGTTGTCGCATAGCTGGCGGCCAATGGGCGTTAACAGAAGTCTCCTGTTCGAGCACTCCACCCAAGCTCTCGCTGAGACAGGGAGTGAGCAGGGAATGTGAGTGGAAGGTTGACTTATTACTCTCTAGGACAGGAAAGTGGTGATGTGAGGCTATGTGACATGATTATCATTACGTTGCTAATGGCCTTAAAGTCATAAAGTATTCATCACAGTTTCGTATGCTGAATGAGTCTATAGTCGGAGAGTGAATAATATAAGTGACGTGAAGGGTATGTTAACTGAAAACATATCTGCTGTATGTTATATTATATCAAAAAAGTGGGAATTTTCTTGTTTAAAAAACACTTCACGATATCAGATGAAATTTTCGTCTATTTCCTGTAAATTTTACATGTTTATTTTTCAATGACGATGAAGTAATATTAATTTCCTTTAAGAATTCATGGATTTGTGATGAGGATTAGTTCAGAAAAATAATTTTCGCAGAAGGAAGAGTTAGTTTTTGAAAAAAAAACAAGTTAATCACCTACCGTTGTCAAGTTTAAGTATGTACGATGAAGCAATCTATGTCTTATTCGTAAAATGGGGTAATCATCTATCGCTTTAAAATTTGATTTGGTTACGTAATAAAATTTTATGTGATTTCTGTTAACTCTTTTCCGATAAATTATTTAAATATTTTTGGTTTCATCGTTATTACTATTCTTCCAGATATCTCCACTTGTCGAGTAGGCCGCTAATTATTTAGATTGTCACTACAATTTCCACATCCAGTACCAGTGGCGGCTGGTGCCCCAACAGACCGGAGGTTGCACCTCCATCGAATGACGGAAATGTAATTTCCAAAATTCAAAATTCGTAGCGCTTTCCGACTGTAACTGCAGGATATTGCAGGCGGAAATATGCATCCACCGTGAGAGAGAGAGAAAGAGTCTTCCATCCAGAACGGCCAACTTTACACAAATAATTCATGAAGTGTAAATTTTGAATCAATAAATGTAATATCAAATAAAATAAAATCCTCTAAACATCATAAATAATGCATTACAGAACCTTACAGTCAGACGAAGTCAGAATATTGGTATTCCCTTCAGACTCCCTCGGTCGCCGCGCAGCCCTCCACAGCGCTCGACCCCTCCCCCCCCCCCATCCAATTGGTTTCGCCACTAAAGGCCACATGTTCCCCGTTTTAAAGCGAAGAGCCAAAGAGTAATTTCAGTAAACCCAGTAATAGAGCCAAAAGTGTGGTGTAATACCTGAGAGACACCAGACGCCGGCGAGAACGCCAGTTGGAAGCTCCTTGTTTTCACAATGATTTCATATTCATCGATATTGCTGTAATATCTTGAATATTGATATTATATTCCTAAAATCATTTATAAGAACTTTTTCGATTATCTGGGAGGTGTAAAACCGTGCAACCAAACCACGATCCGCCACTGTCTAGTACTAAAAAGCAAGCTTTGTGACTGCATGTTGCTCCGTACCTTAAGAAATCTAGAAACTGTGTTTCCCGCAAAACATTTATAATATAAAAGCAGTTTTTCCAGGTGACACCCAGAGCACAGGACAACGCTTAATTATCACGATGTCCTTCTCAGAACCATAGGTATTCAAAGCTAAGAAATTGTTCACAAAGTAGATTTGTGGCTATTTTTCTCGAGACGATCCCGTTTCTCTTCCGATCCTTGCTCTGTCCTTCATTATCCTATCTTTATTCTCAGGACCCGTCTCATCATCTGTTATGCATGTCATCCAGTTATCGTTGTAGATAGATAGATAGATAGATAGATAGATTTATTAAAGTTCGCTTTGAGCTAATGCTCGGTGGCAAACATTATTACAATTAGATATACAATTACAAAACTATTACGAATATTTACAAATATAATTACAATTAGAATTAGAGATTAATATCCTAGTTATAATTAATTTTGAGTTATCTATATGTTGACTTATAGCTTTTCTAACACTTCACTCCACTTCACTTCACTTCACTTCTTTCACTGCGCTGCACTACACTCCCCTCCTCCCTCCGTGCCCCCACCACACTACACTTCACTTCACTTCACTGAATAAGAGACATGACTATATTATTAATAATACTAACGATTATAATAATGAAACTAATAATAATAATAATAATAATAATAATAATAATAATAATAATGATAAAAGTCCCAGTGCTATTAATGATGACTTAATAGAATTAAGTATATTTTAAAATTTCACTACATTAGAAGGAAGAGTCTCTAGTCCTTTTGCAGGTAGTTTGTTCCAATCTACTATAGTACGATTCACAAAGGAGAACTTGCCTACATCAGTTCTTTGCTTTCTACATCGTATTTTCCAGGGATGGTCTCCTCTACTTTTATAATCAGATTTCTGTAATCTTTTACTGATGTCTGCCCATGCTGAGTCCCCTTTGTATGTCTTGTACATTACGCATAAACGCGCCCGTTCCCGTCTCTTAGATAAGGGTTCCCATTCATCTCGTCCATCAACGCGTCCATGATTTACAAACTTCCAGGCCGTTTTTGAATTTTATCTAACGCCTCGATTTGCCCTTTTCTGTACGGGTCCCAGCAGGCCGCTCCGTACTCTAAAATAGGACGAACAAGTGAAGTATATGCCAAGGATCGGGCATTCGAACTACTGTTTTTAGAATGCGCATTACAAAGTGCAGCGCCCTCCATGATTTTTTGACCGTATTGTTAATATGATCCGACCAACCCAAGTCGCTACGCAGGACCAAACCCAAGTACTTACAGTTTTTTACACGCGGTATATCGTTAGTTCCTAACTTGTAATTCGAGTGTACATTCGAGCGAGATTTGTAAAACAAATGAATTTACTCTTTTCCGGATGAATTTACTCTTTTCCTTGTACCTTGAGACTTCATGATCACGGTAACGTTGGCTGTAAAGTCGGGTCTTTTAAGGTCTTTTCCGGCAATCGCCCCATAAATAAATAATAAATCAACCAGAGATCGGTGTTAAGGCATCAAAACTCAAATTCACATGTATCAACCTGGCTGTGGGCAGAGAATTTTCGAAGGTCGGAGGATTTAGAGTGTGCCACGTCACGTTTGAAGTAAGCAAAAGAACCTTGACGAAATTCTCCATAAAATTAAATATCGCAAGAATAAATGTGCCCTAATAACAACCATTTTTGTCATGGAGAGAACGATACATGTAATGGACAAATTGGACATTGTTTTGTCTGTAGAGGCATTTGTTATTGGCAGTAAACCATTGTCCCCATGCCCATGTATCAAATTTGAAAATTTCATACAAATGCCGGGGGGGGGGTTATGAACAAGTTTCCAGAGTCCGAGCACTTGACCACAGCAACGTAATATTTGATTCCAAGCAGTTTAAAAAGATCGAACTCAAACGCAACATGAATTAATTATAATTCTCCACTCACAAGTGATATTAGTAAGATTATTCATGAATAACTTCATTAACAAATTCAGATAAAGCTATTAAATAAATAAACAAACAAGACGAAAAAGATGAATATTATACTTCTGTTCAGTTCATTATTAATAGTCTCACTGCCACCTGGAATGTGTAAACAGCCGGTGGTCCATACGCTCATCTTCGTCTTTCTTTTGAAGACAGAAAGGAAGTTCGAGGTACCCCATAGGGCCACCTCAGGTAACCTGGCAGATTTCGATTAGTGTATATTTATTTGGAGCAGAAGGATCTAGACTTCTAGAGTGATGCATTGGGTCTGACTGAGCACGCCATAACACGAGTGGAATCGGGAACTGCAACCCTCCGAGTGTAACATCTACATATCTACATATCATGATACTCGGCCATGAATGAAAAGAAATTTTTGGAAAAGTGACAGGTGGGGAAATGATAGGTGGGAAAGCCACTCATGCTACAACACACACCTTAGCGATCTCTACTACCTTAAAAGTATTATTAATATTTTTATTATTAAAGTTTAATAATTTTTTGAATGTATTTTGATGTGAACGAAATCCATGGCCTGAGCCTCGCATAGGGAACAGTTATTTATACATCAAGGGCGCTATAAGGATTCTGAGAACCAGTTAACGCCCATGGTACATACATGATTTTATTTTTACGTTTTTAATGATTTAGATTTACTTATTTACTAATAAAGATTTGTTAACTTTACTCGGTTTATCTTTTGATATTTCCCTCCCTTAATCCCCTTTCATAATTCCCTCCATAAGAGAACATGTAGCACCATTCAAATATTTTCATATTTCCGTCGTAACCACGGTGCTTTAGATCCAGATAAGTTAAGCATTTATCAAAGTCAATAACAAGTCAATATCAGTAAAAAATAAAAGCATTTATTTGTTAGCTTATTTATCATACGCGTATTACACACTCACGTGATAAGCCTCCCCGTATATGCTATGCGAGCTCTCCCGCGAGAGTTCATGGGCGTCTGCGTGAGAGGGAGGGCGGGGCGCACCCAGGCAGGTGACTGCGCGCATTCCGCGACCCCGCTCACCCCCTCCTCCCCCTCGCCCCTCGGCCATCACAGCGGCGCACGCCGTCATTGAGTAGCGCCGGCCGTCACTCGGTTCTCTCGAAGCGGGGCCCACCAGCACCTCAGACCCCTCGCAGTGCACGGCGCCCCGTTGCGTTTCGTACAGCGCGCTACTTTTCCACCTGTGGATATCGTGCTTCCAATGCTGCTCTCTTTGTGTAACGTTTTTGTGAATTGATTGATTGATTAATTCATTCATTAATTATTTTGGGTGCCCTGTCGCGTCATCTTCTAAGGTCATTGGTCACGTAAGTACATGCTAAATGTCAGGAGGTTACGTTGTTCCTCTCCCATTAGAACGCGATACCCGGCATTATACGGTGGATAGCGATGTTTCCCTGTTCTAGGTACACCCACCAGCGGGACATCACCACAGACAGGACAAGCTCTAAGCTCCCGACTGGCTCTCCCAACGTATATGATACTGTGGTGGCTGGAAATGAAAGTGTGATTGTGTAAGATAAGAAGAAAGGGCAAGGATGACGAAGGAAAGATCGCACGCGATGCATGGCCGTTTACTCCAGCGATCAAGAAAATAGCGTAGATACTTTATACTCCTGTCTTAATTCCCTCGTTGAAGTACGAAATATCGGCACATCATCGTTTCGATAAATACTGTTATTCGTATTCTTTGGATTGTTTTCTGCCCGAAAGAAGTTTTGTTGCGATTTGCAACTGTGATCAAAAAAATCGCGTTCGTTTTATCATCCATTAAAAAACATTCTCGTTTATGTCTATTCGTTGAATATGAAGGAAACGTCAGTACCTCTCTTCTGTCATGAACAGACAGGAAAGGAACTCGAAGTCTTGGTGAATTAAAGTATGAAACTGTAAAAACTCCATTCGGATGCGGTGATGTTGTCACTTGGCTTCACGGATCGGGTGCGCTAAGTGGCGGAGGAGATGCGTTGGCAATGACCGAGCGAGGCTGGCGGGGGCGCAGGATGTCAGGGCGGCGGCCGAGAGGGCGAAAGCTTCAGCCGCGGGAGGAGACGCGTGTTTGCAAACACTGGCCCGAGGAGCCAGCTCGCCGCTCCCTGCCGCCCCCCCTGCCGCCCCCCCTGCCGCCTCTGGCGGGTGATCGCCGCGGCCTTCGCCGCCGCCGCCGCCAACTCAGAACGGCGCCTTTGTCTCCAGCCACGCCGCGACCATAACGGACGGGAATCGTGGAGGAGGAGGAGGAGATAGAGGCAACGGTGGTGACGGATGTGCAATAGACACGACGGCTGAGATGCAGTGGATGAGGGATCAAGAGATAGAGAGAATGAAGAAATGCAAAGGCCTGATGGCTGATGTGGGAATCCAGGAGATAGAGAAGGGAAGGAGGGCATACGGAAATCAAGGAACTTGGCTAGAAAATGAATGAAATGGAAATGCTGGGCATGATTAAGTAAGGAAAAAAAAAGGAAAAGGCGAAAAAAAAGGAACGAAATGAAGGAGGAAAATGACGTGTAGATGTGTGACACGAGAGAACGATGATGTAGGAAAAAAAATGTATGACTGGATGAAAAATACCATCGACACAGATAATAAAAGCAGTAATTGAACAATATTGAGAAAAGAGAGGAAAGTGGAAGGGGGAATATTAAAAGTAAAGCACAATGTGAAGTATGCAAAATAAAGAACGCTTAGAGCAGAGAATAGGAAAAACTAGATGTTCGTAATTGCAATAAATGTCTTGGAAACAGAAAAGGTAGAGTGATAATAGCAGAGCTGAAGGTCACAAAAGTCAAAAGAGAAGGCAAAACATGACGGCGGCTTGGATGGGACGAAACATTGCGAGAAAGGATATCGCAAGTCGGGGAAGTGCAGAAGGAGAATCTCTCGGATGGAACGATATACTACGGGACCGGATGTGCAGGACGGTACATGTTGGAGAAAGTCGTGATGCGTGGAAGCAGGGATTGGATAACGAGGTGAGTTGCGGTGGGGAGAGGGGGGGGAGTGCGGGATGAAAGTGTGCGGGAATGGGGGTGGGTGGGTGTGAGGTGTGATGTGAGGTGTGATGTGAGTTATGATGTGATGTGGGGGTGGCGGTGTGGTATGTGGGGTTGTGTGTAGGGTAGTGTGAGGGGTGGGGTGTTGGCTGGTCCGTGGTCTTTGGTGCGGTGGCGTGGTGCGGCGTAGCAGCGTCGAGACGAGGCGCAGCGCGGCGCGTGTCCGCACGTGCGTGCGCAACGTCCGCCGCGTGCAGGCGCTGCCGCTTCGCGCTCATCGCCTCATGTGCCGCCAGCGCGCGCCATTTCCGGGAGCTGTGCGCGCGCGCGGTCAACGACGCCACACGCCCCAAGCGGCATCGGCGCGAGCAAGAAGCAACAGCAAGTGCCAGGCGCAGCACCGCATCCCTCTCTTACAAACCATATATCGCAGGCCAACAGGTGTACCACAAGCACCACGATTCTGGGTGTGCCTCATCCGCTACATATCCGAACCATGGTTTCCTGAATCTTATGTTAGTTAAATTCAAAACTTTTTTTGTTTTTTTCGTGACATGTTTTTCTCCTTTCCACTATTTATAATGCAACTTTCTTTAGAAAGAACACTTATTTCCATTTATCCCGAGATATCCGGAACTTGACGGACTGGGTGCCAGAGAAAAATAATCACGTATAACAGAAATCACGACAAAACGTTTTGGAATGACTAGCCAAGTCAGCGCGATTTTCAATTTTATACGCCCAGTTGAAAGCTACGGGAGTTCATTAATGGAGAAGAACGTTTCGCAATCTCTAAGTACACATTGTCGGGAAAACGTAATTTTTCCTGTGTTCAAGAATAGTGGTTTAAAAATGTGTACTGTACTTTTAAAATATTGGAATGCACAACAAGTATAACAAATTATGTATCACTATCATTCCCATCATCATAATCATCAATCATTATTTTATAATAATAATAATAATAATAATAATAATAATAATAAATATTATTATTATTAATGTTGTTACTTTTAACCCTCATCGTTTACACTGGTATATGCAGCGCTAAGCTTCGGCATAAGGCAACACTTACTAGCTTATTTGGCATTTAACATTACACTTATATTAAATTTTCACGCAAATTAGACAAAAATACATAAATAAACTGTTAAGAATTAAAACTACACAAAGGCAATTAAAACTGCATTAATCGTTATTGATTTCAGTCCTTCCTTCAAGAAGTTCAGCTGTACATGACATGCAACCTATGTCTCTGACTTCTGAATCACAAAATGTTCCTGCTGTACCTAATATTTCCAATAGGGTCTTTGTAGACTGTGTTATTATTATTATTCCAGTGATTGAAACTATTATCAGAGAGTTTCTGTATTTTACTGTTTTTTAAGGTCATCATTAAAGCTACTGTTATGGGATAACGACTTCAGTAAGGAACTTCTTGCTAATTTTTGTTGATCAGTACGATATCAGGACGATTGCGATAAATTGTGATATCCGTTTTTATTTTACAATTCCAATAGTTTTAGTTGTTTTCTGTAACAGGCAGAGGTTTATATTTGTCATACATATATGTAGTGTCAGTGACCCTTTCTGCCAAATATCAGTGCAGAATATTCATTACATTGATGTTTCTCTTCGTATACTCTGAACTTGCAAGGAAACGATGGTTTTTGGTTAGTAATACTCTATCTTGTATAGCCATAATAATAGACATAATCCGGCCGTTTCTTCAAAAATATTCATTTCTTAATTCAGTTTTGTTGCTTTTCGGTCAACAGGTAGTCAGCACTTTCCAGGTTGCCTTCGCTCTCCACACTGCTTCTTGATAATCTGATTTGCATTGCAAGGCACCTAAGGTGACGCCTAAGAGATAAAGGAGGAGTGGCATTCGAAGTTTCGCATCTCATAAATTGGATCTCTCACGGTTCATGGGATATTTTTTTAAAATCAAATGATAGGCCTTACGAAGGCGAGTGTTCGCCTCTAACGCTCGGTCCTGAGGATGGGAAAGGGATAAGAAAGGAAGGATCGGATGCGGTCTTCAGACATACTCTAGGCGGCTGCTTCCGCATTTGCTTTGAAGAGATCAGGGAAACCTCTGATCAGAGAAGTAAGTTGTTCATCATCATCATCATCGTCATCATTATTATTATTAATAATATTATTATTAATATTATTATAATTATTGATGTTGAGCTACATGGAAGGCTGGATGCAGATCAGGACCATATAGGATGAATCTTGAAAGGATACCAAGAATTAAGGTATTTTGTTGATTTATTGTTGTGCCCCGATGTTTCGTACATCATGTATGCACCTTTGTTTTTTGTTGTTCCCTGACAAGATAAATTAATTCCTGGTATCTATTGAGGAGTAATTCCATATGGTCCTGACCTGTAGGTCAGAACCATCCATCTTGCTCAACATCATTAATAAAGATCAACAAGAAAATACAACAATAATTTACATATTATTATTATTATTATTGTTGTTGTTGTTGTTGACTTCATTACGTTAAGAAGTGATTTGACTGATGACATTCAAAGTTGAAGATCTGTTCTAAAACCGGCGTTTGAGAAGCAAGCGCGACAATAAAGCCGTAATAAAGAAGTCAATAAGGAGCCGTAACGAAGACACAACGCGGAGCAATTGGCAGAAGGCGCGGCCGGCAAATCGACGCTGACCTACGCCGCGTCGCGCCGCTCAACTCTGCGCTCATTACAGCGATGGAGACAAATGGCGCAGGCGGCGCGCGCGACCGACGCCGGTGACCGGCCAAAGCTGGGCGGCAGAGCAGGAGCGGGAGCAATGGGCAGGCGGCGGCGGAGCGGAGCGGGACGGCAGCGGGAGCGGGAGCGGGAGCGGGAGCGGGAGCGGGAGCGGAGCGGGAGCGGAGCGGAGCGGGAGAGCGGGAGCGGGAGCGGGAGCGGGAGCGGGAGCGGGAGCGGGAGCGGGAGCGGGAGCGGGAGCGGGAGCGGGAGCGGGAGCGGGAGCGGGAGCGGGAGCGGGAGCGGAAGCGGGACCGGGAGCGGGCAGCGGGAGCGGGCAGCGGGAGCGGGGAACGGGGATGCGTCGTCTAGGCGCGCTCCGTGTCACGTGGAGGAAAGTGGTGATCCGTCGACGGAATGTCGCAGTTTCAACAGGGAACGAACTTAAGCGTCAGGGATATGAGCAGACAGGGATAATAGGCTTTAGAGACTATCAACCTTGCAGCAAGTTTATGGTAATAAAGCATTAAAGGAGACCTCTGTCTAGGACTGGGGAGTTTTGCGTGATCGCCTATGTCCCGGAGACGAAACATCGGAGTGGCACACACCAGTGCCACCATACCAAAAAAATCACGCATCTTCAGAACCAAAGTCAATGTGATGATTATTACTAGGGGGTGGACCTAAAACATCGCCAAAAATGATCAATAAAATGCTCTTAATATGCTTTAAAAATGCCCTAAAACCAAAGAAAAATGACGTAAAAAATCTTATCAAAACCAGTTCGAATGAAGAACTTTTGGATACGTTACTGATGTAATCCAGGCTTCTTCCATTCGTTCGAGTGACAACCGCTTGCAAACCTTTGGTTTTGGCTGTTCTTTACCAGGAAATCTCTGCCTTCAGTTATCTGGAAATCGGCCGAACCGGCAATGACGCTGATATACGTTACAAGGATTACATACCACGGCTGTCAAAACAATTTCTGAGCGAACAATTCCGATAGAATAATGAGTAATTCCGAGAAGAACATTTGATGCATTTCGTAAATATTATTTTAAGCAAGTATCATTAAAAGGACGTTGAAATCGATTAAATCATCAAAAAATTAATTAATATATACGGAAAAGGTAAAAAATGACCTATTAATAGAAATCAACAAAAAAATGCAAAATAATGACCTATAAAAATTGGCCATTTCCTTTTGTCATAACGCAAAATAAATTTCTATACTACACGGCATTGTTTTAACGTGAAAAGACAAAAAATGACATTTCATTAAAATGCGCCCACTAGTCATAAAATTTCATTAGTCACCTACAAACTTCTCAATTTTCATTTTATCCTCTGTGTAGTTCTAACTAAATGCAAATCTTGGCTTTACGAAATTATGCTGTGTATACAAATCTTTATGCAAAAAGATGAATGGCGAGCTCGTCAAAATGATCCTGCTCATGTCGATCGTTGAGTCGACAGGTGTGATCTTGAGCGGGTAGGAAGATGGTACGTCGCCTTCTCAGCAATAAGTGGAAAGCAGAAGATAGAACACCAAAAGAAAGCATGATAGATGCATACTCTTTTAAAACGAAAAGTTGTCTTCAAACACCTCGGGATACGTATTTGGTAAATGGCAAAAAAGAACGGATAACTTTTAATCGTGGAACTAAAAGGGTTACTCAAGTTACTAATAATGAAAAAGTTTGATAAATAAACAATGTACTACGTTAGCATTAAATCTTTTATCTTTTGGAGTACTTTATTTAAAAAACCTGTATACTTATTGTTTCTGCAAACTCAACAAGATCTGTTGTTGAGGATATTTTTATATTTCCTCAGATTCAATACATTCTATTTTAGGGCGTTTAACATTTTTCAATCACGGCATTTTGACCAAATCCTTAGACCTTAGCACACGAGACACGTTCGGGATTCGCGACCATTTTATACGCCATTTTATACCCGTTTACCTGGCCAAGAAAACACCGAAGATAATATTGTCACTTACGAAACGCCGCAGGTTCTAATTTTCGTCAGAATATATATTCGTGGTTTCCCTTATCCTGAATAGAAGGTCTGTGAAAATCCCGTTCAAATACTATCCTCAAAAACGTGCGTTGTAACAGGCCCTCTCCAAGCCAAAAGCGACCTAATAGGAACTAAGAACAGAAGGGCTGAGATGCGGGAGAGGCCCAATGAAATGCACTCACGAAAATTCATGATATAGGAAGAGCAAAACTGAATGTTTGTTGGCGCCTTTGCACGCGAGTTACACAAAATCGTTCTTTAAAAGGATCTTACAAGTTGACACACGTGTCAACCTGATTGTCTGGCCTGGCGACAACTTGACCAGTATAAGAAGAAATAAAAGAGGTCATCTTCGTCAACATATTATGTTGTATGTTGACGAAGACGACCTCTTTTATTTCTTCTTATAAGAACGTCAACAACACCCAATCTGAATTCCCACAATTGACTAGTATAACAATAACGACTTTAGGGACTTTGGGCGACTATGGATGGCTGTTACACACTGGATGAAATTTTCCGCCGTTTATAAAGCGATTCTTTTCTTCTTTCTTTCAATAATATCATCAAAAAATGTTTTGAACATGTCTCCCAGTTCCTTATACAATACTTGATATTCTTCCCTCCCTCTTTATCTCGAGTCGTGCTCGCTGTTTCAAAATGACACTGAAAAGTTTTTCATCTAGTACGAGAAAATATAGATAAGATCATTTGTGTAACTTAAATATTCTTAACAATCCAAACCAAAACTTTACCAAAATATTTTTAATGAGACGTTCTACAATTTTTTTTCTCTCTTATCTGTAGGGTAAACTCTCTAATACTTACTTTCCGCTATACAGATAACTCGAACTAATGATACTCCACGCTTTCTAATGACCTAGGGCCTCAAATAAATTTCACGTATGATAGATAAATACTCAGGTATCCTATTCCCTGACTTATTTACTTCACTTCCTACCTTCTGAGTTTCGTGAAAGCTCCTTTACCCAATTTTCATCTCAGCCTTAATTCTGAAATATATGCCTGACATATTGGTAACACGACTGCTCGAGAGTGCTATCCATTTCAGACGTCGCCGTCTTGAGCCCAAAACAGATCAAAACTCCCAGGTCTTTAATACCTGTAGTTAATTCATTATTCATGCATTATTCACAATATTAGTGAATTGATAGATTTTTTTCGAAAGTCTTCCATGGCTCTTCGGCATGCGTACGTTTTCGGAAAAGATATCTCTGAAAAAGTGGCGTATTCGAAGTTAACAGAAGGAAACATGCTTAAATTATAGAAACTATTGAATATATGACGTATTCACATCAACAAAGCTAAAAGTAAACTGTTAGTCAAATACTGATCTTAACTTATTTTCGCAATGTTTGGGGATTTGGTCTTTTCGAAACAACCGATTCAATTATAGTTTCTATTCGTGCAATCCTTAACCTCGCATCTTCAATAAAATGTAATGGAAATGTTCTTGGAAATGTCAAAAAGATAACTTTATATGAAAAACTTTTAACTGCTATATTTAAACAACAGGTACGTCTTAATTGAATAATTATCACAAATGGAAATATTTGCAGTGTAACATGAATTTTACAAATTCGACTAAATTTATTTTTTTAGTTTAAAGCGACTAGTGGAAATTCAATAAGTAAGAAGAGATGAAGTTACCTTTGCTATCTGGAAAATGTCCGAAGGTATACTGATAAATATATAATCATATTAAAACGCATTACCACACGCATTTTGTTCACTTTATTCTGATATCTTAAACCTTATTTTCTTCGATACTTTTGCATTACAAGGCAAGTCTGTAACTCAACTAATTTTCAGGAAAGTGATACATCTAATATTCGAAGCAAATCGTCAGTTTTGTTTGTGAACAAGAACACACTTGGGTTGAAGGATCAAACTGAAAAACAGAAATGTAAGTGTGTAATTATTTTCAATTAATAATTCAAAAAGAATTCTTAGAAAATTTAAAAACAATTTTCAAATCATTTGAGTGTAGATTATCTCTTGAGCGTGGGAATTACAAGACGACATTCTCTGAAAACGTTCCCTGTTGACACAAATTATACGAAGAAAATCCACAAAACTAATCCCTTTGGTTGCCACGGCGCTCAGAACAGGTTTTCGTCCTCGCGGAGCAGCCAGCTCGAGCGTAATTTGTGATTCTTGTCGCTTCGCCAACTCCTTATGCCCTTCGCCCGCAAAGCGACGTCAGCCTGGCCGACGAAACTCGCGGGCGACAGGCTGTGTCAAGAGGACAATAACTAAACCTGCTGGGCTGCTAAGGCGAAAGCTCTTACAAATAGCATTCTGGTTTCAGTTTCTGTTAAAAAATATTTCGCTTTCGTTTTAGATTTCGGTTTTTGACAATAAAAGTGTTGGTTTCCGTTTCACATTTGAAACTGTTCCAGACAGTTTCCTCTTATTTTATTTTTAAAAAATAGTATATTGTTGCTGCTTTACTCTCCAACTCCATTCATTTTTTTCCTGAATGGCACAAACACCCGTGTGAATCGAATCAATATTCGCAATGGAAAACATTTCTTTATTTTATTTTATATGCGGTCACAACAGTCATCATTATACAACAAAATATAGTTAATGTCAATTAGGGAAGGGCACCAAATGTAAATTCATTGGACACACTTCTCGAAACGTGAACCGAGCAGACTAAATTACACGAAATTCCGTATGAAGCACTTTTAAAACTGGAAATCGTTCCATTCTTTTACAGTTCCAGCAATATATTTGATGGAAAATAATTGTTTCTATCACACTATTGAAACTGTTTTCAACGGTTTTTGGTTTCGTTTTGATTTTTTGGTTGTACTTAGCTAGAGGAAAATGTTCACATCTTCATTACTTGTATTTATCAATTAACTTAATTGTACTGAAAAACATTATCCAAATTTCCTTAAAGGAAGTTTCCGCCGTTCCCTATTTGCCTTGCAGTTGCTTTTCTTCATAATTAACTCTTGAGATTGAAGTAGTCGTTGAGTTTTTGCCGTTCCAAACAACAATTTAGAAATAGTGAAAGTGATCGTGTACTATGTAATAAACACTTTAGTAGAAATGCTAAAACTATCCGTTATTGATGATGCGTATTCATGACTGCTGCAATTTGTATACGATAAAAACATGTCTGGCTCTTGATTTGGACCAACGCCCTTCATCGATAGTTCGTGTCATAGTATGATGTGAACAAATGGTCAAAGTGACAAACAAATAGTTGATGCAATTGGTGCATCAATTGAATTGATCATGAGAATTTTTTCTCTAGAGCTCCAGCACGGAACTGACGTTTGCTGTCCAGTACATCATACATATGACCTTAACTTCAGAGAAAACGTACATTCAAATTAAAAAGCAATAATTCATTACGAACGTTTACGAGGTTTTGTAGCGCAATCTTCAGGAAAAATGCGAACACGTGGTACACCACAGGCTGGTGATGAACCTTCAAAAAAGGAAGTAAATATTATCATGGCATGAGTATTTTAAATGAGAAGAAAATATACATTCCAACGTAAATACAAGTTATGTTCTAATGATTCGATGGCCTAAGACGTTCCTTGTATCTAGAGGTATTTCTAGAGGTAACCAAAAACGTGCAAGGCATGTGTCCGAATGTCTGAAATTCTCGGTTGGTTTATTTAAATCAATGACAATTAATAAATTATATTCAATCTTATCTTTAGAAGTAACAACAATCAAAACAACCTTATTTTTAAAAATGCGCTTGGGTAACATCTGAATTACGTTTTTTTGTCGTGATATCTTCACATGTGAATGCGTGTTGCCTAACTAATGTCGAGCCTTTATGAAATTACTCTATCTGTAGAATTTTATAGCAAGGAAATCAAGAGACGATACAAGTACAAAGACTAATGCACCCCAATATTCACGATAGATGTTCCGACTATATAATACGTGAAAATGAATCAATATTATAATCATTTATGCTCGAATTCGAACACATGCTCAATATGAATTATCTACTATTATATATATTAATATATATATATATATATATATATATATATATATATATATATATATGCAAATATTCCATTATTACATCCCACACTCTTCGAAAATCAATGTACGAAAAACTATAATTGATAATAATTGAACATAAGAAAAGAGTTGATTTTCTGAGCGAATCCCACGAAAAAGAGCAGTTTCTCAATTTAATTCATTCTTTTAATATAGATATTGCAGTGAACGTACCTACACGGAATACTCTTAAATCACAAACAGCAATAGATCAAATTATAATTAACAACTAGATATGAAATAATAACGAATAATCTACAGTGACCAAGATGCACAAATTCTTACAATTACTAATAACATGAATACTGACACAATAAATAAAACACGCATGTGCAGAGCATTTACTACAGTTAACATAAAGTTATTTACGGACTACTTGCTGAAAGAATCATGGAGCAGTTTATAACGCTATTGACTCAAATGAAAAAAAGATTTTTCTCAAAGCTTTCATTTCTCTTTAACGCATGCTTTCCTATTAAAGAGAAAATTAAACATTTCACGAAAAGTAATACTTGGATCACAAAGGAATTAGAACATCGTGTAAAATAAACGTACTTCTACTTTATTTCTAAACGTCATGACGTATCTCAAGATTTCTTATCTACTTTAAAAATACAGAACATTGTTACGAAAAGTCATAAGGCAGGCTAAAATCATGAAAAACGATCAGGATATTTTGAACTCAAATAATAAAACAAAAGCAATGTGGAATATAATAAAAAATACTACCAAATCAACTAGAAAACCCGTAGAGAATGTTGTTTTAAAATATAACGATATAAATGTGAACGATGTGAACGAACAGTGGGTAATCTCTTTAACCAATACTTTTCGAGAATTGCTGCCGATCTCACTAAGGGTCTTCAGGCACAAAATTCAAAAACAGACAGTTCACCCAAAAGACACAATTTTCGTTTCCGAAACTTCTTCCTATGAAATTCTCAAAATAATCGGTAAACAAAAAAATAAATATTCGTCCGGTTTAGATGAATTCCCGGATTCCTTGTTAAAGACTTGTGCGTATGCCATTATACACCCGTTAACTCACATATTGAATGCATCTTTATGCACTGGAACGTTTCCAGATATTTTCAAAACAGCTAAAATTAAGCCGCTTTTCAAAAAGGCAACAAAATGAAATTCAAAATTATCGGCCCATTTCTCTTCTATCAGTTTTTCAAAAATATTAGAAGACTTTTTACGTACGAATGGAAACCATTCTCACTAAACACGACGCGCTTTCAGATTGCCAACATGGATTTAGAAAATCAAAATCAACGGAAACAGCCATATTTTCTTTTCTTAAAGATGTCGCCTCATCATTGGATCAAAACGAGGTAGCTATTGGATTATTTTTAGATCTCTCATAAGCTTTTGACGTCATTGATCATGACATTTTACTTTCCAAATTACCTTCATATGGAATTCGTGGTAATGCTCTAGATTGGTTATGTTCGTACCTTCAACAACAATCTCAGAGAGTTGAAATACCTTACTGGAATCATGGAACATTATGTACGCACCTTTCCGACTCTTTGCCCGTTGCATGTGGAGTTCCTCAAGGATCGATTTTAGGCCCTATTCTGTTCCTACTTTACGTAAACGATATGCCCTCGACGATTCGAAACGGAAGAACGGTTCTCTTTGCGGATGATACGAACATCCTTTGCAATAAAGAAACCGTAAATAGTACAATATCAGATGTTTCAAATTGGTTCCGAAATAACAAATTAATAGTAAACGAAAAGAAAACGGTTTTAATGCAGTTTTCCATTTCAAATAAACAATTCTGTGCTCCATTGAAAATGAACAGTGTACCATTGACTGATGTTAAGGCAACAAAATTTGTAGGTCTCTCAATTCAGTCAAACCTTAAATGGAACGTCCATTTAAATGAGTTGAACACAAAATTAAGTTCATTATGCTACGCGTTCAGAATTCTTGCAAATTCAGTCAGCCTTCACACTGCTCGTTGTGTATACTTCGCGAATGTTCATTCCCGCCTGAGATATGGCATAATATTCTGGGAAATATATCTTATAGCTCCCAGACTTTTAGATTACGAAAACGAATTGTACGAATAATAACCAAATCCACCCACGTGATTCATTAAGCCTCTCTTCATTAATCTAGGAATTCTACCATTACCGTGTCTTTTTATTTACGAATCAGTGGTTTTGTAAAAATGACTTGCTCAAGGGCAGGAATATATTTTCAGAAAATGCCGAAGTCTATTACTATAACACTCGACGTAGAAATCATATTCATCAGGTGACAGTATCAACAGCTCATTACAAAAAATTCACATACAATACATGTACATTAGTTTACAACACTTTGGCAGATGACATTAAACGATTAAATTCAATAGAAAAGTTTAAATCCCAAGTGTAATCGTTTCTGCTGCATAACTGTTTCTATACAATTAGAGTCTATACTGAGCATCACAAGAAAAATAACATTAATTTTAACAATGATACATAATGCATTATTTACCATTTGGACTGTATAAATGAGTATAAACAAACTGTAACAACTTTGGACTACAGCTTCCTGGTCAATGATCCCCATCTCGATCAGGTTTTTCGTCCAGTTTCCCTGATCCATTGAGCAAATGCTGAGATGGCCTCTTGTTTTGCTTCTGGACATAAATTCTTTTTCTGGACATCACTGGATTCTTTCTGGACACAACTTCATTTTCTGTGCACGTCTTCTAGAATTTTCCCTTTCAAAATTCAAAATTTATTGTTATTTATCCTTGAAAATAGATTTTATTACATGGGAGTTTTTTTCTCCCTTTCAAAATTCAAAATTCAAAATTTTGCTTATTTATCCTTGAAAATAGATTTTATTACATGGGAGTTTTTTTCTCCCTTTCAAAATTCAAAAATTTTTATTTATAAAAATTTAAATAAATGATATTTAGGATTTTGAAAATGTGCACACAATTCACTTTTCCCCATAGCACGTCATACGCAGTTTTTAACTGTTTTTTGACGTAAAATAAATAAATAAATATATAAAAGAGTAATATGACGTTTGTGTCATCGTACAGGGCTTTTTTGGCACTAACCATAACAAAATTTTAGGAAAACTTTTGTAGCCGTTTTTGAAAAAGTCTTGTTTTTGTAATATTAAAACACTAAAATTTTCGAAAAAATGTACTTGACCTTAATAAAAAACAAATATGAACAATAAATTTTATTTGAAGGAAAAGTCGCTTAATTTTATAGTTGTAGGATAACGCCGAAAAAATTCGAACTTTGGCAATTTTCGAAATTTCAGTTAACAGCAAAAATCGGACCTCTGCCACCTTTATAAGTGTATGTTACTTAATTCTTACAAGAAATTTAAATACAAATTTAGAGCCCTTTTTGAGAAAATTTTGAAAATGCCCGGCGGGCTTCATGTAAAGTATCCCCAGATTTTAATGAACGTTTTACAAAATTTCAAAGGTCCAACTATAGCCATGTCAACTGGGGTTTCTTCAATTTGGAAAAGAGATTTGGAAAAGGTGCTAGTAATATTCACAGACGGACAAACAGACAGACAGGGAGACAATGAGTTTCTGTTTGTTTAAAATGGATTCAATGCAATAAAACATTAATTTATAAAGAACAAATATAAACTCTTACAATATTCGGATAAATCTCTTTACGTACGTAAACCTCTTTTACATATACGTAAACATATAGATTTTGCTTTTGAAAACCCAAATTAAGTTTCGGCATATCCTCTTACTACCTTCGTAAATTACGCCCTCACATGGCGAGCACAATAACCTAACTATTTATACTTTTCTCTGTTCACCTGTCACGTGAACTATTTTTTTTTTGCCCTGTCCTAGCTCTAATTTACAATTGGGTGCCACAATGCCTTTGCTTGTCAGTTGCCCGTACCTCTGCTAGCTCGTATCACTATTACATCCTACCTGGTCGTGGTCCGCGCGCTCATTCCATACGGACTTGAGGTAGGGCCCGTTTCGTTCGTGCCTGGGTCAAATTTTACACAACTATTAAATAACAACACATGGATCTAAGGCAATTATGAGCCATATGGGATGCTCATATGTTTAATGTCGGATCTTTTCCTCATATACCAAAACAAATATAATGTGCCCGCCCCTCCGACTTGCGAAACATAACAACACAAAATACATAAACAACACAAAAAAATACAAACATGCACACTGAAAATATAATACAAGATCTCGTACACACACAAGAATGCGCATTCTGTCGTGACCTTTTTGATGATTCTATTCTTAATCTAGTTATCAGGACTTGGTCTTCGACAGAGTATTTTTCATTGGACTTGCACGTAAACGAAAGAAAATAAAGTAAATGCACGAATCGTGCCACTTTCCTTTTTGCAGCGATGTCGCTCCCTGACAGCGCCCGTCGTTGCTAGTTAATTTGAAGTTACCAGACGTACTCACAACTATTGTTCCTCGCAACTAATCGCGTCTTCTTTCGCTATCTCACGACGTATTTAAATTTTACGACGCTTATGTTCCCCGCGCCTAACTTGCGCGAATAATGTCCATGCTAATTTTCCCGTGAATTTCGAAACAAATTAAATTAAATTTCAGTTCCACGTCGTCTAAATAACTGATTTTAAATAACTGAACATGAATTAAAACTTTTGCAGAATAATTTCGCGAAATTTCTCAAAAATCTAGCATAGCATCAAATACGTGCGTTCACCATCAACGCTCGACTCGTTCTGTGTCTGTAACCCATTTTACATTGTTGGTCTACAATTCCCTGCGACTGTCTTCTTTCAAACACATGCCCATCACTATAAGAAATGTTCGAAAATATTTATGTTTTCACTGTTTTCGGGCGTCTTGCGTGTTACTATCGGCTTCATAATTTCACTAAATTTTATTTGGTAATTGTCA
The DNA here is from genome assembly GCA_964035755.1 of Teleogryllus oceanicus. NCBI lineage: Eukaryota > Metazoa > Arthropoda > Insecta > Orthoptera > Gryllidae > Teleogryllus > Teleogryllus oceanicus. Next base: position 35,358,869 of record CAXIVR010000005.1, read on the forward strand.
CGTTACCAAATTCCCTTTTCCTGTCTTCCTTTTCTCAAAAACCATTATTTTCGTTTTCTCAGTTCGTGATGACGTCATTTACCTCTTAGGCCGCTCTTTCAATTCTTTCTTAATCCTCTATGCTATGAACTTGAATATTAATTTATTACGAGCCCCACATAAATTCCCCCGTGCTATGACTACTTTAGCCCTGATCTAAATATTTTTCTCCATAATTTCCGAAAGTTTGGCCAAAATCCATCCAGGCATTCGCTTGACATTCAATAAAAACCGTCTCGTTATATACTTACAGAAGTACAACAATGGGTGCCATATTTTCAATCTTCACCGTGTTATACATGCAATTTACACAATTTATGATATTTTCGGAACCTGTCGCTCGAATAATGTGATTTTTGTTTTAAAATGTTCCTGTATTTGGGTTCTATTCACTGTTTATAACGCCCATTTCCGCCCTTTACGTTTTCTATTACTTTCCTGACAATTATTATTACGCGGCGCTGTTGTCTATTGTTTATTTCATTCTTAGTTTCTCTTTGATTACATAAAAGTTCCGTGTTCTAGGCATTCTTGCGGGCTAGCCTCACAAATCATTACAATATATTTATTATTGATTTTTCCATGAAAGAAATTATGTTTTGCTAATCAAATTTGAAATCCGTTTAGAACATTTGATTTTTTCGTACTTTTGTACGGGTTATTTGTTTATAAAGAAAAAAATCACGCTGTATTATAATTAGAAAAAACAAAAGTACCAAATACAACTGTAGGTATAATTTCTAAAATATCAAAACAAATTTTGAGAAACGGTGAGGTTAGTTTCTGCACGATCTTCTCTGACAATAGTAAATATTTATTTTTCTTATTCATTATTGTTTTGTTTCGAGAAACATTTGTCTATACATTTAATAACTGTTTCCTAAATTTAAGTTAAAAACGGAACGTTAGTGAATTGAAAACCACTGGCATTATAATAATGCAGCCAGGTTGTTGCAAAAAAATATTATCACATTCATTACATTAATATAGTAGACTGATTTTATTGCTACTATTAATGCACAACCAGATATTTTCATTAATTTGCCACTTATATTTGGCGAGCTCCCGCGTGTCCCTTCTCCTTTTCACGATGACACTATTTTAAATCAATTACATACTGAGGTTTCTAGAACAAAATCTATAAAGAAGAAAATAATTTGCAAGTTGAATAAAACAAACAAAAACTTGCTTTTGTACTAAAAACAACAACAACAACAACAACAACAAAAATGGATGGCCATGTCCTTTAATGTAAGACATATACATGTAAACTTTTAAGATTGATTTTGAATCACTTAGAAGAAGATCGCATCACAGTTTCAGATTATTTTATTTTAAAATGAAAAAAACTTATTTTGAAACAATCATAACACTTCTGGTTTAATGAATTGCTTCAAGATTGCACTTCACATGCACAGAGAGATCACATCCCAAGGAAAATCGACACTAAAAGAACGGAATATTGAATCATCCACCAGTCGATCACGAGACAGTGGTAGTTCGTTGCATTTGTTTGGCACAGTTCAACATATAAATACCAGGAAATGTCACAAACACTCTATGGGACTCGTATACACTCGGAGAGGCACTTTTTGGCGGCGGAGATCCGCCCACCGATTCCACTACCGCGTGCGTATGCAGCGCTTACCTGCAGCGCCGTCGGGCCGCGAGCGAGTCAGCGGGGCGGGGACGAGCGGGTCAGCGTCCACCGGAATCGACGTACGACGTCGTCGTCACGGAGGCGTCTGGCGTCCGCAGCGGCGGCGGCGGCGTCGCGGCGTCTGGTGCGTCGGGCGGCGCCCACGCGCGCACTGGCCGGCGGGGGGCGCAACCCGGGGGGGCCCGCCACTACGCGCGTGCGCGTGCTCCAGCCCACGTGCAGGTGCTGTGCGGGTAGGCGCGCAGCACGGGCTGGCTGACAGACGGTGGGGGCGGAGGCGAAGGTCGACGCTCGAAGGCCGGCGTGACGCGGCGACGGACACGCGGAGCGAGGCGTTTGACGCCTGCGTCGCGGAAGATGTGATGAGTGCCACCGGAAGAGCTGCCGCCGGACAATGTATCAAGGGAGAGGGTCTTCGGGGATCCCTTTCTCTGGGAGACAAATGTAGTAAGGGAGTCTCTTTGTAGGCAGAAAACGTGAAAGAAGAGGTATCAGGGATATGTTACGCAGAAAATAGGGATGGAAGTTGATGAAGTAGATTTAGTATTAGGGGTTGTGACGTTGAGATAGAATTGTCACAGAAGGGTCAAGGTCGAAGTGAAGGATTGCCACTCAAATACAACTAGGAAGTTGGAAAGAAATGTGGAGACACCTCTAATTAGCAAGAGTAAGAGAGCAGTCTCCGATTCCAGGTTACCAGAGCGCCGGTTCCATCGACCGTAGGTAAGTTCGCGACCTTCGGCCTCCCTCCAGCGAAACTCCCCCGAAACAAAGACCTAACTGCAGGTCTGCGCGGCACCGTAAGACCAACACACACTCCAAAACAAGTCGTCTGCGAGTGTGGCGCGAGGCCTCTGCGCGGGGAGGGCGCAGACTGCTCTGCGCGGTGCTGCGCGTCGCGACGGCGTGAGCGCGCGCTTTTTCATTTTCCCTCGCCAGTATCCCTGGCGAGGCGGGAATTATTCAAAATTTGGGAATACATTAATTGCTCCAATCTTAAGATTTCTGGAGCTTGGGAAGGCTTTATCTTAAAAATACTACTTAAAACTATCTTAAACTAACTTAAACATACATTGCCACTTGGGCGCGCGGGCTGCGTCGGCATTTATACGCGCCGCCGCCGCCGCCGCCGCCGCATCCGCGAGGCCGCGCCGCGCGGACGGAGCACGGACGGGCGAGCGCCGCGCTGCGCCGCCCAGCCACAAGGTTGCCAAGTGTGTGGCCGCCGCCGCCGCCGCCGTCGCAGCCTTCGCTGGACCGCGCGCGCCGCCGCGGGTGATGTTAGCCGCTGCCGCGCACCGCCACACCCCGCGACCCGGTCAGGGGCGGATCTTGTGGATCATTTTTCTTTGGGAAGGGAGATCATAGAGTTTTGTTAAACAATAAATATATTTGATTAGATATTCTATACTGTTTTGTAGGGTATATTAATTCTATACACTCATTGTTTAAAAAATACCTAATTCTAACATCAATATTTAAATTAATTTTGCCAAATAAAGGCCTGCGTTTTCGTTCTCTGCAGAAAACTCTAGTTCTTTTGGGGGGAAGATATGGCCCCATGCCTCCCACTCCCCTCTGGATCCGCCACTGGCCCCGGTCTGCTGTTTTCGGCTGAGGCAGGTGTGGGTTCGGAAAGAATTGCCGGGGGGGGCGATTTAAATGTTTCTAATTTGGGACACCTCCCCTACAATTTTTTAAAAATAATAATTCATGTGTAATGTATTTCGATTTCAGGGTCGGATTAATCCGTCTTTTGTGAGCTAGCGAAGGTCCCAGTCCAGGGCTTTGTTTTTATTTATTATCGCCGACTGGGGGTAAAGGAGACGTAGCGAGCATGATTTATTCCCATCACCGCACCTAGAATACTTGGCCTGCCTATGATTTTTCTTTCGTGGAGTACTTTGTTGTATTTGCTTACTTTTTCAATGTGCTCCTTAATTTAGAACCCTGCAATGATTAAAGAAGAAATTACTTGTTTATAATGCGAGATATACTCGGTAATTCCTTTCAATAAATTGCGTTATATAGAAAAATATATTGGTTTTGAGAGAGAATGTGTTTCTCTTGGATCAGCTACTGGTCAAGTACTTCGTCTAGCCTAAAGCTAAGAAAAGTGATAATTTTAGGCTTCCTTTGACCTCGTCTACCTATTCTCAGCGTTTGTCAACCTTTATCTAAAATTCCTCTCAGAAGACCAGACAATTCTTTACAGAATGCACATTCTTAGGGTTGACCTCTTGTTTCTCCATAGAACTACCAGATGCCCCGAAGCCCCAGCAGATTAGTGGTGATTAGGCCGGTTCCACTAGGCTTATAACTAGTTGAGGCGATTCATCCTTTGGTGCACATTTGCAGAAGCCGCAAAACAAGAATCATCCTTTGTTTTCCTAAAAAAATTGCCAGATATCTCTCCGCCTCCCGGAGCTAATCAGCGCGAGGTTCATATTGAAAAGCACATTCAGGTAGGGCGGCAATTTCAAACCCATATTTTCGCATACTTTTTTCCCCCTAGGGAAAGCCGACAGCCAGTTACCCTTTACGTCCCGATCGGACGCACATTCGAGCATACACTAGACACCAACACACTTGCGGACTCCTCTGACTTGGGGTCGGCAGAACGCGAGGCCCTCCGCGACAACACACACATGAGAGACAAGGGAGAAACAGACATGCCCCAGCCGGGACTCGAACGTGCAACCCTCCGGACCGACCCGCTCTTAACCACCTCAGCCAGCCAGGTCGGCGCTCATAAAACTTCTTTAAAAAAACATAAATTGGTTAAGTGAATGACTGCCTCTGACATCGGAGCTTTTGCTGGACCACAAGTCTCCGCGGCCGTTGCGGGGGGTGCATCCGCCTCCGCACCGCCCATCCCCCACCGCCGTCGTCGGAGGAGGATGTATCTCGCCGCAATAGACGCTCTACCACATCGCACTGCGGTGAGATCATATTGGGTGGCGATAGGAGCTCGTGAAGGAGTGAGGTCAATCTTTCCAGAAGTGCATCTAAGGTGTTGGCGAAACGTTTGTTTACTTTTTCTTTGTTACATAATTACGAGACACACTGTCCCTTTCTGGTGGTTAATCGCTTTTAAGTAATATTACAAAAAAACTTTTGGGGCGGGACGCGACCGGTTTTTGGATCCATCACTGGCTGAGGGCAGGTTCTCGACTGGGCGAAAGCTAAGAAATGTGAATCACCCAAGACTACACACTACTATTGCTCTACCACTCAATAAACCTTCCAGCGCATGCCTCTCCTCAAAGCTCCTAATATTTCCCTGCCTGCGCTCTTTGTCACAATCTCTCTCTCTCCTCTCTCTCTCTCTCCTCTCTCTCTCCTCCTCTCTCTCTCTGCCTCTCGCTTCTCTCTCTCTCTCTCTCTCTCTCTCTCTCTCTCTCTCTCTCTCTCTCTCGGCAGTAATTCAACACTGGGAGTTTGGTGATAACAAACTGATGACTGAGAAGGATCAGACGGAAGGCAACTTACGTGTTTCTACAGTAGGGGTTGTCTAAACGATCAACAGAAAATAAGCCGTGTCTTGAAGAAGAGTTTCGTTCTCCAATCTCTGACCATGGCTAGTGAGCAATGACAGTGTGCTGTTATTCACAAAAAAAAATAATTACTACAAATAATTCAAATTATATCCACTAAAAAACGATAGGTAGTTGATCAAATAATCATTGAACATGGCCACATTCCTCTCCGTCTTCCACCGTACCATCCAGATCTAAATCCAATAGCACTTGTTTGGAGATTTTTTAAAGGGCGCGAGGCAGCAGAAACAATTGGTGCATCCTTAAAAGAAAAGGAAACATTTGCACAATACAGTGCTGAACAATGGAAGAAATGCCACGAGCATGTGTAGGAAATAGAGGCGACATAATAATTCAGATAATGTGATGGATCAACAAACGATGTATTCATTTCTTTGGACACTCCTGGGAGTGCGAGTTCCTCTTTTGACGAAGAGGGCAATGATGACAAGTGACGGTCAGCACGATCGCTGCGTCTTGCAGTCGCCTCTCCTTATCGCCTACGCGCTTCCTTATCGCCGAGAGGGGAAATCTCAGATGGCACAGGGTGGGGGCAGCCTCCGAGACTTTACCAAAGGTACGTCTGCCATGATGGTTTATTTTGCGAGCGGTTCAGCTATAGCTTCTTGTTAAGGAGAGTAAGAGCATGAGGACCTTAGCTATGGGCCACGATCAGTTCAGACTTAGAGAGTCTGAGAGAGTGGCATTTCAACCCCTTATTTTGTTATTACACTGCGATATATACATCAAATATTTGCCAAGCATATTATTTCCTACCAAGCTGCTGCCCTTTTGCTGGCCGCAGTACCACGCTGTGTGGTCCACGCACCTTCGTCTCCGTAACGGAACTCTGTGCGGCCTTGATAGATAAGCACAAGAGCTCGGGTAGGATGCCAGGACCCTATCTTACCTGCGACAGGATCATTGCTACGGACCGGTTCCCCCAGTATTGCACGTCCTTAGAAGGGAGCAATTTCTATCCCTTGATTTTTTTAACAGTAGGTATCGTTTTATCTGCCTACGCAGGTAGGTAGAATCGTATGCACCACACACAGAGTAGACAACGTTGACGTTATGGGATTTCTATGAACTCTGAAAATACGATTGAGGTACCTGCTGCTCCGTACGAAAAATTGACGTCAGACGGAAACAGTACAGAACAGACTGCGCGCAGCGCCGATGCGGTGACTTTATTGCCGCGATAACAAAACTAGATTTTTAGACAGGCATTTGTAGTTGGTTGGTTGATAAGTTATTCCGGGCGCGTCAACAGCTTAGGCCATTATTCCCGTAAGTGCGGTGCAGGTTGTTTTTTCCTCGGGAGATGGCGGTGATCTTCTCCCTCAGGATGGCGAGATCCGGCGCCGACCTACCGTCGGCTAGCAGGATTTCCCCCTACTAGGACTCTCCCACCAGTGGGGCACCGCCCCAGCCGGGACAAGCTCTAAGCCCCCGACCGGTCTCCCGGAATATGTGATAGTGTAGTGCATGTTAATGTAAGTGTGTGTGCAAGTGGAGAGGATAGGACAAGGAAGAGGAAAGAAAGATCAGGCGCGGTCCGTGACCCGTTTGTTAGGGTACTGCTCCGGCATTCACCTGGTGTTGATCGGAGAAACCACGGAAAACTACCGATCAGAGCAGCCGTCCGTTAGCATTCTCCTCCAGACAGCGACTGAATTCGACCTAGCTTAAAAGCTAGTGTCGAAAATCCTGCCGCCGTTAGTACTCGAACCTAGGACCTCCCCGTCAGAGGCGCTACAGTGACATCATATGATGCACTGAGCTACCGCTCCCGGTCAAGCACTTGTAAAAGCTAATACTTTCAGGGCATGCACAGCGTGCTAAAAGTTGAAGTTTTAGCATAAGTGCTTAAAGTGACACGATGCACAAATATTCAGGTAAAACTGTGAATGCAATAAAGAAACAAAATACTTTCGTCTGATCAGCTACTATTGAAGCAAATGCAACATGATATCCAATTAAGTGATTCGTATACTTAAATTAAAAGAAAAGAAAAGTCACTAAGACAGACCACAAAATAGTGTCTAACACAGTGCTAAAAGTGATTTTATTTTGTTCATAGAAATACTTGGTCTATCGACTTCGCGTGGCAACATTTCCTTTATTATTATTATTATTATTATTATTATTATTATTATTATTATTATTATTATTATTATTTATTAATTTTTGAAGAGATTACATAGATCAGTAAAAATAACTATACATATGTATTTACAGACTTATATGCTAACCTTAAATATAATCTTACATACTAACAAGGAGAAATCCCTTTGGGTCCTCAGTCGGATCTAAATCTGCAAATTTTTAGGAATATGTGATATGGATATTTGTTTTTGATTCGCGTTTGGTAATTGGGGTTTTGGCTAGTTTAAATGGTGATAAGGCTGAGATTTGAGGTAGGTTATGATAAAAGTTGGTGGCCAGATATGTAATGTATTGTTCAATCGGTTCCAAATTAAATTCGTTGTGAAGTTGGTTGTTGGTTATATACCATGGAGCATGAGCAATTATTCTTAAGAACCTATTCTGCAGGACTTGCAGTTTATGGATGTTAGTTTTAGCAGAATTGATCCAAATTGGGCTGGCGTACAACATTAATGGTCTTAAAATTGTCTTGTAAATTGCTATGGCTGATTTATATTGTATTGGGCTGTTTCTGTAAATTAGTGGTCGTAGTTGTGCCAGTTTTATTTTAGCTTGGGTCACTTGGGCATTTATATGTTTTCCCCAAGTTAGCTTGGTGTCAAGATACAATCCTAAATATTGTACAGGTTTATTGGGGGGGTACCATTCTATTGATTTGTTATTTAGAGTGAGAGGAAGTGGGGGAGAGTGGGGTCTTAAACTAAATATTTTGCAGCGGTTTTGTTAGGATTTAGTTGGATTTTAAGTTCAGCAGCCCAGCTGTCTATCATATGTAAATAAAGTTGTAAGTGGGTTCTTAACTCAGTGAGAGTTGTACCGGAGGCAAATATGGCTGTGTCGTCGGCAAATTGAGCGATAGTGATTTTATTGAGTGTAGGAAGGTCAGCGACATAGAGGTTGAATAGGGTGTGTGATAACGGAGAGCCTTGGGGAAGTCCAGCGTTTATTGTTCTTGGGTTGGATAAATGGTTGGTAACATTGACTGAGAAAGTTCTATTGCTTAAGAAATTTGTTATTATTGATTTTAAGTATTGTGGAGTGCCTATTTGAATTAGTTTATATAAAAGAGCTTGGTGCCAAGTTCGGTCGAAAGCTTGTGTAATATCAATAAATAGGGCTATGGAGTGGTGTTTTTTTTTTTTTTTTGAAAAGCGGAATAAATGTACTCTGAAATTCTTAGTAGCTGGTGTTGCGTTGAGATTCTTTCTGTAAATCCAAACTGTACCTTGGAGATAGCATTGGTTGAATACAGGTGGTTTTTCAGTCTTCGCAATATGATTTTCTCGAATATTTTGGAAAGAGTTGTTAATAAGCTGATTGGGCGGTAACTCTCGGGATTTGATGGGGTTTTGTTTGGCTTTGCTATGGGGATGATGATTGCATGTTTCCATTTATGGGGGAAGTATCCGATACTGAAACATGAATTGAATATGTTATTTAAGTACGAGATTGCCGTTGGTGGTAGTTTTTTTAATGCCAAATTGTTTATTTTGTCGTGACCTGGAGCTTTTTTGTTAGGAAGATTCTTTATGATTTTAGAAATTTCAATGGGAGATAGAAATTTATTCTCTGATACCGACCGAAGAAGTTTAATTCTGTGGCTTGTAGAATGTTATTATGTTGCGGGTGGGCATTCGTGTTCTCACAGAATGTGGTTTCAAAATGCATGGCGAGCACTTCTGCCTTCTGAAGTGAGGATAAGGCCTTGCCTGTCGTTGTATTTAAAGGAGGGACCGTGCTTTTTTTTCTTGAGAACTTTTTTAGTGAATTGCCATAATGTGTGAGTGAGGTGGTGGTGTGCCACTGGTGTTGAGTGATTGTATGAGATTATAATATTGTTCGCTGTTATGTTTTCTGATAAGTCGTTTGACCACGTTGGAGATTAGGTTGAGTTCTCTCTTTAATTCTCGTGTTCTTAGCTGAGCCCAGAGTCTTTTAGTCTTATTCTTTACCGATATAGCGTTTAAACTGTCTGAGGATAATTTATTGTAGGGTTTGTGGGATGTATTCGGAGTGTTAGTCAACTGAGAATTTTGGATGGTTGTGTGGATGAGGTCAGTTAGAAAATTAACGGATTGATCTATTTCAAGGAGTATTTAGTATTTTTATTTTGGGTATTGTACATTTTATTGTTTCGTGAACTTCCTCCAGTTAATTTTAAAGAGTTCGGTTTAGATACAGGGGCATGTTGAAGTGACATTTGCTGCGAAGTAAGTAAGACTGGGATATGGTCAGAATCAAGTTCGAATATTACCGATGAATGAAAGTTAGGGTTTGTGTTGGTTAGACCAATGTCGAGAATGTCTGGTTTGCGAACGGTCTTGTGGGTAGTGAGGTTCACTCAGGGAGAGAAGTTTAATATTGGCATTGTTTACTAATTGGACTAGAATTTTACATCTTGGTTGTTGGATTGGCATCCCCAGTTACTGTGTTTGGCATTGAGGTCACCTAATAGCACAACTTTATCATAGAGGTTAAATAAATTTTGGAGGTTTGTATTTATTATTTTTGTTGATGGAGGTTTGTATGCGGCTATGATCTTCAAAGAATTGTTTATTATTGAGGCTGCTATAGTTTCTAAGCCTGGTGTATCCGGGAGAGTTTCCTGATTATGCATGAATAGATTTGATTGCGGTGAGTACACCGCCGCTCTTTCGTCTGCAGTTCTGTCAGTTCTATATACGTTATAATTGGGAACATCTACGTTGTAGTGATGAAGGAAATGTACGAATTCAGTTTTTTTGTTGGTGATTGAGTTTGCATTCCAATTTAGAATGGTTACATTGTTTTGTGATTTATTTGCCATTGTTAGTTAGATATTCAGCCACAGAGTTCTGAATAGTACTAATTATAGATGGGATTAGAGAGTTGATGAAGTTAATAATGCAGGTGATGATGGAGTTAATTATAGTGGTGATTATTGGGTGATTATATTGGATATTATTCGAATGGGTCGTATGGTGATTGGAATTTTGGGTGTTTTGCGATGTGCTAGGAGGTGGATTGTTCGTGTTTGAAACATGGGTGAAGTTTTGAATAGGCTGGGATTGCGGCAGTGGCGTGAAATGGGCCCTTGACTGATTTTGGAGGGGAGGAGTAGCATTGGAGTTTGGTGGATTATCATTATTTTTATTTTTAGAGGTACTTTTCCTATCTAAGATCTCTTTGTAGTAGGTGCAGTTCGTGTTTCTTATGTCAGCCTTGTGATTCCCGTTGCAGTTCCCACACACCGGAGATTCGTTCTTCTTAGGGCAGAGCACAGAGGCACAAAATGCACACGTGATGGAGTGGTTACAATTGTTTTTGGTATGACCATAGTCTAGGCATCTTTGGCATTGAAGGGGGCCTTTATGCTTTTTGCGTCTTTCGGTTCTTACACGATGATTGCAAATTTGATGTATGGTTAAAATAGTTTCTATGGGTTCAGAACCGTTGAATTCTGCAGCGACTACTGGGATTGGAAGGCCATCTTTTTGAAGTCTGGTGACTTGATTATTGAAGTGAAGCATTGCTGTAGGTTATTCAAAATTTCCGGTTCTGTTATTGATTGTTCAATGTTTTTGAATACGACAGAACATTTTTTGTTCGATGGATCTTTGAATGAATGGAATTTACGATGTGTATGTATGAGATATTTGATTATTTTACGGAAGTCCGTAGGGTTATTGGCATTGATCTTAACTTTGTTATTTTTCACGTCTGTGATGAAGTTGTTTGTGACGTTAGATTTAAGTTCGATTATAAGTTCGCGTACACTGGTTATGTCCGCCACAAAGATTGAAGGAATTTTGGCTGGTTGCGAAGAGTGATCGTCCGTATTTACATTTAAATATTCGAACCGATTTTCTTCAGGGTTGGGATTCAGATTAGCGAGTTCTCCGAATATGTTCCCGACGGGGACATTGTATTGTAGAGCACTGGATAGATTAAAGTTCTCGTTAGCATTACTCGGGACTACACTTTTCTTTTTTGTTTCGATGGGGACCTCTTTTTGGTGTTGATGACTGATGATGAAGGATGCGACATCGTGCTGATGTCTGTTGAGGCGGCCTCTTGGCTGCCAACAATGCGTTGCTGGTCAGTAAGTGGAGGTGCGGTTGTTCCACTTAGCATGTGGGCTGATGTGACGGGGGTTGAGATAACTGCTGTTCTAGTTGATGTTGTGGTAGATGATCTGGAATATGTTGCAGTGATGTTTCACGGACGTCGCCTTCTGGGTAAGCGACATCCATTTCGCCCTCGGTCGGGTAGACCTGGGCGAGGGCATCTGCGATACACTGACGTATGCCAGCGTTGTCTGATGAAAATGTTGCACTAATAACTGGCAATATTAGGTCACACAGTTAGAAGTGCTGATGAACACTATTATTGTAGCACTTTATCTTACACTGGCACAGAACACAGGTACGAGATGAGGCGCAGCGCTGAGCGCGGAGCTCCGTACTGTGCGACTGCTCGCTGCGGAATGGCAACATTTCCTACTCGCAAAATAAAATGTCACGCACTATTATCACGGACCTTCTCCAGGGCGGACAGCCGGGGCAGTCGGCCTTGCTGCCGACATCAGAGCTGAAACATTTGTGCCCTGCTGTTGACGAGAGCTCGGAGTGCATTTGCAGCGTGTGCTTTGACATGTTTGCGGGCGACAATGCATTTGAGAAACCCGTGAGAATACAGGCGGCTGTTTTGGGGGATATCCCGACATTAAAACATCTCTGCCAGGATGACTGAAACCCACTACAGATATTACAGTCTAAAAATTTCTTTAAGAATCAGAAATAGTGGTGATTGTACATCGAGAAAAGATAATACACTAGCGTTTTGCGTCCACGAACCACTCCACAATATCTAGGTGTAAGTATCTATAACTTGTGTCGAATCCGATTCCACAGCTCTAGTGCGATGCTTTTTGTCGCAGCTATACTTAGTGACGACGCTATGTGGGCCAACTCTATTTCTTCACTACTGACACTTTATTCGTAGATGCTTCAGTAAAAACTTTTATTTTTTATTATTGTAAAAGGAATTTAGGTATCCCAGGTATGCATAAAATCGCTCTAGCCATTGTGCCCAGAGTGAGGCTTCACAATTCACCCATGCTTCTTACAATATTTATGTTATAAGGATTATATTATAATTATGGGTATATATATATATATATATATATATATATATATATATATATATATATATATACATACATATTTATATATATATATATATATATATATATATATATATATATATATATATATATATACAGGTGAGTCATAACTTTAGCACCTCCTATAACTTTTGAACAGTTGAAGATATTGAAATGTAGTTTTACGGAAGTGCATGAGAATATAGGGCTAACTGATACGTGTATTTATGTCTATTTTATCACTTGTATTTTACGAGATATTTGAGGTAACATTGTTTTTCAAATGGAACTATACATATTTTTCAGTCTATCATAAAGAGCGTAAAAGACAATCAATGATATACATAATGTCATATGTTAAATAAGGATTTTTGAGAAATTTTTATTCTATTGCGACCAGTTCTTAACGGATATTTTGAATGTAACGACAGCCACAGAAGGTCACGCAGCCCTCCACCAGCCAGCGCGCTCGGGAAGGGAAGGGATCTTAGTATTTCAAGACACAAAACATATTCCAAATATTCACTAAACTTGCCATTTTTCCCTGAACTCTGCTTTCATCCTTCCCATTTTCAAATATTGTATTACTTAAGGATTGAAAATATGGATTGGTCATATGTAGTATGTATTGAAATAAGATTGTTATTTAAATTTAATTTAAAGGGATATCATACCACAGGATATTAATGGGATCTTGGAAACTAAACACAGTAAGAATAAATTATTAAGACTTTACAAAGAATATTGCATATTTTCAGCAAATAGTTTTATTGTTAACGATAATATAACAATACCTTGTGAAAACAAACAAATACAGAAAGATAATGATAATGACAAAAATAAAAATAGAATTCAAATATACTAAATAAAAATACATTACTATTCAAATTACTTTAGAATGTGTTCAATATGACCACCATTCACAGACAAACACATCTGCAGGCGCTTTTGAAAAGATTTCTTAACTGCGACCAATGTTTCTTTTTTAACTTCAGAACATGCAGCTACAATTCGTCTACGCATATCTTGTTGATGTAGATGGAGCCTCTTTGTAGACGTGGGTTTTTAAAAAACCCCAAAGAAAAAAATCTAGTAGCATCAAGTCTGGGGAACGCGCGGGCCAACACACAGTACCATCCATTAATATCCTGTAATATAAAACCCCATTAACTGGAGTAGAAGTAATAAACAATTTTATTACAATACATTCTTACAATAAAGCCTTATTTTTAACCCTTCCATTTCTTAAAAATAAGCTGAAAATGGGGAAGGATGGAACGCAGAGTTCAGGGAAAAAACTACAACAGTTTTGTGAATATTTGGAATATAATTTGTATCTTGATATCCCTTCCCTTCCTCGAGAGCGCGCTTGCTGGTGGAGCGCTGCGTGACCTTCTGTGACGGTCGATTACATTCAAAATATCCGTTAAGAACCGGTCGCAAAAGAATAAAAATTTCTCAAAAAAATCCTTATTTAACATATAACATTATGTATATCATTGGATTCGTCGTTTTACGCTCTTTATGATAGACTGAAAAAATATGTATAGTTCCATTTGAAAAAACAATGTTACCTCAAATATCTCGTAAAATACAAGTGATAAAATAGAAATAAATACATGTATCAGTTAGCCCTATTTTCTCATGCACTTCCGTGAAAACTGCATTTCAATATCTTCAACCGTTCAAAAGTTATAGGAGGTGCTAAAGTTACGTGACTCACCCTGTATATATATATAAAATATTAAGGATAATTATGAATTTATCAAAACACTTCCCAGTAAAGACCGCAATATAAACTATCTGTTGGAACAGGTGAAACAAAACGGTTAGATATTCTAACAGAACTGTTAGAATATTTACCTGACAGCGAGTACGAATCGCTACCTCTCCTGCAGATTGGCCTTGTCCATGAAACACGTTCAGCATAGGAAGGAGAGGAGACTTGGGACTTAGTTGAGTCACTGGAGAAAGGCTGCTTGGTGCTCGAAGGCCCGTGTTCGAGAACAGATGGTGCACACCCGACATCGACCTCACTCACTTATTCAAGGTACTGTCAGTCAAACGATAAACGATTGCAAGTAGATACACGAATTCAAAAATTAATTTGAATCTCGAAGACGTGACTACTAAACTTCGGTTTTTATGACATGGTTCGTGAGGGCCTGTCTTCACGATTGACAATTGCACGGCTGTTCGCGTCTTTCTCGGTCGTGCCGCTAGATGTCGCATGACTGCGACCATATCAAGCAATGCTGCAGATCAAGCGACATCTTGGGGCACGGCCGAGAAAGACGCGAAAAGCCGTGCCCAATTCTATCGTGAAGATATGCCATCACGCGCCATATATAACAATGCCACAAATTCTAAAATGTTTGCTCTAAAACTTTGAAGGTTTCTTTAACTTCTGAGATTTCAAAACGTTTCACTGCATACTTAGAAGTGAAAGATATTGAGAAAGATTCAAAATATAATTTATATTTTAAATTTTAATAATATAATATATATTTTAAATCTTATTCTATTATCCATGATGATGAAAATACAGTAAAAAACATCATTTCTAGGTAATAACATTTCACAGATTATCACAATCACTGTCCATTCATTCCGTTTTCTTTCGATGCTTTATGTTCAGAAAATAATATTATTGTCTTCGTATCTAGTTTATTTGCAAGTGTGCTCAATAATGATAGACGAATCAATAAAAGAAATGTAATGTGTCAACTAAAACTGTCATTTATGTATCAGTCTCAAAATGTTATACTTTTTCTGGATATATTCGCTAAAAGTGACGACGTTGGTCTTACATGCGCTTACACTCAGAAGCGCCGGAGTCGTCAGAATTCTAGATTACTGAGAACACGCCATACGGAAATGGGGGAACAACCAATCATACAGTCGCAAGAATGAAAATGGAGTCAGAATGGAGGGAAATGAATCGCGTATAGTCCGTGGCCAGTTCTTGAAGTAATTACGCCAACATTCACCCGGAACTATGATAATTAATTACAGAAACGACCGGCCTCGAGAATTTTCATTCAAGCAGTGACACTGTCCAATACAACTATCTAGCTGATATCGAAAATTTTCACGTATCGGGATGTGCACCGACGATCTCACCAAATCTGCATTTGCGTACTCGAAATGGTATGCCAAAGACACCGAGTACGTAGCAATCACTCTACACGTACGGCCAGCTGCGAAGTCGTACGGTCAGCCTTGGCTCTCCGGGCCATGAGTGTGCGTGACCTTGGCCTATTCACTGACGACTGAACCTTCCCTACCGGCTGAGTTTAGCTCAGAGGCAGTATTTCCGCTGCAGCGACTCTGACCGGAAAGCCTCAGGGTTTGAGTTCCGATGGTGCATTAGCTGCATAACAGAGTCGAATTCAACAGCTGTCTGTAGAAGAATTCTAGCGGTCGGTTTGGTCTGGCCGGTAGTTTTTCCGTAGTTTCTAAGACCAACAGCAGGCGAATGCTGCAACAACACTGAAAAAAGAACTGGTTGTCGTACATTAAAAATGGTTCTCCCACCCAGAATTAAGAGTAAAATTTGGCCCAGCTATTTTTGTGGTTGACGCACCGTAGGATGTCAGGTGACCTGCGTGGTGTCTTGAACCACCGCTGTGTCTCTGATTCCGTTGTTCACGTAGCCCCGTGAACAACAAATGTTTGCAGTTCGTGGTTGATTCTCTCGGAACTTCGGTGAGAGGTTCCACAACCCATATTTTTATGCTACAGTTCCTACATAAATGGTTATACCAAAAACGCAAAATTTTGCATCAACCCTTGATTGCATGTACTGCTTACCTCGTTATAACCGTACCTGTAGTTTTAAATTGGTTTTGTAATTAAGAATTCATACAATTTCGCAGCATTACATAAATTTGTGCCGGAGCAAAATAATTTAAAACTACAAATATGACAAAAAAATTGAAAACTTAGCACTAAAAGCACTTGCTGAATAGAATAAGATAATTAAAAAGTAAATCTGAAATAATTTTTCATACTACTTTGCCAAATATTTTCACTCCTAACCTTTAACAGCAACAAGTGCTTTCTTTAAGACCCCAACCTACCCAAAAAAAAACACACACAAAATTAAGCAAAACGCAATAATATAGAGTATTTTTAAAAACAACTGTTGTTAATTCATGTCTTATATTATCTTATTTGGTCTCTTGTTTCAACAAGTCATTTGCAACTTGTACTGCACAATTGCACAACTTGTACTGCACTTTTAACCTTTACCTATTAAATGCTCTATGCCACATGTTGCAAATGACTCAAGAAGAACAACGGTCCAAATAAAGGAATACATTGAGAATTAATTACTGCAATCAGCTTAGGCGCGAAAACCACAAACAGGAATATGAACAAATGTGGAAAAATATGAAATAGGCAAATTTGGGAAATTCATGTGAGAAATAAACAGATGTATACAAAGAAACAAATGCTACATTGTATTTGAAATAATTATTTACATTATCTTTTTATTATTTTCACAATGAATGTTTCACAGCAACAAGAACACATTAACGGCCCTAAGACAAAAAAAAATTAATGAATCCAAACTTAATTAGGTTATCTACGTTCCAAGAGATCTTGAATTGTAAGATACCAGTTTTGCATCTAAGAATACTGTAAATTATCTCATAGTAAAAACATACATGTGTGCACATGAACATTTTGAGAGCTCATAGCCTCCTGTAATAAAAATATTATATGCAGTGCTTTAGAACATGAAATATGATAAAAGAGATCAAATTAAAATCCATTATATTTAAGTGTATTATTAATCGCCCCTATGGTTAGCATTAGGAAGGGGATCAGACTGAATAATTAATAAAAATAAGCCTGCCCCCATTAGCGCTGAACCCTTAGAAATGGGAAAAGGCAAGGTTGAAAAGAAAAAAAGTAATTTTATTGAACTTGTAATTATTACTTGCAAGTCACTCAGTGTTTACATTCAAAATAGTTCAATCAACAAGTTTTGTGGTCCAAAAATGAGATAGGAAAAAATGTAAGAATTTTTAATGAAGAAATATGAATTACAAAACTTTTAACAGCCCTAACATTTTTTAACGTCAATCCCAAACAATAATTAAATTTTTAAAATCATAAAGTTTTATTAAAAACTTAAAAATGTTGGAGTTAAAAAATGCAATTACATTTTCACATGAGAATGCTCGTTTCAAATTCAGCAATCTCTATTTATTTTTTCTGAAATGTTATTGGCACCACTAGTGGATCAGGACATGACAATCTGTCATGTGTATGTGTCATGACATCATGACAATCTGCTAATCAAATGAATATCACATAGTCACTGTTAAAACCATAAAACCAAACCAAAAAAACAAAAACATGCGTCTTAATGGCATTTAAAAATATTGTTTTAATCAATATTGTACAATTGTCAGATGCATGTACAAACTGTTTATACCATTAAAGGTATTCCTGCATTCTGTGCAAGCAGCATGATTGCAGGTACAATAGTCAACTCAAAAATAGGTATATTCAAATCTTTACACAAATATTTTTAATAATAATAATACTCTACATTTAATTTCATTAGCCATATATGCATTCTGAATTGTGCTTCGAAGACTTCTGCGTCACTAATAACATGAAAACAGTTTATGTTTAGTATACTAATTTTGGAACTACATTCCTAAACGCAGGTGCATACTTTTGCTAACCACCTGCAAAGGTAGGCTCGCCTTCATCTGCTGAAGTCTTCCCTATAGCAGTGCTCTTCAAAACTTCTTGTATACTGAAACAGAAAACAAATTAATATTTCTGGATTTCAGATTACTGATTCTCTAAAATTAAATACCTACATTATTTCCGGAGGGTTGATTATTGTTGTGAAATCTCTCTTCAAATTCACTATTTACTCTAATCATTTTATTCCAACAAATCTCATGACTATCTCCTGACACACTCTGCTCAGTAACATTAGAAATTTCTACCTCAAATGATATCTGTGGCTGCTATTATGCATTTGGTGCCAAATACTCCCTTCAGAGAGACAGCTGGTGAATGTATTAGTTCCCTATATCAAATAAAATGACAAATTAGTTTAAAAAATCAGCAAGCATCTGTGGTAAAATGCAAACATACATAGAATATTCATGTACAAAGTATCTCTTTAATTTTACATACATACACTCGTCTAGAAAGGATCTCTTTCTTTGAATGGAAACCCAATTACCGAGTCAAGTCATTCTTTATCACACTTCATCCAAAGATTCCAGCCCTTTCCTTAACATTAAACCATCCCTTTTCAGTGAATATCGTGTCCTATTATTTTAGAATTAAAAGAGCTTTGAAATCCCAATGATTCTTGCAACTCAATAAAATTTACAATTTTACAATAAATTCTGGAAAAGAATCTTAATTTTTTGTAAATGACTAAAAAAATTTCTTTTGTATAAACAATTTCTTTTAATACTTGAGGGTAGAAATCCAATTATTCTAAAATAGATCTTTTTCCATTCATCCCTAAAATAATACTAAATTTTCTTTTTTCAGAAATAATCTAGAGTATCTGATGAACAATAACTCACATTAGTTCTTTTCACAAGAATATACTGCAATATCTATAAAATAATACATTTATTGTAAATAATTACACAAAAAGTACACAACAAGCAATTTAAATATGCATGTTTTCTTCCGGGCTGGTGGGCCGTGGTCCAATTGGCGTTGAACTGCCAAACGTTTCGCCCACGACTGCGGCGGGCATCTTCAGTGGCGAGGTCTCGGGCGAAGTGTCCGGGACGGCGGCTAACTGGCGACTGTTACCGCGATTTTTTTTTTCAATTTCCCCTCTCCAGTATCCCTGGCGAGGCGGGAATTTATTCAAATTTTGGGACTACAAATAATTGCACCAATCTTACGATTTCTGGAGCTTGGGGAAGGCTTTCATCTTAAAAAATACTACTTAAAACTATCTTAAACTAACTTAAAACTATACATTGCGTACATACGTTACCGCGATGGTCTCGGCCGCGGTATTTATAGGCTGCGGGTGGGGGCAGCGGAGGGGACGCTTTCGCGCGCTAGCTGCTGATTGGCTATCGCTACGTGAGCTGGCTTGTGATTGGGTATCGACCGCGATGGGAGTGGGGCAGGGGATTTTATTGTTGTAAGGTTTTGCCTTGGTGTTATGGAGTACGGGATGCCAGGCAAAACTAATTTTGACTCCTTCTTCTTTCCTGTTAAAATTGTTTGGGTGTTTGAAAATTTCTATGGCTTCCCGTTGTAAGCGGGCGTGGTAGTGGTTTGTAGTGGATAAAATCTCGGTGTTGTGGAATAAAATGTCATGTTCTCTTCCCGAAAGAGCATGTTCAGCCAGCGCGGATCTTTCGGTGTAGCCAAAGCGGCAGTTCCGTTTATGCTCTGTGAGGCGGGTGTTGACTGACCGTTGCGTTGTTCCTATGTAAACGGAACCACAGGAGCAGGGAATCCTGTAAACACCTGCAGTCAGTAGTGGGTTTCTCCGGTCCTTTGCTGAACGGAACATGTTGCGGAGCTGTGTGGTAGGCGTGAAGATTGTCTTAATATTGTGTTGCTTCAAAATCTTGCTGATGCGGTCAGTAACGTTTTTGAGGTATGGCAGTGTAATGGTGTTGTTTTCCTGTTCCTCGGAACGGCTGCGTGCGCTCTTGTTTGGATGTAGTGCTCTCTTTACTTCTTGAGATGAGTAACCGTTGGCTTGAAGAACATTTTTCAGATGACCGAGTTCCTGGTGTAAGTTACTTTCTTCGCATATGCGTCTGGCGCGGTGGACAAGTGTCTTCATCAATGCCCTCTTCTGGCTTGGGTGGTGGTTTGACATTTTATTCAGATATCGGTCCGTGTGGGTGACTTTCCGGAATACTTTATGGCCTAGGGATCCGTCTTTTCTCTTGTTGATAAGAACGTCGAGAAAGGTAGTTGTCCATTTTGCTCTATTTCAATAGTAAATTTGTATATGGGGTGAATGCTATTCAGATGTTGTCGAAACTCTTCCAGTGTTTCTTCCCCGTGGCTCCAAATGATGAAGGTGTCATCAACGTAGCGCAACCAACAATTGGGTTTGCGTGGCGCGGTTTTTATCGCTATAGCCTCGAAGTTCTCCATGTAGAGGTTGGCCACAATCGGACTCAACGGGCTACCCATGGCCTCCCCATCTTCTTGTTCGTAGAAAACACCATTCCATACAAAATACGTCGTAGTGAGCACGTGGTGAAAAAGCCCTGTGATGTCATCTGGAAAAAGGTTTCGCAGCAACGCTAATGTTTCAGTGACTGGAACCATGGTGAAAAGCGACACTATATCGAAGCTGACGAGTATATCGCCTGGTTGTATTGTCAGGGTCTTGAGCTTTTCGATGAAATGCGTCGAATCCTTGATGAAGGTGTTAGTCTTGCCTATATGTGGTCGAAGCAAGGAGCAAAGGTACTTCGATAACGAGTATGTAGGAGAGCCAATGGCGCTGACGATGGGCCGCAACGGTACTTCCTGCTTGTGGATTTTTGGTAACCCGTAGAGCCTGGGTGCCATCGCTTCAGATTTCTTGATTGTGCGTTGTTTTTCTTCAGGAACGGAAGACTCTTTAAGTAGCTGGTTGGTGCGGCGTAGTATGCGTGACGTGGGGTCACGTGGCAGTTGGCGGTAGACGTTCGGGTTCAGGATGTCCTGAATTTTGTTGGTGTAGTCCGCTTTGTTTAAGACAACGGTTGCATTCCCCTTATCGGCAGCAAGAATGATAATGTCGTTCTTGTTGAGTTTTCGTAGTGCCGCTCTCTCCGCGTGGGAGAGGTTGTTCTTGGGGGGTTTGGCCCTGTGCAGAATTCTAGATGACTCTCTTCGGATTACCTCTGCTTCGTCAGTGGGCAGCGTTCGTATTCCCGACTCGATATTCGAGATAATATCTTCCACGGGCACTGTCGCAGGTGTAACCGGTAGTTGCCTCCTTAGCCAGGAGAGATGTTTCTTCCAAGAGAGCTGATGATCTGATAGGTTGACCACCGTGCGTTGAAGATCAAGCGTAGGTAAGGCTGTACTGGTTTGTGTAAGCCGATTGTATTTATGTATTTGTTTCTCAGAAATCAATTTCTTCTTTGATATCATTGTGTTGTAGGTGATGCGGTCAACGTTGTCCCAATCGTCCTTTCGGAGCGTGTTGCTGATTTGTAGATGCAGACCATAAAGGTCCTTGTCCGTAGCAGCAATATCACGCCGGTTCTGATGTATCCGTTCCCGTAAGAAAGCCTTTTCCGCTCGGTCGTAGATGCGGTGCGACGATCGCGTGGAAAAAACGCGTTTCTGGCGCAAGAAGTTAGGAATGATATTGTTGTCCCGACAACGTAGTAAAAACGTCAGAGAGCACAACAATTGAATTTTCTTCCTCCGTAGCCCCTCCAGTCGGCGAATAAGTTTATATTTCTCCTCCCCGTAGAGGCGGTTTATAAAGCATTGAAGGCTTTCGCTTTATAAAGCATTGAACGCTTTTATTTCCTTTGTGATTTCTACTGTAGTCTACAGTTTTATGATTTTAATTATTAAAATGATAATTTTTCATACATTGATTTTCAAATAAGATAAGTATGTAAATTATAACTTTGCATCATTGCTTCCCAATTACATTTCTTGCTTCAAATACTAATAGCCATAAGTCAAAAGAAGAATTTCCACTTTTTGAATTGTGCACTCCTTATACTCTAGTGGTTTTACACTGTTCGAAAAATAATTGAACTAAGTATTGTTTGTCCCTCTTCTTCGACCCATCCATCCCAGCTTCCTAAATAAAATAAATTATCAAACACATGAATTACCTATTTAAACAATCTATTAAACACACTCTGATTAGGAAATTAGAAGTTTGGTTCAAAATTAAATGAACATTTTATAAAACATAGTCGCTATAATTTATTTTACAATGGAAAACAGGTTTTGGAAACATGCAAATAGCCAAATATCATTAACCTCAAAGACAGAAGGCTGAACATAAAACACCAGGAATGTCCCTATTATACAGTATGGGGATCAAAGGAATGGATAGAAAAACGTGCGCGTTCTTATTTCAATATCAACTTCACGTGATCTTTCTAAAATATAACATTTAAACAAATCGGAACATTTAAACAAAGTATGCTCTTCGTATTAAACACTACACAGCAATAGTATTTACACTTACCAGCAAACTTTTCAATCAAATGGGGAAGCGTTTGTTTGTTAGTACTTCTCTGCACTTAAAAGTCCATTCTTTACTGCTTAAAGACTAACACGCACTTCTCTATAACACAATACGGCACAACGCACAGCCGATAGCATTCACGAATGCAGGAACTCCCGCGTTTCCTCGCAGGAAGGGTTTCCCGCCAAAGCACGTGTGGGCAGTGTTACCAACACCATGGACTGAACTACCATGCGCTCAAGCGGCAACCACATAGAACGTAATGGGAATTAATTGGTGGTTACAGTCACCTCGTACTTTCAACCTCCATGGCTTGGAAGTATGAACAATCAACAACCGTCACGTCATCTGTGATGATTATTGTCAGAATGTATAAATCGATTGCCACAACTGGAAGACACGTAACCATATGTATATGGTTCGGAGTGAGACAGTAATTATTTTCAGTGAATACACTAACACACGGGCAACGGTCCATTCATAAACTTTCCTTCCTACACTACACTACCACACTTATCGGGAAACCAATTGGGAGCTTAAAGTATGTTCCTTCTGAGGAAGTGCCCTATTGGAGGAGGAAACTCCGCCAGTTGACGTGTAGGTCATCACCGGATCGGCTCCAGCGAAGCTTCAAGGGGACTCGGAAACTTTTTCAAAACATGTTCACTTACTTTAAGTGATCGGCAGACGAATATTAGATCAGTAAAAACCTATTTCAAGGCCATCGATATCAGATTGTATTTCTCCATAAACCCAGATTTTAGCCTCTTACAAATTTATAGGAGACTCGTTCACAACTGATATTCGAGTGAACTGTGGTTTTGAGATCATATGCCAAAGTTGCTTCAGAAAGGAGTTCTGGAAACGTGCGCTACTCGGGATACGGGAAGAAGAAAGAGATAAGGAAGATGGTGATTTGTCGGTGATCAGGATGATTTACAGTGAATGTCATGATCCGCACGAAAGTGAAAATGGCTTTAATTCGTGAGTTTGAAATTTACGCTAGTTTGCTGTCTTTGTCATTTGTCACGCACGAAAACACAAATATACAAGCACATACATAATTCATTCATTCAAAATTCCGAAGATTTTATTTACTGGAATGTAGTAAAATTGTGATGTTTTCTATAATGCTACGTCAAATTAACTCATTAACCATAATATTTTTTTATAAAGGAATCCATGATTAGTTACTGAAAATGTCCATTACTCAAATGCAAACGTGAGAGATCTGAGCCCTGAGATTACAGACGAGGCCGCTACGCATGAAAAAGGATTTTATTCTCTAGTTTCAAAATGCCCGCCACATTCTGCGGTAATTCTGCAACATTTAAAGAATTTTAATCAATGTATCAATGGCACACACAAATCTCTGTTTGTTGATGAACATGATAAATATCACAAGGCGCAGTTTGGTCCAGTTCACCGTGAGATGTCGAAATAAGTTACTTGAAGGAGAGAACTCCTGTAGGCAAGGTATAGAGAACGATAGATTGTAACGATAGAATGTAACGAGAACGATAGAACATGATTAATTAGTGTTAGGTAGCAGTGAAATACTAAGTAGCTATCAACGTGTTCCAGGTGTATTGACATTTTTTAATGTGTTAGCAATAGCAACTGAAAATTGTGACAGAATGAAGACAGTGCCGGTAGAATCTCAATTACAAGTTTTTCTAACCCAAAAATGATTGAAATTCATTCTTCATTTTGATCTTAGAGTAACCTCAATTTTGAAACTCAAAGTTGAAGAAAGTCAAATATAAACATAGACCACTTTTGGAACCACAGGCCCAGAAACTAAAATTAGTGGAAGTGATGGATGCCCGAGCAGAAGGGACCAATTTCCGGTAACCTTGAAGGTTTACAACAGAATATGGATGCTAATAGATGGGAGAGTGCTTGATAGGGAAAACCCTTCCTAATCCGAGCAGTACACAGATATTACATACGTCATGTCTCTGAATTTTTCAAAATTGTAAATGCAAATGTTCACCTTTGTTTTTAAAGGCTCTAGGGGCTTGTGTTTACCTGCGTGTCTGAAAAATATGAATTCGAATCCCTCAGTGGAAAAAATAATGATGCATCTTGAACAATTTTGCAGGTTCATATACTCGTACTACCATAATACTGCGTAGCCGTTACAAATAATACGAGAAACAATGTGCTGTTGGGTACCACTAGTTCCTTAGAGAAGAGCTTTCAGATTTAAAGTAAAAAAAAGTTTAGTGCAGGTATTTCAGAAGAAGAATTGATCAAAACCACTCGTATTACGCTATACACCAATCTTTAATTCTACCCTCCTTTAGAGGTTGACTTTCTCTAACACTTTGTATGTCCGTGCGGTATGTAGCTTATCTCTTGGATACCAGCACCTGCGAAATCTCCTGACACCGGACTTGCTGTGCTAATGATCTACGTACAGACAAGGCAGCAGCGAGAGACCTGCAACTTCAATAGAACATTGTTTTTCTCCCCACCCAGTTCATGTAGCACCGCCACGTCTCGCCGCGTCTCAGGTGCAAATCCTCGCGCCCATTATCCACGATCTGCAACCTCGCGCCGTTCCGCCAGCTCACTCGCTTTCCCCCTTCGCCCGGCTCGTCTTCCCCTGTGCCGCCTTCCCCCCCCCCCCGACTCATCTCACCCCGCCCACCTCACAGTTTCTCACAGAACCAACACTAGCTAGATACCTAGATGGAATTCAGCCGCTGTCTGAAGGAGAATTCTAACGGCCGGCTGCTCCGATCTGCATTTTTCCGTGCTTTCTCCGATCAATATCTGGCAAATGCCGGAGCAGTACATAAACGGGCCACGGATCGCGAGAGATGTGTCCTTTCTCTTCCATGTCCTATCCTCTACCGTTTCTTACATACACTTACACTTATACGCACTACACCACCATACATGCCGGGAGCTCATGTTTGGAGGGGGAAATTTTCCGTAAACCGACGTGTAGGTGGGTGCCGGATCACACCATTTAGTGTGAGAGGAATATAGCTCTCTATCGGGATAAAACTTTCACTATACTAACGAGACTAATGTCCATAGCAGTTGACGCCCCGCCTCGCCCCGCCTCGCCCCGCCTCGCCCCGCCTCGCCCGCGCGCCCGTGAGCCAGCGTGGGCGTGCGCCGCCGTCTGAGGGAGCAGACGTTCGTTCTCCTTCCGGTAAACAGCGCGCGCGGTGGGGCGTTCGCCTCCGCTGGGAGGCCCCAAGAAGCGGGCGCCGGGGCGCCGCCGGGGAAGCCGAGACCCCTCATCAGCTCCCAAAGCGAGGAACCAGCGCCAATTACTTGTAGGCGCGGCCCTCCACTGCCCAGGGCGCGTGCCGTTATCCAAATAGCAGTTCCTTTTACAAATTTTATACATTTGCTGACCCACAACTCGATGCAAACGTTTAATTTTATATTGGTTTTGAATGTCCGTTTTTTGATTTTTGTTACTGTTTGTAGTTTTTGTTTTACATTTAACAACTGATGTTATTAAATGTTTCAGGTGCATCGTGTAAAGTTTATTCACATGTACTTATGGCGTATGTGTACAGTGATGTCAGTGCGAAAAGTGACATCTCAAAAACCAGTGTTTCAGTTAAGATAAGTAGTATATTAAGAAAATAGTATATTTTACAAGTAAGAATTTGATGGAGGCAGTTACTTAAAGACGGATGGCTTACCCATCGGTTGTTTTGTCAGTGACATAAAATATTGAGCTTAGATTAAACCGTTTCTCCGCAAAATAACATGTTTGTGTGTCACTTTTCTTGTCCACTCATGATTTAAATTTTTAATTTTTCAGAAAAATTTGAAAATGAAAGAAATTTATTTATCGAAAAATTTCATCCATACAGACAAATCAATGAATTTCTGTAGTAACTGTTCAAGTTAAACTTTTCTCATTTTTCTGCTGTTTTCTTATTGCCTCGTCTACTATTTTTATCTGAAGAATATGTAATTGGGTAAGGATTACTGGCAAAACAAACTTCAATTGATTATACTTGAAACTCCATGTCATTCTATTTTTTCTGTAGTCATCTTCAGAGCCTTTATATCATTATTTTCGTTGCTCAACATTTTTCTCGACTGTGACTGTAATAGATTATTAGAGCAATTGAATTCTTTCAATCACAAATCCGCCAAAAATATATTACTTCATCACTTGCGCCGTTTAATATTAGTATTTAGATATGGAATGATTTTTTCGAATTATTTTTATCTCCAAATAGCGAACAGAGCAATGGCCGTGACATGAAGCTATCTTCAGCCACAGACGAATAAAAACAAAATGAGTTGAGTGGCTCATTCTCTTAACACTTGAGGAAATGCCAGAAGTGAACGCAACCTCATTGACAGAGTAACCACGGAAGCTGCATGATTTTAACATTCAAGACTCAACTTGTTCTGATATGAGGGACTTATCTATGAAGCAATATCCTTCTACAAATTAAAGATTTTTATTAAGGAGCAGGAATAATTGGAAAGAAATTTCTCAAATAATGTAACTTTCGCATAGAACATAAAGTTAATTATTCATAGGAAAGATTATTTATTATTAAACGCTATCTCTTGAATTTTGCTTCATTACGGGTTAAATATTCCTCAACATAAAAACTAGATATTTGTATTATTTGTGTTGAGGAATATTTAACATGATAATGACCTTAACATGAACCTTGGTGATTGATTTGTGATATCGTTATCATGTTAAATTGTCCTATATACAATAGAAATTACTAATCAACTGATATTAATATTTATTTGATGGAAAGGACTCGACCGAAAATGCAATGTGCTCTTCAAATAGTTTCTATGCACGTAAATTCTTAATTTATAATTTTCGGTGAAACATCAGCTACTTTTTTGATCATTAATCTTACAATCGATCTATTGAATAAAATTGATTTTATATAACCAGTGGCGCAACCAGGGGTGTTCTATATAATGGGGAGAGAAGCTGGAATTGTAGTGTGTTGGTAATGTCCAGCCGATTTGATTTTCCTGACAAGTATTTTCATTTATGTTGAATTTAAAATGTATTATTTTCTGAATTATAGTTATTTATAACTTATTTAATTCATATATTCAATTCCTTTCATTATTAAATTAAATCAGTAAGTATTTTCGGGCTTGTAAGCTCTCCCTCGGTCAGTTCACGAACGTAAGTGACCAAATGAAAAATATAATTTCATATTGATTACTCAAATCGAAGACTGGGTGAGATCGATCAGAGACAACAGCCATGGATCCTTCACGGCCTCTGAGTGAAAGACCCTAGGGTTTCAGACCTTACCGGGGTCGACTTTCGGCACGAGCTTGGTCGAATTCAGCCACAGGAGTAGTATTTTAACAGGCAGTATTTTAGCAGTCGACTACACTGATGGGCACAAATTCTATTGAGCAACGTCTCATTTAATACGATCTCTTTCATAACATCAGATCTTCATGGTTTAACATAAAATAGTAGAGACATCATGGAAACCATAATTGATTTTTTTTAACATGATTGTGTACTATCATTACAAAATAAACATGAAATAAATCAGTAGAAAGGTAACGTCTTCGAACAGTAACGTCTTTTTAATTTCTTAAAAATTTTTAACACTTTCTTCGGAAGTCTGTTCTCCTGAGGCCAAAATGGTAAAGGAATTATTTATTACAATATTATATCAGGAACATCGGTGCCTTTTTACCTGAAACGACTCAGCCTGAATATTTATAAAGCCATCGAATACTTTTATAAATAAGTATCTAAAAATATGCTGAAGAAGTGAAAGCGCCCTGTGCCAGGTGAAGAGGAACCTTCGCCGCCAGCGCCAGAGTGCGTGGGCGGCGACCATTAAGAGTTATCGGGGCGTCGCCTACTGCGATGCTCCGCACTCAGCGACCCAGAAAATCGGATCCGCCCCTGCAGCTCCCCTCATTCCCCGGCGGTGCGGCGCGGCGCGGCAGTTCGAAGGCAACCGCACCAGCGAAGAGGCTAGGCAACGCGGCGATTCGACAACAATGCCCCCAATGGTTTACGATCCGTTTGAATTCGGAGACAAAGCACTATTATTATTAAATCAATATTTCTTCTTGATTGTCAATATATGTTTACAAATAAAAGTATCCAAAGTTTTTTATGACAATCTTTTATTCAGTAATTTCACGTTTCGTAACTCGTTTTGTTACATCTTCAGGTGCTAAACTAATGGGACACAGAAACTGTTACTCTACATATCAATTTTTATATACCAAAGAACAACACAACAAAACAACATCAATACAATACCAAATGGACACTCACCATAGTGAGGGAACGCTATCCCATTGAATTACCACGTCAGCAGAACATTCAAGGAAACATTACGAAATACCTCACTCTCACACAGTTGATACCACATAACTAACCGTTACGAACAGACACTCCATCCAAAGTTTGAATTACACCAACGGGCGTATGAATATGTAGTAAGGTTACAACACGGCGTATAAATATGCAGTTTGCCAACTAAATCACTATACTGGATCTACATTGTCCGGATCATAGATCCGTATGGTAGATATGGATCCGGATCCATCATACAGCCAAGTCGAATTTCTTGACATTTGGTTAGAATATGATGGTATTAAGATGAATATGTTAGTGCATATTTGTACATATTTGGCAGATTTTTCCTGTTTGTGCGTATTCGTGTAGGCGCGTATTTTGTTAAAATAGAAACTTATCTCTAAAACGTTTCATCTTTTCATAGAATGTATATATTTGTGAGCATTCACTGAGTCGAAAGAGCTTGTCGCAGTTAGCGTTGTTGGCTGTTTCTTTTGTTTTGTTTTCTATAGATAAAATACTAGTGCAAATGTAGGATATTTCTTGATAACATATTTTTTAAACCAGGCAGAAGAAATACAACAAAACATACAATGAACTTCCCTATGGTGAATATTTACTTCAATGAATTCTCCCGGGAAGTAGGGTAGATTATATTATATCTGCACAAAAGTATATTATATCTGCTCAAAAATCGTCGTTTTCCAGAAAATGCGTTTGAAAATTAAGGTACACCCTCTCTCCAATACAAAATAGTTTGAAAGGATAACATTCATCTGTTTGTATTCTGTTACCTCAGATCTGAATTTCATGCAGTTAAAAATGTAAATGATATATCCTCGAAAAACACAATTGTAAAAATTGACCTTTTTTACACATTATGAGGAATTGAATTTAATTAGCGATGTAAAGGGATACTTATAGTTTGAAATTACTTTCCCCCTGTAACCAAGAGGTGAAACTGTCCATGTCTTATGCGAGATTCCTACCCACAATATTTTTCGCAAAGCAGTGGTCGCTGCAGAAGCCGCCACAGGACGGTCGGCATACAAGTTACGCAATGATCAAACTCAGTAGTTTTGTAGTAAAACTTGACAGGAGTTGTTGAACTGAAATTAACTTGCCACTTTTATAAGCAACGTTGCATGAGTATTGTACTAGAGAAATATAAGTGCAACCAGCGAGATATATTTCTCACATGAAGCCATCAGTAAACCCTAATTACGTTTAGTTGTAATTAATTATAAATTAGTGATTAATTATACTGAGTTATGATGTTGTAAAACATCAGTGATGCCGCCCGACAGAGAGGGCGAAGCAACCTTGAAGGAAGACTTCAATGAGTCACTTCACTTCAAGAAGTCACTTCTATGAGTTGAAGCCGCAGTCATTGCCGTCTTCATTGCTGAAGCTTCCGTGTACGTCTCGTAAGCTATCCCCAGCGCTCCCTCCAACTCAACTACAGCATCACCACAGCTGGTTGTGGGTGTTTACATCGAGTGTTACAGGCATTGACCCGAGTCGCTTTCATTTTCCGAAACGTAGTGTAAAATATGTAACAGTTCGCAGGAGTAATATGACAGGTGATTCAGTCACAACATGTGTTGTAATGTCAAAATACACGCGATAAATTCATGGACACTTTCTCATACTTTTGTTATGATGTGCATTGCAGTGGTTCTACTTACTCCTGTCGATATGCATATAAATAGTAGTTCTACCGCACATCACATTTACTAATGTACACATAAGAATTGTAAACAGTTGTATTTAAAAAAATAACAACTTTCTCCATTTTATCTTTCTTTCTTCTGTCCTTATTCATCAATTAACCTGAATTACTCGAAGCTGAACCTAAATGCTAAATACTGCAAATTCTTTTAAACTAATTTCGTAAGATACACAAAGGTAGCAAATTCTCTACATGAAAATCATTCTTACCTAACGATATTGAAGCACCCGAAGCAAGAAAATATGCGCTGAACAAAAAAATCGTAGATTCATGTAACCCAGTTTACACGTGTGTAAACGTATGAATTTTTAACATGTGCATTTTTCTTCAAGCAACAAACTACACATTTCAAACGACCATTGCATAATCTTTAGAGCACTGTTTAACAGAATGGTAATGATAATAATGATGATGAATCTTTGCTGTCCTAATAGTGGTTGTAGTCGTAGAGGTGATGGTTACTGGTAGTGATGGTCCTATTGGTGGTTGTAGTGGTTGTGGTGATGATGACTCGCGGTGGCCCTAACGGGGCCTTGGTTGGGTGGTAAAGATGACTGGATACGGTGGTTCTAGTGGTGGTTGTAGGGTAGGGGAAGGGGGACCCCGCTGGGCTGCAGTGGCCGCACGTGTTGCTGAGCTGTGGCGTCCGCGCCCGCGCGGTGGCGCAACTGGTCCATAAAGCTCAGCGGGATGAGCGAGCGATCTTGCGCTACTTGCCACACAAAGACCAGACCTCGCCGGGCCGCTACCCGTCGGGCGCTTGCAAGGCCCTCTCGGTGGTTTCTGTCACCCGAGATTTCGCTTTCCAAGAGAAAATTCTGACGTCACGAGACGAAATGAAATGTGAACTTAGTGTTAGTTATTTAGACCAAAGAAGGGTTTTTCTTTTTTGAAGAATGGTTTATCAACCGGGAAGTGGAACGTAGCCGAGAAATTTTAATTTTCAGCGGAGATGCAACATTTTTACCCTCACCTTTATTTATGGTTGCAGGCTATAAGTTTCAATTTTGATGATTTAAGAAATTATAACACATATTACAAGTGTCGTAGCGTTTAGTAGCGTTAGTGATTATTTGTAACTTGAGTTTTCTATGTAAAAGTTGTCTCCTGCAAACATTTCATTTGTCATTTTGGCATCTTCAATACTTAATGGTTTATCGTTGAAGAGAAGTAATATCAAAGTAAACATAATGGTAATAAAGAAATAAGTAATTCGCCGAATGTTTTCGCCGAATAAATAGAGAATCTTGGAAAGTTGAATGGTTAAGATTGCCTCCAAACTATCGTTCCGCTTAAGAAATAAAACTCTCATTGTCGCCTTTCTTTTAAAATATGAAAAACAAAGTACTCTAACTCACCTAAGAATATTGGTCATTCAAAATTAACCATTAACATCTACTAACCACGGAATATCGAAAATTCGGTGATTTATGCAAAATGGCAATATAAACCATATTCTAATAGAGTGCCCCAAGTACAACCAGTTGAGACGCTAATAGAGACTGTCTAGTGACCTCAGAACATTGCTGAATGACAATACTGGAACAATTAATTGTTTAAATTTTTTTGAGAAAATACAAAATTATAAAAAATATTCTTGTATACTACGTAAATTGTGAATAGTAGTGTAGTACCGTTAAGTCCCGGTAAACTTATTATGTTATTGCATAAACCTTCTACACTGGTAACTAGCTTATATATTGTTGTAATAACTACTGTAATATCATATCAGACTGACATATAGACGGACAGATGGCAGACAGACAGACGGCAGACAGACAGGCAGACAGACAGACGGCAGACAGACAGACGGCAGACAGACAGACGGCAGACAGACAGAAGAGGCAACAGACAGACAGTAGACGAACAGACAGTCAGACAACAGGACAGACAGACGAACAGACAGACAGACGAACGGACAGGCAGACAGACAGACGTTTTGAAAAAAACACTTTCTCTGTATCAGGGGACCCCAAAACGAGTATTTCCGTTGAAATCTCGATATCGATTTTACGCAGCATTACATGACTTTCTCTATACTACGTATACGTATTACTCGGTATATACATATCTATACGAGAAAGTAAAACGAATAGCACAAATATATATTTGTAATTGTAGAATGCTGTTTATTTTCGTGGAGACGTCACACTTGTAGTTATGTTGATATGTGATGATAGTAATGGAAAACTCAGAGGAAACCTATTGACAGTTCGCTGTTCACAAATTTGACAAATGGGAGTAGATCACTCGAGGATGAAACTCTCCGCCTCAGAGGTGGAATAGGAGCAGTCTGACCACTGCACCACGAAGCGCGCCTATGTTTTCGCCTCTTTGACGCAAAGCATATGTAGTGACGGTAAAACAATAGTTACGCGCACCGCTACTCTAGTCACGTCACATCAACGCCGAGCAGATACGCCGGAGCGGCGAGAGGGGTTGTGGTGGACGGGTGGCGTGCACCTTCCTCATGCCCTTGAGATCCCGGGCGAGGACTGCTGGGCTTTGGCAAGGCTGGCCGCGCCGCCTCAGATCTTTTCGTGCGCTTGCTTGTAGACGATTGTGATAGTGTTTGGCCCTCACTTCTGGAACTCTGTTATTCTTCAGGCATATTGTTACAACCTTCTGCTTCGTACTAGGTACATCTCTGTACATCTTGCGTATTATCGCAACCTCGCTATTAAACGATACATCTGGTATTTTTGTTAAACCTAGCTGTTCTAACAAGATTTTGGATCTTCGTTATAGTAAAGTTAACTGTGGAAAACAAAGCTTGTTGCCCTTTTCCCAGTCACAACAGGAGACACGTAATCGACGAGAGAGAACACCATAATGTCGATCAATCTACATCAGTCTGGAATTCTGACTCTGGAACTCTGGAACACTGACTCTCTACATATCTGTCTGGAACTCTGACAGTCCCTGAAAGATTTACCGCAAACGCCACCCTCGCTAGAAATCAACATAGTTAAAAGACATTAACTTCAAAAGTAGTTTGAATTGAATCGTCAATTGGTATCATCGTTGTGATATTATTACCGTTTACACACATAATTTATACCATTTTCTCGTGTAAGCCGGGATCGTTTCACTTGGTCTTGAACTGTGGAATGAAATCTCAGCGGAGATTAGAAAAGTGTCTCAGTTCATAATGGTGCACTTTATATGCCTAGATGCCAAGAGATACTCGAATGGAAAGCTATTCTTAACATATTCTAATTTATGGAGTACGTCAGTTTTTTCGTTTTTCGGTACTATTCAGAACGAAGGAATTGTGTTTGTGATTGTTATTGACTGTTAATCTCTTATTTCAAAAACAGAGAACTTTATGCAGTATAAATAAATAAGATTATAGACCAATTGGCCTCAAATGAAATGAGTCGCTGAATTCCGTTCACCAAACCGATCTTGCTCTCTCGTTCCTGGAAAATTGAACAATACTCTGCGCCTCACTCTGTCAATATCTGTTTGTGTCCGCACCGTTGTTTTGTTAACTTTCGAAGATACAGGATTTCACTTCTTAATCTTTCAGAAATATTGAATTGTGTGAACAGAATTCACCATATGCCTGGTCTAGCGAGTAAAATCTTTAATTGAAATTACTTTTTGTTTCCTCGTGTATATACATACTGAAACGTCTCTTAATTACTAAATGTAAATGTAAACCGTAACCAATTTCCGAGTTTATAAACAATTTGGGCGCCAGGAAACGGTTACACTTGAATTCCTGATAATTTATTACTGTCTTCGGATATATTACATATAAATTTAAATCCCACTAGCTCGGTGGACGGGTTCTTATGAAATAATTGTTGCTACTTACTCCGCAAGCAAGTACTCAATCTGCCATCCATATGGAGTGGCGAGGAATCTGAAAATAATTCTAAAATGTCTACTCAAGGATTGCATGTAATGGCAAATAAAAATCAGCTTTCTTTCAAACTACGAATTATAATTTATTATGAATGCCAAAAGTTATCAGACTATCATTGATTCTTACAAGTTATTGTTAGGTCATGACCATTTTTCTCGTTATTGCAATAACAGCGTTATAGAACCTTTTATCCTTTCTTGCGCACGTCGCTCGATGTCGCCGCGTAGAATAATCCAATCTTCCTTCTTATCGAAGTCCTCGATGATCAGCGACCACGTCGAAACTTCCTCCAACCATTTCACAAACACTGCCTATACTCTTTATTTTGCGCCTCAGGTGGACATCTATTTCAAATTGATTACTTTCTCCAAGTCCGAGTAATATCCTTCTAATATTATTTTCTATCACTTAACCTGGCAATTCACAATTCGCTGGTAAAATTTCTAAGTCGAGTCTCGTAACTTCACCGCGAAAATATTCTAAGTTCACTTTCCAGTTCACTTATGAAAATATTACAAGTACGAGTTTGCAATGGTACAACACGTAAATTTTCCAAGTTCTAATTGTACACCTAATGCGGAAATGTTCTAAGTTCAAGTTTAATGTTCACTCTCACGAAGTATTACAAGTCCCGATTTGATAATTAACCTCAGGAAAAACCGCACAAGCGATCCGATCACCACCACGACACGAATCGGAATGCCCTAATTCCCAATCTGATCCACCCTTCAAAGCTCGCTGTGTTTTTTCCCTCTTGTTTTTTTCGCGTTGCTATGGTGTATCCTCTGCGTATCTGCACCATAGAAACCCACGTCTCAGAACGAACTCGCGTTGCTATGGTGTCATCTGTGTATCTGCACCATAGAAACCCACGTTTTTTGCAATATCTTGACCCTTATTTGCCTAAACAAAACTGTAAGTCATTTTTGGTATGTCACAATACCTTTTCACTATTTAAAGAAAACTGGTTTTAGGTCCAGGTTTAAATAGAGGGAAAGAAAATTGGCTGCAAAAAGAGAACGTGCGTTACATTAAAGGGAACACCAAGTGACCGTCAATGAAGTGTAAAATGTTTGTAGGTAAACAACAATCACAGAATGTAATAATGTTTAAAGTATGCAAATGAAGAAATAATTTAATCAGAAAAATATGTTAGTGAATTATCAGAACGGAACTGAAATAGGCGCACTTAATGAGGCTAAGAAATTATCTAACAGATTCGAAAGACGGTCTTCATCTTTTTTATATAACAGCCTAAATCACTCGCACACTGAAAATACTTATAGAATTTTTGGTTATTTGATCGTCAACATCAGTTTATTAGTTTTACAGTTATGTGGTCAGGATTGCGCGAAGTCCACGAAGTAAATCATAACCCCCTTCATATCCCAAGTAACGTAATTTTTTATCATTACCAAGTTCAAGGAGATACAGCGTTATCATACGAAAAATTAGTAACTTCTTATATTTATCTCAACGGAATCGCATAGACTTTGCCACATAAAAGACGAATGATAAACTTCGAACCGAAGCAGATGTTTCGCCGCTTCATAACATTCTGTTATTTGGTCTACTTGCTGCGGAGTGGAGAAGGGAAATAACTCTACGTCGTCGTTGTTGTGTCAGCTGCAAATGTGGCGCAACACCTCGCGAGAGGATCCGCCCATCCACATCTCGCTTGTCGAGCGACGACAGCCCTTTGAGGATTCACAGCTCCAGCCACACGCACCAGGAGTCAAAACCAGGCTGCTCTGACGCGCATGCGTGATGCTTTATGCCTGCCGAAAGAAACACAGTGACGAAACATTTCTGCTCTCATCCGATCCTCAGCCCCTTCTCGTGGACATTAGGAACCGGATTTAAACGGCTCAGTGTTCCTTAGACGGTACTCCCTAAAAATAGGTTGCACCCTGCAATACGATCAACTTAAACTAGACAAATCCAAAGTAGACTTTATCAAATACTCTAGCTAAAGTACCCGATGTTGCTCGAGCATTTATTACAGTAAATAATTAGACAGGAAGACGAAATACCATCTATTTTTGCCCTCGGGCGGAGCCTAACTATCTCTTTCATTGTATCATTTCTCCACCCTGCTCCTTCCTGTAATGCTCTGTCCGGCCACGCCCTGATAGCCCATTTCTTGTCTTGACCCCTATTTGAAAATTTCCGGACTACCTTGCTCACTTTTCCACAAAAATTACATTTTTATTATTTGGAGTTCCAGCTCCTAAGCGTTCTTCACTTTGTAACTAAACGCAATAAACAAATCTAAACTACACAATGAAATACTTGTAAACTCACGTATATTATTTTGTAGAGTTTTATATATATTATTCCAATACTGTCAATAAATTGTTGCATTGTAAAACATTCTTTTTTATATTTTTCTTCTATTGTATTCATAAAGAAAGATTTTAAATTGATCTGTCAACTCGTGACCTTTAAGGGACTTACTGTTTTAAGCGGAGTATAACATGCAAAATTCTCGCACGGGTACGCCAGTAGATAGATCCGGAGTGATATCATATATATCATAATGTAATAACGTAATTGATGAACATACAATGTTTCATAACGTAATTGATGAATGATAATCATAAACGTAAATGAAAATACTTGTATCTATGCTGAAAACTAATTGCAAGTTTTTATAATTATTCTGAAGACGACAAAAATATATGTTTAAAGTCCTATATGCCAGAAGCATGTAGTATAAAACTTATTGATTTCGGGAAATCAATTCATCATTCCATATAATAAATTGACAATGTACGGAGACACTTAATAAAACAATATTAGCTTAATTATTTTATCTGCAGTAAAAAGAAATAATAGAGGTCATCTTCGTCAACATATTAGCTTTATTAAGATAGCCGGCTTTCGACGGCTTTGCCGTCATCGTCAGTCTACAAGATACAGAAAGATACAAAGAAATTATAAATAAATACACAATAATATAGAAAATTAAATTACAATTAATGGATACATCTAAAGTATTTAGTTACAGATAGCAGATAAAATTTCAAAAAAAGAGGGGGGAATGTAACGGGAGGATTAGTAGCAGTTCAAATTCACCAAAAAATCAATACAGAAAGACACATTGTATGATTGCAAAAGTTAAGGAAATATAGCAGATAAAATTGCAAAAATGAGTTGCGACGGGGGGGAGGGAATTAATACCGATACTATTAATTTATTATAAATGAAAAATAAATTGGGGGAAATAATAATAAGATTAGCTGCTTTGCTTACCTCGCTGCTGTCGTCAAAAGTCGGTCGACTGTGCCCAGAGGAAACGAGACACGGGGTTTTTATTGCTTTCCGAGATCCGGCGAGGGGTCGGAGGAGGTCTGTTAAGTGTTCTCTTGGAAATGTCTTAGGAGGTGGGAGAGTCAGTTAGTGAGGTCGGGATGTGTAAAATTCCATCAGAATACCAGAATTTTGTTTGTAGAAAGAGTTATTAAACATAAAGTAGTTAGTGTCCATGCAGAGTGAGATCAGATTGTACAGTTCTGTTCGTATTGTGACATACCAATATGTGAGGCAATATGGTACAATATTTATTACAAACAGCATAAATTATAGGGATAAATTTAGGTGAATATGCAAGCATAGCAACGGTAAGCGAGCCGTCGTCAAGGTCAACAATCTTCATGCAGTGACAATCGCGGAGACGGCTAGTTCATTTTGTAAGAAATGTAGGGATTGGCGAGGTACGGAAGTACATCAAGTGTTGTTTGTAAAAAAAACAATCGAAAAGATGGACCGAGCTTTGCAGAGTTGAAAGAGTAGGATAGGCATTCATTCTGACTGATGCCGTGATGTTGAACGGATCGTGCTCCAATTAATGTCAGTTTTTTTGGGGGGGGACTTGTAAGCATCTACTATGGAGTAGAACTTTGAACTTGAATGCTATGTGGACAGAAAAACTTAAAATATTTCAAGTGAATGAGTTAGAAGGACATTCAGGGCTTAGGCGAAGTTATCAGTAACTGGACTGGAATGCTAACAGCAGATATTTTGTTGGTCGTTGAGTATTCAGCATACGCGTGGGATGAACTTGGAATTCGTAAATTGGCGAACGAATTTTATTAACGAGACTTTATTAACTTCGGAAACAGTGATGAACTATTGGAGTGTGCTTCTGCAAGAAAAGAATAGAGAAGACGGTATCTGGACCTGAAGACAGCGACGTCGGAGAAGAATGAAGATGGTCCAAGAGCGCACGAAGACGAATACGACATTATAAGTTTGGAACAGGTCATGACCAAGGTTTTTCAAATTTGTGTAAAATTATCAAATACCAAAAATTGTTTAATAAATTTCCATGTTTTGTCAAATGAATACATGATTCTCATTGAGCCAGTTCTAGTAACGAAATAGCAATATATATTTCTATTTGCTTTTCAGATTCCTCGACCACTCTGTATAGATGGCAGATCAGATAATCATCTATTAGCAGACAATAGTGATTATTTCTATGAAATCCATCAATCCGGGTAGCCGGACACTAATTTATTTATAATCAGAGTTGAAGGTTGACTTGTATGATAGTATTAGCATAATATTTTCCTGGCGCCCATCTATACAAATTCGGAACAGATTACGTTGGAATAACATCAAATAAATCATTGAAATAATATATTCAGTTTATTTCAGTATTAGTACCGGGCATGTAGCTTTGTACAGGATATTTTGTAAAATTAATTTACAGTCTTGAGTCGGGGTGGTAGGGAATAAATTTGTAACAAACTGATATCCTTTGACGTTACTAAAATTCTGGTCTTCCGATGGGATCACCACTACTTGCAGACATGTTCATGGACAATTTTGAAACACTCTTGTTTGAGACACAACATCCCCTTCTTCAAAATTTAACGTACTGGTACCGCTACGTCGATGACATCTTAGCTCTATGGACAGGTACAACAAGACAACTCGACATCTTCGTCGAGTTCCTTAACTCCAGACACCCATCCATAAAATTCACTAAAGAACTAGAAAATGAAAATCAATCAATTAATTTTTAGACCTAACCATCTCTAGGTTGACAACAAACACATTTCAATGTTTTTAGAAAACCCACACACACAGACACTATCATCCATAACACATCCCAACAACCATCTGCCCACAAACACGCAGCAGTCCATGCCATGATTCACAGACTTGTTACCCTTTCCTTATCACAAGACAATTTTCAAAAAGAAACACGCACCATTAAATACATAGCTACCGCCAATGGATACAGTACCACTGTCGTTGACAACGCCGCAAATTAAATAAGAAAAAACTGAAAACGTATACAAGCCTCACTCCATTCACCCAGAAACCATCAAAATTTATTTCTATTCTGTTCTTTGAAAAAATTTCGCAGAAGGTAGCCCATATTCTTCACAAATACAATTTTTACGTTTCCTTTACCACATACAAATCCCTCAAACATCTACTCCCACCTCGCAACACCACCCTACACATGGCGAAATCAGGAGTTTATGAACTCCACTGCCAGAATTGCGAGGCTAAATACATCGGACAAACAGGTAGAAGCTTTAATGCCAGAATTAAAGAACATTTACATGCATGGAAGCACAATACAAACAAATTGCACTTTGCTACAAATCTTATAAACGCAGGCCACACTTTCCACCCAGACTCAGACATTAAAATTCTTGAAATAGAAAATAAATTCTGGAACAGAAGTGCTTTAGAAATCTTTCACATATTTCAAGCCAAGCAGAAATCTGAGGCCCTTCTCAACGAACAAACTAATTTCCCTCTGTCCCCTCTACTAATAATTTTACACACCCCGACCTCACTAACTGACTCCCCCGCCTCCTAAGACATTTCCAAGAGAACACTAAACAGACCTCTTCCGACCCCTCGCCGGATCTCCGGAAAGCAATAAAAACCCCGTGTCATCCCGTTTCCTCTGGGCACAGTCGACCTACTTTTGCCGACAGCAGCGAGGTAAGCAAAGCGGCTCAATTTATTATTCAATTATTCCCCCCCCCAATCAATATGGAGGTATTTGTAGGTAGAACACTGAAAAAATTACTGTCTCACTCCGAACCATATACCTATGGTTACGTGTCTTCCAGTTGTGGCAATCGATTTATACATTCTGACAATAATCATCACAGATGACGTGACGGTGGTTGATTGTTCATACTTCCAAGCCATGGAGGTTGAAAAGTACGAGGTGACTGTACCCACCAATTAAATCACATTACGTTCTAAGTGGTTGCCACTTGAGCGCATGGAATTGCAGTCCATGGTGTTGGTAACACTGCCCACACGTCCTTCGGCGGGAAGCCCTTGCCGCGAGGAAACGCGGGAGTTCCTGCATTCGTGAATGCTTTCGGCTGTGCGTTGTGTCGTATTGTGTTATAGAGAAGTGCGTGTTAGTGTTTAAGCAGTAAAGAATGGACTCTTAAGTGCAGAGAAGTAAACAAACGCTTCCCCATTTGATTGAAAAGTTTGCTGGAAGTGTAAATAATATTGCTGTGTAGTGTTTAGTACGAAGAGCATACTTTGTTTAAATGTTCCGATTTGTTTAAATGTTATATTTTAGAAAGATCACGTGAAGTTGATATTGAAATAAGAACGCGCACGTTTTTCTATCCATTCCTTTGATCCCCATACTGTATAATAGGGACATTCCGGTGGTGTTTTATGTTCAGCCTTCTGTCTTTGAGGTTAATGACATTTGGCTCATTTGCATGTTTCCAATACCTGTTTTCCATTGTAAAATAAATGATAGCGACTATGTTTTATGAAATCATCATTTAATTTTGAACCAAACTTCTAATTTCCTAATCAGAGTGTGTTTAATAGATTGTTTAAATAGGTAATTCATGTGTTTGATAATTTATTTTATTTAGGAAGCTGGGATGGATGGGTCGAAGAAGAGGGACAAACAATACTTAGTTCAATTATTTTCCCAATAGTGTAAAATCACCAGAGTATAAAGAGTGCAAAATTCAAAAAGTGGAAATTCTTCTTTTGACTTATGGCTATTAGTATTTGAAGCAAGAAATGTAATTGGGAAACAATGATGCAAAGTCATAATTTACATACTTGTCTTATTTGAAAATCAATGTATGAAAAATTATCATTTTAATAATTAAAATCATAAAACTGTAGACTACAGTAGAAATCACAAAGGAAATAAAAGCGTTATTTTATGATAATTGCATTTTCCCAAAAATATAAACAAATTAGTTTTTAAATCAGAATTTTTATTTGTTGGTAATTTTTTTTACAAAAAGCTCTATTCTTTTCCCATCCTGATCATGTAATTGTGAACTTCATCTAAATAACAAGGATTAATATGTATTAAAATGCTCTTCTGTTGTTAAAAAAATATCCTGACTCAATTTCCACCATTGTATTGTTAGGCATGCTTTATGTTTAGGGTATGACTGGAATCATTGAATAAGGGAGTGTCAGGAAATAAATTCAGCAGTCCTGAGATTAATCGGAACAAAAAGATCAGAGTAAATGGAGAAATATGAAGAAAACAATGAACCAGCAGAAAAAATGTAATTAATGAATTTTAGAGAATAGTAGTACAAAAACAAAAATATTATTTTGTTTTCTGTTTTTAGTTTTTAGTTTTTACAAGACGTTTTGGAAAGGACTGCACTAGAGAAGTATGTTCTCGCTCTTCATAGAAAGTGTGTCTGGATAACTTGTGTGTCAACTTGAAAGTGTGTCTGGATACTTTGTACATGAATATTCTATGTATGTTTGCATTTTACCACAGATGCTTGCTGATTTTTTAAACTAATTTGTCATTTTATTTGATATAGGGAACTAATACATTCACCAGCTGTCTCTCTGAAGGCGAGTATTTGGCAGCAAATGCATAATAGCAGCCACAGATATCATTTGAGGTAGAAATTTCTAATGCTACTGAGCAGAGTGTGTCAGGAGATAGTCATGAGATTTGTTGGAATAAAATGATTAGAGTAAATAGTGAATTTGAAGAGAGATTTCACAACAATAATCAACCCTCCGGAAATAATGTAGGTATTTAATTTTAGAGAATCAGTAATCTGAAATCCAGAAATATTAATTTGTTTTCTGTTTTCAGTGTACAAGGAAGTTTTGAAGAGCACTGCTATAGGGAAGACTTCAGCAGATGAAGGCGAGCCTACCTTATCCATTTGCAGGTGGTTAGCAAAAGTATGCACCTGCGTTTAGGAATGTAGTTCCAAAATTAGTATACTAAACATAAACTGTTTTCATGTTATTAGTGACGCAGAAGTCTTCGGAAGCACAATTCGAATGCATTATGGCTAATGAAATTAAATGTATTATTATTATTAAAAATATTTGTGTAAAGATTTGAATATACCTATTTTTTGGGTTGACTATTGTACCTGCAATCATGCCTGCTTGCACAGAATGCAGGAATACCTTTAATGGTAAAACAGTTTGTCATGCATTTGACAATTGGCCACAATATTGATTAAAACAATAGTTTTAAATGCCATGAAGACGCATGTTTTTGTGTTTTTTGGTTTGGTTTTATGGTTTTGACAGTGACTATGTGATATTCATTTGATTAGCAGATTGTCATGTGTCCTGATCCACTAGTGGTGCCAATAACATTTCAGAAAAAATAAATAGAGATTGCTGAATTTGAAACTAGCATTCTCATGTGAAAATGTAACATGTGTAAACATTTTTAAGTTTTTAATAAAACGTTATGATTTTAAAAATTTAATTATTGTTGTTTGGGATTGACGTTAAAAAATGTTAGGGCTTATAAAAGCTATTGCCTTTTGTAATTAATATTTCTTCATTAAAAATTTTACATTTTTTCCTATCTCATTTTGGACCACAAAAGTTGTTGATTGAATAATTTTTAATGTAAACACTGAGAGACTTGCAAGTAATAATTACAACTTCAATAATATTACTTTTTTTCCTTTTCAACCTTGCCTTTTCCCATTTATAAGATTTCAGCGCTAATGAGGGCAGGCTCATTTTTATTAATTATTCAGTCTGACCCCCTTCCTAATGCTAACCATAGGGGCGATTAATAATACACTTGTTGAATTGTACATCTTATT
The DNA here is from genome assembly GCA_964035755.1 of Teleogryllus oceanicus. NCBI lineage: Eukaryota > Metazoa > Arthropoda > Insecta > Orthoptera > Gryllidae > Teleogryllus > Teleogryllus oceanicus. The sequence continues at coordinate 35,402,610 of CAXIVR010000005.1, forward strand.
CTTACGGGACGTTATCCGTAAATGGTATGAACACTGCCGATAACAAGTAAGAATCTGGTAGCAGAGCGTGGTTGCATTCAACGTAATCATCGTAAGAATAATGAGTGATGCGATGGCTTCACCTTTAGCAAGAATAGAATTGCTGACGGAGCGTAACTACGATTTATGGAAAATAAAGGTCAGTGCATTAATTAAATATAAACATCTGTTTGACGAAGTAATAGTTCGAGACGAACCGCGTAAGATTGATGGTGATGAAGAAAGCATTAAAAATTGGGAAAATTGGTCGAAGAACAATGACGAAGTTATGGGCATTTTAATTTTGACTCTCTCGAACGAACAAATTTTGGCAAGTAGAGGAATAAAAACCAAAAAGGGTTTTTAAAATATTAACGAGTGAGGGTTTAACATGCGAATTGCAAGAATTAGGTGCTAATATTGATGAAGAAGGATTGATACAATACATTCTGAATGGGTTGCCAAGAAATTACAATGAAGTAGCAACGGCACTATTAGCAAATCAACATCTCACATTTGATAATGGATTTTAATTTGATCTCTTTTATCATATTTCATGTTCTAAAGCACTGCGTATAATATTTTTATTACAGGAGGCTATGAGCTCTCAAAATGTTCATGTGCACACATGTATGTTTTTACTATGAGAGAATTTACAGTATTCTTAGATGCAAAACTGGTATCTTACAATTCAAGATCTCTTGGAACGTAGATAACCTAATTAAGTTTGGATTCATTAATTTTTTTAATTTTGTTGCTGTGAACGTTTATTGTGAAAATAATAAAAAGATAATGTAAATAATTATTTCATATACAATGTAGCATTTGTTTCTTTGTATCCATCTGTTTATTTCGCACATGAATTTCCCAAATTTGCCTATTTCATATTTTTCCACATTTTTTCATATTCCTGTTTGTGGTTTTCGCGCATAAGCTGATTACAGTAATTGATTCTTAATGTATTCCTTTATTTGGACCGTTGTTCTTCTTGAGTCATTTGCAACATGTGGCATATAGCATTTAATAGGTAAAGGTTAAAATTCATAAATTAGTTTCATGAAATGTAAAAGTTTTAACATTCACATATTGATGTGTGCAGTACAAGTTGCGCAATTGTCAGTAAAGTTGCAAATGACTTGTTGAAACAAGAGACCAAATAAGTTAATATAAGACATGAATTAACAACAGTTGTTTTTAAAAATACTCTATATTATTGCGTTTTGCTTAATTTTTTTTTTTGTATGTTGCGGTGTTAAAGAGAGCACTTGTTGCTGTTAAAGGTTAGGAGTGAAAATATTTGGCAAAGTAGTATGAAAAATTATTTCAGATTTAATTTTTAATTATCTTATTCTATTCAGGAAGTGCTTTTATGCCAAGTTTTCAAAATTTTTTTGTCATATTTGTGGTTTTAAATTATTTTGCTCTGGCTTAAATTTATGTAATGCTGCGAAATTGTATAAATTCTTAATTACAAAACCAATTTAAAACTACAGGTACGAATATAACGAGGTAAGCAGTACATGCAATCAAGGGTTGATGCAAAATTTGGCGTTTTTGGTATAACCATTTATGTAGGAACTGTAGCATAAAAATGGGTTGTGGAACCTCTCACCGAAGTTCCGAGAGAATCAACCACGAACTGCAAACATTTTGTTGTTCACGGGACTACGTGAACAACGGAATCAGGAGACACAGCGGTGGTTCAAGACACCACGCAGGGTCACACTCGGCACCTACGGTGCGTCAACCACAAAAATAGCTGGGCCAAATTTTACTATTAATTCTGGGTGGGAGAACCATTTTTTAATGTACGGCAACCAGTTATTTTTTCAGTGTAGGAATGTCTTCAGTCTCGGCCCAGCAGTGGTAGCGTACGCACGTCCCGCTGCACGGCAGCGCTTACCTTCGCCTCAGTAGTGGCAAGTCAAGATAAGCGTTAGGTGGTGATCATAGAATACGGAGCCCGTAACGGGCTAAGTGTATTTAAAACATTGATTTTTGTGACTTTTTTGCAAGAGTAAAGTGCCGAATTATTGTGAATGTCAGTAAACTCAGGCCCCTCAACGGGGCAACTTATCAGAAGTGCCATGGACACTTTAAACAAAGCGGATAGTGAATGTGATCATGTGAACTCCCAGTCAGATATTAACATGATAGCTCATCTACAACAACAACTTCAACAACAACAGCAGCAGATATATCAGCAGCAGCTTCATCAGTTGCAAAGACAGCTGCACCTCGCGCAACAAGGACAAACTCAGCCGCAGCTAATGGGAGTGCCTCAACAGCCTCATGGTCAGCCTCCGCTAATATCTCAAGCAGGGCCAATAGTTACAGCAGAAGGAGATCAACAAAGTGGCATACGTACTGCTGGTTCTACTACCTTGCAAAATTCACAAGTGACGTTAACAGCCGATAGCAGATCGGACAGTAAGAAGCGCAAATTCTCCTAGCGTAGTGACAGTAACGAAGAGCATAGTGAAGAGTGCAGTGAAATCAGTTACAGTATTCCAGTCTCATCTAGATATAAGTTGTTAGAAAATACTGTAAGTGATTCCATGGAGCATAGTCAGATATAACCAGTGCAAGTGAAAATCCCTCCCATTTACGTTCACGAAGTAGATGATTATAACAAGCTAATATCAGACTTAAAAAATATAGCCCAAGCAGACTTTACTACTAAACCTAAACAAAAATTCAGTCAAAATAATGCTCATTTCTATTGAAGACTATCGCAGTTTTAGAAACTTTTGTGATGAACAAAACATTCAATATTACCCGTTCAGAGATCCAACATCCCTATCAGTGATAATGAAGGACATACCTACAACCTACTCAGAAAAATACATTAAAGATGAACTTATTCATTTGAATTTACCAGTGTTAAAAGTTTGCAGACTCTATAATAAGGAAAGAAAGCCAATTCCAGTATGTGCAGTAGATTTAGAAAACAATAATGAAGCTCGAGACAGGTGTATTCATAGTGTAATCAAAGTGCAACAAACGTTAAATTCCAGAGTAATAATGTGTAAAAAATGTCAGAGATATGGTAATTCACAAGCAAACTGTGGCTACCATCCCAGGTGCGTGAAATGCGTTGGAAACCATCATTCGGAATGCAAAAAGTCTAAAGACGTCGCACCACAGTGTGCTAACTGTTTTGAATTTCACGCAGCTAATTATAGAGGTTGTGGCTATTATAAAAAATATATTGAGTCCTTTATTAAAACTTCCCAAAAAGCAAATGATAGTAAATCGAACAACCAACGTACTTTACAATCTACCATTTTCTCCTAACCCGCCACTGCAATCCAGTAAACATTTCCCACCCCTCCTTGCACGGCAGCCAAGTTCAAGCAGCCAAACAATGTTTACCGCCCAACCTACTAACTGGCCAAATAATATACCAACAATAGTTTCCCAAGTTGTATCTGCAATCGTCACACAAATCCAAGTTTGGTAGAGAAAATAGTTACATCAGTATTAAATAATGGCAACTATTCTAGAGGTAAATAAGATATTAAACTGGAACGCCAACGGTCTAAAAAGACAGGAAAGGAGTTTCCGATATTTCCTGAAACACCACGGTATTAATATTGCCTGTATCACGGAAACCCATTTAATTCCAGGTGAAAGATTCAATATTCCGGGTTTCATCACGTATCGTAATGACAGAGAAACGTTACATATAGCGTCAGGCAGTGTAGCTATGTTTATATCGAAGAACATTAAACACGCGCAAGTACCGACACCTACGTCAAGAAACCTGCAATCTGTCGGAGTGCGAATTGAAAGTAATGGCAAAACTTTAACTATTATAGCAGGATATAAACCCCCTAACAGAACCTTTCCGGAAAACTCATACAGACGTATATTCAGTGATAACAATACGACACTATTACTAGGTGACTTCAATAGTAAAAATATAGCGTGGGGCTGTAACTCGACATCGTGGCAAGGACAGAAGCTATGAGATTTTGCAACGGCATATAACATCAGCATATTAGCTCCAAATGAACCAACAAGATATGCGTCCAATCCAAACATCATTCCAGATGTCTTAGATATTGTACTCACCAAAAATGTTAATTTTCCCATTCATCAAAAAGTATTACCGGAACTCGACTCTGACCACTGCCCGATACTAATATCCTTATCGGCACAAATCAATAGAATACAGCTCGATCAGGAAGTAAAAGGAATCGTTAATTGGAATAAGTATACTAATCTAATGTTATCCTTTTACTCATATCCACAAAGTATAAGTAATACGCGCGACATCGACGATGAAGTTGATAAATTCTCCAAAGCAACTATTAATGCCATCAAACAGTCGACACGACCTCGTCGTACGCCAAATGCTAAACCGATCCCAGTAAACATTCGAAATTTAATTAAATCAAAAAATAATATGAGACGGTACTGGCAAATTACTCGAAGACCAGACGTTAAAACGAAAGTAAATAAGTTAACAAGGCTGGTGAAAACCAAACTTAACAAACTACGTTTGTCAAGTTTCAATAAGTATATAGGCGAAATTCACCCAAATTCGAGTCGCCTCTGGTCATCGGTCAAGCGCCTAACCAAAGAAAAATCAAACATTCCACCCTTGAAAATGGGAATTAACCAAGTATACTCAGACGAGGATAACTCATCGGTAATGGCGGAACACCTTGAAACTACCTTCAAACCGCACCCCCGTGACCAACGCATCATTTCACTCCAAAATCGAAAATTTCGTCAACTCTACTTTTCCAACTGCCGCACCACCCATTAAATTCATTACTCCATTGGAGACAGCCTTCGAAATTAAGCGTCTGAAAATTCAGAAAGCACCTGGAATTGACGGCATAAATACCGTGTGCATGAAAATGTTGAACAGGACCTATTGCAGCCCTGACGGCAATATTTAATGCGGCTTTAAGGCTTCACTATTTTCCTGCAGCGTGGAAAAAAGCTGTAATAATTCCTTTCTGTAAAGCTGGAAAAGACTCGAGATACGTTGAAAGCTACAGACCTATTAGTCTATTGCCAACCATATCTAAAATATTTGAAAGACTTAGGGCCGGTTGTACGAACTCGGAATAAAGCCGAGATAAATTTTATTCCATGGATAAAGGAAAAACCGGTTGTACGAAGTTCGAATAGTTCTTATTCACGGAATAAACTGATGATAAACTATTCCACTGTTTTTGCGGAGATATTCAGTGAATAACGTGAAATAACCTCAAAAGTGGAAGCAGCAGTGAGAACAGTTAATTCAAATAGCACAGTACACTGTGCTATTTGAATTAGCTGTATAGCATTCTGTAGCAATGGAGGTTTCGGATAGCGATGATGAATTCTTGTTCCGGGTGTATTTGTCTTCGCGAAAACGAAGAAGGTTTCGTTCCAGGCCCGATTTATTGAACGAATATGATGATGACGAGTTTCTAACGAGATTTCGTCTATTCAAATCCACAGTGCTAAGGGTTTTGGATCTCGTGAAGGATGATTTGAATCATCATACAGAGAGGTAAATATACATTTTATATTTGTAGATTGTATATATAAATAATAAGTGATATTTAAATAATAAGTATATATAATGAGTGATATTTTTTATTAGCTGCCTAGTGCCCTAGAATAGATAGAATCATTTTCCGAGAGTGGGTGAATTTTGTGCTCCAATTCCACTTGGACTTGCTGCAATATAATAAAAGAATTCATTTTTTCCATGAAATGATAATTGATAAACAATATTATCTATTTGTCTGTTTACTGTGTTATACTTTTTTATCGGTATATTTTTCATATAAGATTTTTTTACTTCGTGATGAAGTATTGTTCAATAATTTTAATAATTTAAATACCAACGATCACATGTGTAAACAGTAGAAAAAATTAAAATGCCACATTTTTAATAATCTCTTTGTAGCAAAGTTTGAATGACTGTACTATATAATAGTTGACATTATGTACCAGAGGATATCTCTCTGCTTTTCATTCTTGTACTTTTAGTTCAATGTGTGGTTAAAAAAAATTTAAGAAATATATTTTTCATGCACAAGTTGAAGAACAATAATTTCAAATATTAATTTTTCAACCCAACATTCAATAGCTCATTTTTCAAAACAAGTCGATTAAAAACGATGTGATTTTAATGACACTGTTGCACACAGACGAATTTGTGTGATACTTGTGTTATATTAATTTATCAAAACCAAGTCCTAATTATTTTTGTTTCGGTGGTTAATATCTTTAAATTTCGAAACTATTGCAATTTCATGGCATAGAAATATTTGGTTGGATTTTGGAATTTTTTTTTGGTAAGACAACCAATTTGTGTGACATAGTATTTGTGGTAAATAATTCCCTTTCTTATTTCATATTAATTTCCTTTAAGAAAATTTACATTTGTTTTTAATATTGAAAAACTTACATATCCACATCGTGTTCAAGGTAATGTCTGGTCTTAATATGCATTTTAAATGGGATACAAAATAAAACATCAAATTGATTCAAATCCTTTTTTTTTGAAGTATTAGCAATGTATTGCTATTTTTACACAATGTATCATTTCTATTTCTAAAAAATTGAGTAAATTGTTTTATTTTTTTCATTGTTTCTGGAATACTATAGAGCTTTTGCAATAGTAATTTTGTTTCATAGTACTGAAAACAACATGAAAATTTGAAAATATACATTTTGGGCTTAGTAATGAAAATGCATTTTTCACTTAGTCCCTGTAGGTGATGAAAATACCAAAAAACAAAGTAAGGGGAAAAAATTAACGCCAAACTTTCTTAAACTTCTATATTGCTAACTAGTGTAATGTCTGCAATACTACTTTCATTTTATGGAATATTATAACATAAATATTTTTGTTACAGGAACAATTCAATTCCTCCGTTTACTCAACTATTACAGACGTTGAGATTTTATGCTTGTGGTGCGTTTTTAATATGTATGGGGGATTTCTGTGGCATACACAAATATACTGCCAGCAGGATTATAAAGAGAGTTAGTGAAGCCAAAGACAAACTAGCTCCCCTATTTATTAATTTGCCACAAGGAGAGAGGCAAAATCAAATAAAAGTAGAATTTTTCAAAATTGCAGCATTTCCGAGAGTAATTGGCACGATTGATTGTACACATGTACCAATCAGGTCACCTGGAGAAGAGACTGCCGAACTGTATAGAGGAAGAGATGGAAAATTTTCCATCAGTGTTCAAACTGTTTGTAAGCCAGACCTCTCCATTTTGGACATTGTGTCAAGATGGCCAGGGTCAACTCATGACCAGACCATTTTCAATAACTCGTAGTTAAAAGCAAAATTTGAAATGGGTAGAATGGGAGATTGTGTGTTATTAGGGGATTCCGGTTATGCCCTGACCAAATACCTCTTGACACCAATTTTACGAACAAACACCCCTGCGGAGAATCTGTATAATGAGGCACAGATTCGAACAAGAAACACTGTAGAAAGAAGCTATCGGATCTAGAAGAGAAGATTTCCAAACCTTGCCAATGGGTTGCGGTTGAAGCAAGACCGGACTGAGGCTGTCATAGTGGCATGTGCAGTCCTACACAACATTGCTATCAAATACAACGATCTGGAACCTTCAGTCTCGGACGAAATCAACATTTTAATAGAAAATGGGTTACAAAATGAACGGGAAAATGGTAGAATGGAGAATGTGGAGAATAACACTACGAGGGAGCAGTTTATTGCTTACTTTAATAGTTTCTTATAAAATACAATAAATTAATTTTTTAATTTTTTTAAAGTCTCTCTTTTAATTTCAATGTCCAGCAACAAACTTTCTCTCTGCAGCTGGTAGAGAGATTCTTCCCTTTCTTCCCTTTTCCGTCTTTCCTCTTCAATTGTCCTTAACTTCTCTTCTTCCACCTTTTTTTGTAACAGGTACAAGTCGCGCATATAATTTATTTCTATGTCGTGTTTTTTTAAATTTTTTTTATTCTCTAGAGACTCTTGGGTGAGCAGGGTCTTGCTTTTCACCCAAGGCTCCAAACTTCTCCCAGATGCAGACAGTTGAGTATTATTCCTCCTCTTCTTTGGCGTCCTGTTTTAAGGACCAGAAACCTCGAAACTGCAACCTTCCATTTCTAAAATTTCTCCACTTTCTGTGGACTGAATCTGAGCAGTCAACACAGGGTGGAGCGGATTTCTTAGCATGGCAGGAGTGTGTCGCTCCCACGACACCTGGCTTGCATTTTCTTAATCCATTGGAGCAGCTTCCATTGAAATCGTTTCCAATGGTTCCATCATAACGATGGACACCCCTCCTTCATCGACATTTTCCATTTGGAAAGATGGGGCATCGCTGTCGAACTGACTCGTAGCACCTTCTGCAGATGCACCCATTATCTCCATAACTTTCTCTAGGATTAGATTTTCCTTTAAACTTACTCCACCACCTCCAGTCTGCAGCCGTTGTTGCCTTTTTCGGGACGAATACATTCTTGCGTCCCTTTTTAACGAATTGTACTTCTGACGCAATAAGTCGGCAGTTCTGTGTATTGTCGTCTGTGCGTTATAAACCGATTCTATTTTCTCCCATGTTTTCTTCTAAAAAAAAGGCAAACATGCATATTAGCAACCCACTGCAACAGGTTTCCAAACTTCCTTTTATTCACAAAAATGTACCCTTACTTTATCATTCGAAGTTACTCCATCTGTTTCTTTGTTCTCAAATATTGACTTGTATTCTCTGGCCAAGTTGATTAACCGTTAAGTGTCCTCCACAGTGTAGTTACTTGTTCTTACTCTCTGCGGTGCACTCATATTGATCTGCAAGAAGTCATATTTAAAACGATTCACAAATGTGCGATTATAACAAAAAACACCTGCACAAATTATTAGCAGTATTTAAAGGTGGAATATTTGTCTTCACTCTCTGAATTGCAATACTATTTACACACTTCCATAACATGCAAAGTATCATTTGATAAGCTAGCGCAGGAATCATATGGCTCTTGACATCTGCCTCCTTGCAGTTCAATCAAATTTCCTTACAAATGAATGTATAGATCAATAACATACAAAACATGTAACATAATACAAACATCACCGTCTAACGACTCTTGGAGGGTAAGCCCCTTAACAATTTTTAATGATTTGTTCTTGGAAAGAAATTGCTTCCCAGGATGAATTCTCATATGGAATTCTCATATATTTTTTTATATTAGTATCAGAATTTACCAGGGAAACTTGAAGTCGATCTCATCGAGGTATTGTTTTAATATTTGATATACTGGTTTAGGGAATTGATTTTTGTTTGGTATTGTACAGTAAATCTTGAGGAGAAAACATTCCAATGTACTGGATTACAAGAAAACACGAGAATTTGCTGGCGTAGGAGAAAGTTATTTTCGTCTTCTAATGTGAAGGGCTCTTCTTCAACATATATAATAATAACATAGAAAATATTTCATGCTTAGTGACCTATGTTCTGTATATTAATTGTAGAGGCTTATGCCATTTACAGAGCTCTAAAGTACACTAAAGAAATGTCAAATTCAAAATTTGTAATCTACACTGATTCAAGAAGTGTACTAGAAAGCTTTAATAGCACCTTGACACTTGATCAATAATCAAAAACTTATTAATCTATATAATGAACTGTTAAACATTAAGAAAGAAATAGTGCTCATCTGGATTCCCTGCATATCGGTATTACTGGCAACGCATCAGTTGACAGGGCAGCTAAACACGCTACCTCCTTACCCTTACCATCAACAATGCTTCCCATAATGATATAAAAAGAACTCACAAAACCAAGATATTGTGGGATACCGAATGGAAACGCTCAATACCTAGTAAATTACACATGATCAGAAATCAATTCTTAAAGACCATGCTCCTACCTCCAAAAAGAAGTGATCAAGTGCTAATAACGCGTTTGAGAATTGGCCATGCAGCTCTGACTCACAAACAACTAATTAAAAGAAATCTCCAAATCTCTGTGAAACATGTAATCTACCTATCACTATCATCCATATATTAATGCATTGCCCAAATCTTAATGAATTAAGGAAAAATATAATCTTCCAAACAATATACGATCACTTTTGAATGATAAAAGTAATGTATATAAAGTGATCCATTTCTTGTGGAACTCAACCTTCACCAAAATCTGTACACCAACACAAGTGTCCATGTATGTTTAAAGACTACTATCATACCAATAAAATAATATATATTTGATGCCTTCTCCAGGTCAAGTGTCTGAACTATCCACAATAATGTATAATACTATGTAAAATAACCTACTGTATTTGTCATATTGTAACTTATTAAAGCATACTTTGTAAAGACTCAACATACAGAAATACTTTGTAAATATATCTGACTCTGTATTACAACCTTGTGGTCGCTCAAGACCTAGTTGTTTATGCAACCTTTATAAATAAATTATATTTAAAAAAGTGGCAAGAAATCATTGCGAGTTTGAAAGCGTGTAAAAATTGAGGTAAGTTGAGAGAGTAATTAGTACAGTAATATACAGTAGTACAGAATATACAGTAATGTGAAATGTACAATATATAGATATCGTATACTTCCTAAACAATTTCTTACAGAAATTTGTGAACACTGCATTGTTTGAAACAATGCCGAAACGAAAACAGACAACTCGTAAAAGTGTGAAGAGATGGGCAGGCTATAAAAAGTTTGAATCGGCTACTCACAGGTAAGAACGAATTGCTGAAGCAAACGTGAATAATTCTTTAAGTAGTAGGGCAGCTTTTCATTAGGATTCTCAATTTACACAGCTCTCTTGTTCAAATAGGTAAAATAGAAAATGTTTGTATGTTTTGGGACCATCCAGTTGAACTTTTTTCTTCAGCATGTGTAGGAGATTAGGGCAGTGGTATGTAATTAGCCATAATCATTTACATATTAAGACTAATCTGTACTTTTTTTACACATCAGTTGCTCTCAATGAATGAATTCATCCATTTTCTTTAGAGAAAATAGGGAAAATTAATTTATCTAAAAATGTTTGTCTAAGCAAATAAAAAATCTGGGAGTCCTTGGTTTTTATTATTCAAATTTCAAGATCCATAATATCTTGCACTTCAGATAAATTGTGGGATTTCTGATTTGGTGTTGTTGACGTTCTTATAAGAAGAAATTAAAGAGGTCATCTTGGTCAACATATTAGCTTTATTAACATAGCCGGCTTACGACGGCTTTGCCGTCATCGTCAGTCTACCAGATACAGAAAGATACAACAAAATTATAAATAAATACACAATAAGATATGTATAAATATATGTGAAGAAATATACTTTCTCATATTCAAAAGAAGGAAAAACAAAATTTATATATATATATATATATATATATATATATATATATATATATATATATATATTTATGAAATGGGGGATAGTAATAATAATTACTATCAAATGTTATTACAAAGATGGGGAAATATTTTTAAAATTTATTTCTTCTCGTTCGACATACTTGTCTTTCGAGGAGGTTAAATTATGAAATACACGGTTTTTAACTTTTTGGGAATGGCCATCCATAAGCAGTGGTTTATATTACTTGGAATAACGTAAACATTGGTCTAAAGTAAATGAAGCGAGGTTGAAGACTGTTTCAGTTTGATCTATTGACAGTTATGGGGGATTACGGTGGTTTGAATCGGTCTTTGGGATACCTGGATTTAATACGTGAGTATGCAGCATTGCGACCTAGGCTGACGATTATGGAGCATGGGGAAGTGTGAAGGTTTTGGTAAAAGTTTTTAGCTATTTGAGTTATGTGATTGCTTAATGAAGGCACTTTCAATTCACTGCAAATCTGGGTGTTCGGAAGGAACCAGGGGGCATTTAAAGTTCTTCTTAAAAATTCGTTCTGAATGGCTGTTAATTTTTGAAGATTGCTTGTCGCTGCACATCCCCAAACTGGACAAGCAAAAGTCATAGCTGGTAGAATTAAGGACTTAAATAGTAACAATCGGCATTCGACATTCAATGAAGAATATGCATTGATTAGAGGGAAGAGTTTTGATATTTTTGCAGATGCTTTGTTAGCTATTGCATTTATGTGTGGTTTCCATGTCAATCTTTTGTCAAGCAACACTCCTAAGTATTTTATCGGTGAAGAGGTCCTTGGAATATATGTATTGTGAAGACTTAATTCAGTAGGATTTTTTGGGCGGTGTAACGTGAAGGTTTTTGCTTGACATTTTAACGGGTTTATTTTGATTCTCCATTTTTGAGTCCAGTTAACATACTCGTTTAATGTATTTTGGATATAGTCCTTGGCTACGGCAATATCGCTGTGCGTTGCGAAGAGGGCGACATCATCTGCGTACAGCGCTAACTTGGAGTCACCCTCAGTGGGGATATCGTAGCTAAAAATGTTGAACAGAATGGAAGAGAGTGCCGACCCTTGTGGCACTCCTGCGTCAATGGTGCGCGGGTAAGAGGTTGAAGAGTTGATTTTTACAATAAACGATCTGTTAGCGAGGAAACTTTCGATAACCTTTTGTAAATACTCCGGGACTCCTAGTTGTCGCATTTTATAAATTAGGCCCCAGTGCCAGACTCTGTCGTACGCCTGACTTATATGCAAAAATACTGATGCTGTATGTTCCTTTTGGTGATATCCTTGTGGTATTTCTTCAGTGAGTCGTAGTAGTTGGTGCGTTGTTGAGTGATTGGTCCTGAACCCGAATTGAATCGACGGAATAGCGTTGGTGGAATTGAGGAATTTAATAAGTCTCGATAGTATTAGGCCCGGTTGTATGATGTAGAGATACCTCCATGAATTGTTATCTATGGAATTGCTTTATAAATACTTCGTCGAGTTGTACGACGTAATTTTATTCCATGGATAACTATCTCGTGTTTATCCGAAGAGGCGTCTGTGAAAGAGAAAGTTGGTACTGCATTCGATAGTGTTTTGTCGAAATATATATTCTTTGCTACTCATGTTTTGTTCCTTCCTGCCTTATTACCGTCCATTTCGAATCGCCGTGTTTCCCTGTGAACGTGTGTGTATTGCGTGTGTGCGTCCTCGTGGAATTGTGCCATATTGCGTTGAAAGTTCCGACTTCGATTTTCGACACTTTGAAGGTAACTTCAAATAGGATATTATGAAAGATATTATAAGTCTTGAATTAATAACTTGAGAAAGTTTACCAGAACCAAATTGTAGCTTACGTTCACTATTTCTTTCCAGCATTCTCCGCAAGTAATTGCAAGTGTGGTTCTGTTAACTCTCCAAAATATTTATACGGTGAGTTTCGGCAGAATTGTATTATAATTTCCAGTTTATAATATCGGAGGCATACTTTATGTATCTGCAATTATCAGAAAATCTTAAAACCAACCACATTTTCTTATATTCTTAGCCAAGAACTAATGAACAAAAATATTTTATGGCTAGCCAGCCAATCACATTCTTAATAAAATGCACAGAATCATAATGAACAAAAATACTTTGCTGACCTGGTGTATTGTAGTGCTTTACTATTTTGAAGGTGAGTTCATGCACGGTGGGTAATATATTATAACTCGTGTTTTAAGCTATTTGAGGCAAGCTTTAAAGATCAACAAAGAAAGTTTTTAAATTGAGAGTATTTTCCAATAATAGCAAATAACTTGTCTATTACATTTTGAAAGATGTGCTCATTTCAAACTTGAAAATATGTTGCTGTCCTGAATCCAAGTTTTGCTTAATTTCGCCATTTCTTTCCACACTCCATAATGGGAATGAATTATTAGTTTTTCTTTACTTTTTGTGTTTTTTCTTATAACTTATAATACATTCCATATGAGAATTCATCCTGGGAAGCAATTTCTTTCCAAGAACAAATCATTAAAAATTGTTAAGGGGCTTACCCTCCAAGAGTCGTTAGACGGTGATGTTTGTATTATGTTACATGTTTTGTATGTTATTGATCTATACATTCATTTGTAAGGAAATTTGATTGAACTGCAAGGAGGCAGATGTCAAGAGCCATATGATTCCTGCGCTAGCTTATCAAATGATACTTTGCATGTTATGGAAGTGTGTAAATAGTATTGCAATTCAGAGAGTGAAGACAAATATTCACCTTTAAATACTGCACAATTTGTGCAGGTGTTTTGTTATAATCGCATTTGTGAATCGTTTTAAATATGACTTCTTGCAGATCAATATGAGTGCACCGCAGAGAGTAAGAACAAGTAACTACACTGTGGAGGACACTTAACGGTTAATCAACTTGCAGAGAATACAAGTCAATATTTGAGAACAAAGAAACAGATGGAGTAACTTCGAATGATAAAGTAAGGGTACATTTTTAGAATAAAAGGAAGTTTGGAAACCTGTTGCAGTGGTTGCTAATATGCATGTTTGCCTTTTTTTTAGAAGAAAACATGGGAGAAAATAGAATCGGTTTATAACGCACAGACGACAATACACAGAACTGCCGACTTATTGCGTCAGAAGTACAATTCGTTAAAAAGGGACGCAAGAATGTATTCGTCCCGAAAAAGGCAACAACGGCTGCAGACTGGAGGTGGTGGAGTAAGTTTAAAGGAAAATCTAATCCTAGAGAAAGTTATGGAGATAATGGGTGCATCTGCAGAAGGTGCTACGAGTCAGTTCGACAGCGATGCCCCATCTTTCCAAATGGAAAATGTCGATGAAGGAGGGGTGTCCATCGTTATGATGGAACCATTGGAAACGATTTCAATGGAAGCTGCTCCAATGGATTAAGAAAATGCAAGCCAGGTGTCGTGGGAGCGACACACTCCTGCCATGCTATAAACAGGACGCCAAAGAAGAGGAGGAATAATACTCAACTGTCTGCATCTGGGAGAAGTTTGGAGCCTTGGGTGAAAAGCAAGACCCTGCTCACCCAAGAGTCTCTAGAGAATAAAAAAAATTTAAAAAAACACGACATAGAAATAAATTATATGCGCGACTTGTACCTGTTACAAAAAAAGGTGGAAGAAGAGAAGTTAAGGACAATTGAAGAGGAAAGACGGAAAAGGGAAGAAAGGGAAGAATCTCTCTACCAGCTGCAGAGAGAAAGTTTGTTGCTGGACATTGAAATTAAAAGAGAGACTTTAAAAAAATTAAAAAATTAATTTATTGTATTTTATAAGAAACTATTAAAGTAAGCAATAAACTGCTCCCTCGTAGTGTTATTCTCCACATTCTCCATTCTACCATTTTCCCGTTCATTTTGTAACCCATTTTCTATTAAAATGTTGATTTCGTCCGAGACTGAAGGTTCCAGATCGTTGTATTTGATAGCAATGTTGTGTAGGACTGCACATGCCACTATGACAGCCTCAGTCCGGTCTTGCTTCAACCGCAACCCATTGGCAAGGATTGGAAATCTTTTCCTCCAGACCCCATAGCTTCTTTCCACAGTGTTTCTTGTTCGAATCTGTGCCTCATTGTGCAGATTCTCCGCATGTATTGTATGTGAATTTTTTGTAATAAGCTGTTGATACTGTCACCTGATGAATAAGATTTCTACGTCGAGTGTTTTAGTAATACACTTCGGCATTTTCTGAAAATATATTCCCGCCCTTGAGCAAGTCATTTTTTACAAAAACCACTGATTTGTAAAGAAAAAGACACGGTAATGGTAGAATTCCAAGATTAATGAAGAGAGGCTTACATGAATCACGTGGGTGGGATTTGGTTATTATTCGTACAATTCGTTTTTGTATCTAAAAGTCTGGGAGCTATAAGATGTATTTCCCCAGAATATTATGCCATATCTCAGGCGGAAATGAACATTCGCGAAGTATACACAACGAGCAGTATGAAGGCTGACTGAATCTGCAAGAATTCTGAACGCGTAGCATAATGAACTTAATTTTGTGTTCAATTCATTTAAATGGACGTTCCATTTAAGGTTTGACTGAATTGAGAGACCAAAAATTTTGTGCTTAACATCAGTCAATGGTACATTGTTCATTTTCAATGGAGCACAGAATTGTTTATTTGAAATGGAAAACTGCATTAAAACCGTTTTCTTTTCGTTTTTTCGGAACCAATTTGAAACATCTGATATTGTACTATTTACTATTTATTTATTGCAAAGGATGTTCGTATCATCCGCAAAGAGAACCATTCTTCCGTTTCGAATCGTCGTGGGCATATCGTTTACGTAAAGTAGGAACAGAATAGGGCCTAAAATCGATCCTGAGGAACTCCACATGCAACGGGCAAAGAGTCGGAAAGGTGCGTACGTAATGTTCCATCATTCCAGTAAGGTATTTCAACTCTCTGAGATCGTTGTTTATGGTACGAACATAAACAATCTAGAGCAATACAACGAATTCCATATGAAGGTAATTTGGAAAGTAAAATGTCATGATCAATGACGTCAAAAGCTTTTGAGAGATCTAAAAATAATCCAATAGGTGCCTGTTTTGATCCAATGATGAGGCGACATCTTAAGAAAAGAAAATATAGCTGTTTCCGTTGATTTTGATTTTCTAAACCATGTTGGCAATCAGAAAGCGCTCGTGTTTAGTGAGAAAGGTTTCCATTCGTACGTAAAAAGATTCTAATATTTTGAAAAACTGATAGATGAGAAATGGGCCGATAATTTTGAATTTCATTTTTGTTGCCTTTTTTGAAAAGCGGCTTAATTTCAGCTGTTTTGAAAATATCTGGAAACGTTCCAGTGCATAAAGATGCATTCAATATGTGAGTTAACGGGTGTATAATGGCATACGCACAAGTCTTTAATAAGGAATCCGGGAATTCCATCTAATCCATCTAAACGGACGAATATTTATTTTTAGTTTACCGATTATTTTGAGAATTTCATAGGAAGAAGTTTCGAAACGAACATTGTGTCTTTTGGGTGAACTGTCTGTTTTTAATTTTGTGCCTGAAGACCCTTAGTGAGATCGCAGCAATTCTCGAAAAGTATTGGTTAAAGAGATTACCCACTGTTCGTTCACATCGTTCACATTTATATCGTTATATTTTAAAACAACATTCTCTACGGGTTTTCTAGTTGATTTGGTAGTATTTTTTATTATATTCCACATTGCTTTTGTTTTATTATTTGAGTTCAAAATATCCTGATCGTTTTTCATGATTTTAGCCTGTCTTTTGACTTTTCGTAACAATGTTCTCTATTTTTTAAAGTAGATAAGGAAATCTTGAGATACGTCATGACGTTTAGAAATGAAAGATAGAATTCGCTTGTTTTTACAAGATGTCCTAATCCCTTGTGTTATCCAAGAATTGCTTTTCCGGCAAATATTTAATTTTCGTTTTTGATGAGTAAAGCAAGTGTTAAAATGAAATGAAAGATCTAATGGATAACGTTGAGTTATTAATTGAAATGGTTGATTTATTGTCCACTAGTTTTTTTACAGATTCCTTAGAATCCAGTTAGACACATGTACGGTTTTTTGAAATCCTTGAGACGAACCGTATGGTCTGAGGATTGATAATTTTTGCAAATTCCTGGATGTACGTTTTAACTAATATACTGTCTACTGAATCCATTACAATCGCGTGTTCTTTTGTGGGAAACATACCTTTCTGAGCAGCAGTTAAATATCTGTTGGCATAATCTTGATTTTCATTACTAACTTGACTTGATTGTTGGGTTTCACTGTTTAGGATTACTCCTTGATCAGAAGCCATCTTAGGATGGACGTTGGGTGTACTGTGTACACCTACTAAGGTTTAAATACGTTTTACTCACTCACTGGATTTGATTCAGTTGAGCGTTAACACGAAAGTCGACACAACACAACACTCGGCACTGTGCGGCCTTCAACGGCACTCTCCGAACTCGCTGCCGCTTATCGCACTACAGGAGGTCTTTACTCGCCAACGGTCGGAGCGACATGTGTCTTGCCACTTTTGTAATAAAGAGGAGTAAGGATAATGCATGGACATTGACATTCTTTAGTCAATTTAGCTTTCTTTCAAATGTTCCACCAACGTTCACACAGAATCACATAATCTTATTCAAACCCCCATGAATTTCGTAATAATTCTGGACATTGATGAAATCGGTAGTATATCTCAGACGTCATCCTCAGGTGGCGCCCAGCTAAACTATTGACATTGATGCACTCTTTGATTTGTGATGTAAAGCTAGGCGAAAAATGTGCAGAAAAATAACTATTTTGTAAATATATTACTGTTTATGGTTGTAAATCATAACCTATAAAGGTTATGATTTACCTCCAGATCTTTAAAGGATGCTTTCACAAACGCTTCATCGGTATTGGTTCAGTAGATTCAGAGATTACCGCGCTGTAAGACAACGTCCGTCTGTCTTTATATATTAGTATAGATATAGATATAGATATAGATATAGATATAAATATAGATATATAGATATAGACATATATATTGAAACGCACCGCGTTTCTGCCTAAAGAAACGGTGATACAACAAGTAAGCACGCGGCAAAACGGTTGCCAGAGGGCGCCCGCTAGCCATAAGAAACAGTTACGGGCGGCGAAGTGTTGTCGGTTGGCGAAGGCGTAGAAAAGACGCCGCGAGACTTCAGTGTACGGTCGGTCGCCTGTAAGGAAGGAAGTACCTGGGGCTGCTCCGCGTTCGAACAAGGTAGAAATAGTGTCGCGAACGAATGAACGCTGCCAAAAGTGATTGACGGACGAGTTGTGCTCGATATAACCATCATTAATGGCTCGGACGTAGTGCCAGAGAGTAACAGCTATTATCCGGGGTAGTACTGATCGAGAGAACTGGTGTGCAGAGGAGTACGCCACGAGACTAGTAGCCTGGTGAAATGGTGAGACACGTGCTGGCAATGCACCTTGAAGAATTAGTGGCGTTTGTCAGCTCGCGGAAGGTGACATCGAGTAGATCGGGGTGAACTGGAAAGGAGTTCAGCGGGGAGGCGCATAGGCACCGTGGGAAGATTACGCTGGAGAAAGTGCTTCGGAAACGCAGCGCATCGCATCGGCTGGCCCCCAGTGGAGCGGGCATAGGCATCAGCGAAGGAGCACGAGACGACCCGAGAGTCCCCGTAGCCGCCGACGCTCGAGAGGGGAGTATTAAACGGTAAATATTTCCTCGATCGATGTAAGACCGAAAGAACTAACAGTGATTCTGCGTGAGGTAAAGAAAAGGATAAAGACCACCACAGATATTTGCGATCAATAGTGATTTGTGTAGAATATAAAATAATTCATGTTTATTTTGTTCACGGAACAGTGGTGTCTGATTAATAACCCCGAGCCCATTCACGAAAAAGAACACCAGTCCCTTGCAAATAAATTTACTGCGAACAAGCTGGGCTTACCGGTTCCTTTCAATATATATATATATATATATATATATATATATATATATATATATATATATATAGAGAGAGAGAGAGAGAGAGAGAGAGAGAGAGTATATAGATATATTGATATAATATATAGATATATAGATATATAGATATATAGATATATAGATATATAGATATATAGATATATAGATATATAGACATATAGATATATAGATATATAGATATATAGATATATAGATATACAGATATACAAATATATAGATATATAGATATATGGATATACAGATATACAGATATACAGATATACAGATATACAGATATACTGATATACAGATATACAGATATACAACAGATACAGAATCAAGAAAAGTAATATTAATTTTAACAATTATCCATAATGCATAATATATTTAACATTTGAACTGTATAAATGTGTATAAACAACCTGTAACAAGTATTGTATTGCTGCCTCCGGGTCAATGACCCCCAGTTCGATCAGGTTTTTCGTCCATTTTCCCTGATCCATTGAGCAAATGCTGAGATGACCCCTTGTTTTGCTTCTGGACATAAATGTAACTTCCATTTCTGTGCACGTCTTTAGAATTCAGTGGGAAATTCAATTATTCAAATTATCGTTTCCATGTTGTCGCGGCAGGATAAGAGCCAAAATTTATTGCCTTTTTATCCTTGAAAATAGATTTTATTACATTGGAGCTTTTTTTTTAAATTTAAGTGGTATATGACTTAGTGTAGGGATCACAGAATTTTGAAAATGTGCACACAATTCACTTTTCCCCATAGCATGTCATACGCAGTTTTTAACTTTTTTTGACGTAAAATAAATAAATAAATAACAGCTGGAAGTCTAGACGTCTAATAATTTAAGTTCATAGTATAGTTCAGGTACATCCAGAATGTATAATTATTCACTGATGTTGGTAGCTGTACCATGAATTCAATGACTAGAGATTATAATCCAGTTTAGAAAAGATACTAGGAGGTGAATGGTATACTAATGATCAAGAAGGCAGTAGGAGAAAAATTGGAAAACATCGTCGCTCGTTAAGTTTCTGCGACCAGTCAGTTGTTCCCTCTGAGAGTCCAAGGTGTAGTACGTCTCATTACAGTTACTTTGCGATAACCACTAGTAACCACTAGAGTAAAAAATAAAAAAACCTCCGAGTGCCCATAACGAAGAAAATTATATCAAATAACACACTACAACGTCTTTCATGAATATCTTTAGTCACTCAAGAAGATAAAACTTCCTTGTTTTCAATAACATATCTCGATTTGCAACATGAATGCAAATTAATCTCCTCTAGGTCACTCTACTATCGCCAGGTACTCGTAAGAAGTAATCTAGGCGTATGTTAATAACACATTTTACTTTTCATCCAATGCATACTAATTCCTTTACAGCTATTTACAACGTAGTTATCCAACCGGTCGGCAGGAATTCTGCTCACGTCCCTTTAAATGAGTATTATGAAAGGTGTTGACTAGCACTGCAGCCTGCAGCATGTAAAATAAGCTTTGCAAAGCACCTCTCTCACATCTCAAAGTAGGACAGGATGTATATACAAGATGTTCTCTATGCAATGACAAACAACAGGAAAACGAAAATGCGTCCACTGTTTTGAAAGAACTATGCAGGATACGTCATTGGATGGAGTGGGGGGGAAATCATCGAAGAAATAGGTTATTCCCACATAGAAATAAGATTTTACTTTCTTGCCTTACTTCCAAAGAAGATAGAGAATTGTAATCGTGCACCGGATATCAGGAATTTTTCGTCGGAAAAACTCTTAATACTCTGTATAAATGTAAACTCAGTGGTTAGGCGGAAGAGCAGGCCCTATGGCCTGAGCCTCGCCATTAATAAAGACATTATTATTATTATTATTATTATTATTTAATGCCGGGCTCTGGTAACGGAAAAGTAGATAAGCCATTACGTATAATAAATTACGTCTACTAACACGTTGTATAGCCAGAAACCATAGTTTGTGTGATTCCTTGATATCGATTAACTGGTACTGGTAACTGGTATGAAAAATCGATTGACGGCAAAACTGTGAATCTGTGTATCAGTCTGTCTAAGGGTGCGTTTATGTTGGAGCAGCGACAAACGATGAGAGCAGCGATAAGTGCAAAGCAACGAGAACGTCCACATGGAAACAGATGGAAGTGTTCATGTTGACAGCGCGCTGATCACGGGATCAGCGCAGCGACCTGCGATAAAAGCGAAGAAAACCCTTTTGGTAGGTTTTCGCTGCTGGTATCGTCGCTATCGCGCTGTTCCGCAGTTCACAGCTGGCACACTTCAGGTGTTGTGCATGTCGGATAATGAATGCTGAGAAATTGATCACTTGTTTTATTGTTAGGAGTCAATTTTGGGGCAAAAGGGACACAAGTCGCCGCAATAGCTTCGTTTTAGACAAATTGTGTGCCGCAGAAATGAGTACAACACGTAAGTTTTAGAGGTTTGGTTACATTCGTTTTTTACTGAACGACAAGTATACAAATAATTACGGGATAACTGCCATTTTTATTGTTATATTGTGTTGTGCAAAACTAATCGTTAACTTAGGTAAAGGAAATAATTATCTGCCAGTGATAATGTTTTATTCTGAATCATTTTTTTGTATTGCAAACCCTCAGAAGGTTTGTTCACTTTGTTTGCCATAATCACCCATTTAATCTATTAATGAATTTGTAAATTGCATCCACACCTTGTAAAACTATAGAAAAGAATTTATTGTAGTTGTGAGATATTGACCCAGAATGATTGAGATGATTAATTCTCATGTGCTTGCTGCCCATGGCACACAATGTGGGTGCAATTCAAGGAAGTA
The DNA here is from genome assembly GCA_964035755.1 of Teleogryllus oceanicus. Classification (NCBI taxonomy): domain Eukaryota; kingdom Metazoa; phylum Arthropoda; class Insecta; order Orthoptera; family Gryllidae; genus Teleogryllus; species Teleogryllus oceanicus. Next base: position 35,424,758 of record CAXIVR010000005.1, read on the forward strand.
TAATTTATAACAGAAATTTTAAAATGAAACAAATGAACTTATTTTTAATTTTGTTAGTTTAATTAAACGATTGGGACGTTTTATCAGTGAATAACTATCACTGAAGATCAATATGAATAAAATGAAATGCCAGAAACAGAATATTTTTTTTATTTTTAAACTAGAAAATTTATTGAAAAATAATTATCTAAATTGTTGCTTTTGATAGTACATGTATCTCATTTCCTAGAACAACATTTCGAAGGGATGAAAATTGAATGTTTGCAATTAATTCAAAATTGAAGTGATTGAAATCAGCTAGTCCGAAGCTACAATTTGGCAAAATATTGAGATATTACACTCTACAAAGCCGTCAGCCTTCCGTTTTGTCATAGTTTAAGATTTAAGAAACAATTTTAAATAAAATAAATATGCCATTTACCTTTATCACTTCCCTTATAATCTGTTTTCCTTGGAATTCAGAGTAGTTTTTACTTCAGAATACAAAATCATTTATTTACATGGTCTTTGCAAACTCAATCATTTTAGAAGATATTCTTAATAATTCTGATAATATTTCATGAAAAACTTACAAAATTTTGGGAGAGAGTGATATGTTATTCAGGCAAAACATGAACATAGGACACCTAAAATATTAATCATATGGAAATGTTTTTAACACTAGATGGTTTATTGTACATGTAATCTTCAGACTTTACATTCAGTTAAATTTAACACAGACAAACCACCACATACAGACTCTTTACAGACACAATAGGAAACAAATACTGAGAATTCAATTAAGATTGGTAGAACTAACAAGAAAATTATTGTCTTAGACAATATTAAATGAGAAGAACCTTTTAGACTCTTTACAGAATAAACAACAATAAAAAATACTACTTCAAATTAATTATTATCTCCCCTTTAAAGTACTGAAAATGTACCAAACTGAAAACTGGTTTTAAAAAATGTTACTTGACAGACTAATAAAATATTAGAAAGACTATGAATAATAGAAATTGGCAGAATGGGAGAGCACTGCACATTTTGAAATTTTCTGACACAGTCACTTTCTTCACACAATTTTCAACTTATCTTCACTGTTTTTATTTTCATACAACCGGCAAAAATACTGTTATGTTGTGAGATTCACATGGGATATAGTAAACAATACTTTTCCCTTTCCCCCTTAGAAGACCAATTTCCCAAAATTTTTTTCTTAAACATTCATTCACATACAACCAAATTTCTTTCAAGAGGCTTCTCTCTGTAAAAAACCGAAAGGCCATTGAGTTTCTCAAATGAAACCAATCACTAACCTCAATACTAAATAGTATAGTATAGTTATAATCCCGCTGGAAATATACATCTGTTTCTCTTTAACAGTCAATGTAAATATGTTTATATGTATGACACTTAATTTTCCATAAACACTAATGTGCATTAACACTCATTATTGTAGCCATGGCAGCTTACCTCTATAATCATCGCCACTTCAGCCAGGATATCACTTTAGACAATTTTTTACGTGTCTGACTTTCTAAAATTCTCCTCATCACATTCATTGAAGATTTTTTCGTCAAATGACGACGCATCGATGAAAACGCCAAAAAAAAATGAAATAACAATACATAAATCACTATTGAATTCGCTGGTAGTATAAAAACTTCGAAATACGTACGCTCTAGGAGTAATTCTCTCGCGGGCTGCACACAGCTGTTTGCTGCATGTTGCAGAGTCGAGAGAAATTGACACATCTCTCTCACCAAGCATGCCAATATCCAGACAAGAAAAATACTTAAAGTGTAATGCTTCCATTGCATAGGGGAATGATGTTGAGGTTGACTCCTACTGCGCTTCAACTTAAACGGTAACCAAACGTTCCTACGCCAATGTAAGTAAATATGGCATAAGTTAGTTTCGCCGAATGTCCTGTAGATGTCTCTGGTGGATTCGGAGTGGCGCTGCTTCGCACTGCTCCGTCATGAAGACAGCAGCGCTGCGAATTCGCAACACCTACTCTCTCGTCGCTCTCATCTTTTATCGCTGCTCCAACATAAACGCAGCCAGTCAAAGCCAGTGCCTGTATTAACGCGTCGTTCGAATGATTTTCTCCAAAACTGATATTCTCTGATCAATCTGGAGTTCTGGACGAACTCGAGGCTCTGCGAGTTTGAAATAGATAATATGTTTTTGAGGAAATATGAAAGCTCAACAACTTCAAAAATTTCTCAAAATAGCTCCAATTTTTTATTAAACTTTGTCCTGGAATAGCGTGAAAACCCTGTAACAATGGCTTATCAAATGTGGAAATTTTTCTACAGATCTCCGATTTTGCGAAATCTGCAAAAGTTCACATTTTTAATTGAGACTTCCTGCATCTACAAAATTGAAAATAATGATTTTTAAATAATATAATCGGTTGCTCCAAGACGGATCTTAAAATAGGTCATGCACATTTTTTCGAAAATATGAGTCGTCTTTACATGAGAAATTTCTAAACTTATTGTTTATTATTTCTAACTAAACTTATTGTTTATTGAAATTTATTATTTCTTAAAATTGGCATCATTTTTCTCCTCCTATGTAAGACGATAAACAGTTTGGTGGATATTTTACACTAACCGGCCCGCAGCAGTTTTTTTATTACAGATTACAGTTTGCAATGGCTAGGGGCAAATTTTGGCATAGAGTATGAATTGTTACGGCTATTGCTTCTGAAAATAACGTGTCTTTTCCTTGCGCAGGGAGTTTCCAAGACTACAATTTCTGGGGTTCGAACCTGGGTATTTAAACTAACCGGTTCGCAGCAAATTGTTTTATTACAGATTACAGTTTGCAACGGTTAAGAGCAAAGTTTGGCGTTGAGTATGAATTGTTACGGCTATTCGTTCAGGAGATAACGTGTTTTTTCCTTGGGCAAGGAGCTTTCAAAACTTCAATTTTTGGAAATTGTGGGAATTCTGATTTGGTGTTGTTGACGTTCTTATAAGAAGAAATAAAAGAGGTCATCTTCGTCAACATATTATTGCAACCGATCTATCTACCCGCCCATCTTACTCATGCCCTCACGTTGGGCGGCCAATGCAACCGTTCCTCCCCTTTCCTCCTAACTACTCACTCATACCCTTGTTCTCTTCTCTCAACTATTTGCCCTGCCCTTGCTCTTGCTCAGTCGCCCGCACCTCGGCTAGCGTACAATATTACGAAATCTTACCTGGGCGAGACTCGCGTGCTCATTCCATACGGACTTGAGACGGGATACCTCACGTTCGTGCCTGGGTCAATCTCTATATAACTACTAAGAAACGACACACATATTCAAAGCAATCATGAGCCATACTGAGTGCTCTTTTATTTATTGCAAGCAAATTTCGACACATTGACATTGAACCCTAGGCTTGCAAAAAAAAACAAACAAATAACACAAAAAAATACAAACAACATAAAATAATACCATTCACACTTAAAACATTAATAAAAATTTACTCACACAGGAAAGCGCATTCTGTCGTGACCTCGTCTTACTATTGTAATCTTAATTTAATTTAATTGCCAAAACTTGATCTTGGACAGAATCTTCCCGTATTTGTCTCGAGCATAAAAAAAGAGAATAAAGTATATATGCAATTCATGCAACTTCCCTTTGCGGCGGCGTCGCACACTGTCAGCGCCCGTCGTTGCCCGGTGTCTCGCGCACCGCCCGTGTACGAAATTCCAACTCGGCTGCCACCAGTTCCTGGACACCACTAATTCACTTTCAAAACCGTTATCTATAATCCCGGTTATTGTTTCTCGCGAACTAATCACGTTCCCGTTCATGTTTTCCTATGTCTTACTTACGCGAAATATTGTTCTCACAATTTTGCCCGTGAATTTAAAAAAAAGTTAAATTTTAGCTCCACAATGTTCAAATGGCTTCCTTTACTCGATAAAACTAAAAAAAAACACTTCCACTAAATATTTTTGAGAAATTTCAAAAAATTCAACACGACGACATAATGCGTGTACTCGCGACCAAACTCAACTCGTTCTCTGCTTACCAATTTCTCACATTGTTGTCCTATATCCGACAACTTCTTTTTTTTCTCAAAACACCCGCCCATCACGGTACAACATGTTATAACTATCCATACTTCCATCGTTTGCGAACGTCTTTTCTTTCTTAATCCCCCACGTTATAAATGTAAATACTGAAATAATTCGAGTCCCGTACAAATTCCCCCGTGCCGTGACTAATCTTGCCCTAATCCAAATAATCTTCCTGTTCGGCAGTTTTGCCTTTCAGGGGTTTGAACATTTTTTATTTGTAATACATAACGTTTTTTGGGCATTCACGTTTGTGCATATATAATATCTCACTTCTTGTAGCTTACCACTAACTAATTTACAGGATTTAATACTTAATGGTGATGATAAGGGGTGAAAGGACGAACACATATACAACAGTGTCCTAGGCGGGACTCGAACCCGGGACCCTTCGGTCCGAGATCACTACGACACTACTGCCTTAGCAATCTCGGCCACCGGGCCGACCCGATTATTTATTATGTTTTATAATTCCAGAAGGTTTGACGTTAATCCATCCAAGCGTTCTTGAAATGTTCAATAAAAACTAAGTTTCTTATACACTTCCAATAGCACAACAATGGGTACCATGTTCTTCGTTCTTAACGTGTTACATACAATTCAGACACTTTCTGATATTTCTTGAACCCGTGACTCGAATTACGTGATTTTTGCTTCAAACTGTTTCTAAAATCAGGTTCTACCCATTGTTTATGTTGCTTATTTCCGCCCTTTACGTTTTCTGCTACCTTCTGAGAATTATAAGCACGCGGTGTTGCCGTCTATTGTTTTCTTTCCATACTTAATTTCTCTTTGACCAATAAAATTCTGTTCTCTGTATATTTTTCGCGTTCTGGGTATTGCAAATCATTACATTATGTTGACGAAGATGACCTCTTTTATTTCTTCAATTTTTGGGGTTCGAACCTGGATATTTTACACTAACTGGTCCGCAGCAATTTTTTTATTACAGATTACAGTTTGCAACGGGTAAGGGGAAATTTTCGCATAGAGTATGAATTGTTACGGCTATTGCTTCAGGAAATGACGTGTCTTTTCCTTGCGCAGGGAGCTTCAAGGACTTCAATTTCTAGGGTTCGAACCTGGGTATTTTATGCTAACCGGTCCGCGGCAAATTTGTTTATTACAGATTACAGTTTGCAACTGTTAGGGGCAAATTTTGGCATAGAGTATGAATTGTTACGGCTATTGGTTCAGGAGGAAACGTGTCATTTCCTTGCGCAGGGAGCTTCCAAGACTTCAATTTCTGAGGTTCGAACCTGGGTATTTTAAACTAACAGGTGCGCGACATATTTTTATTCAGATTACAGTTTGCAACGGTAGGGAATTTTGGCATAGAGTATGAATTGTTTCGGCATTGGTTCAGGAGAACGTGTCTTTTCTTGCGCAGAGCTTCCAAGACTTCAATTTCTGAGGTTCGAACCTGGGTATTTTATGCTAACCGGTCCGCGGCAATTTTTTTTTTATTACAGATTACAGTTTGCAACTGTTAGGGGCAAATTTTGGCATAGAGTATGAATTCTTACGGTAGTTGGTCTTGGACGAAACGTGTCTTCTCCTTTTTGAGGGCGCTCGCCATAGGAACGTAGGTGTTATTTTTCGTTTTTTGTAAATATCTTTTGAAAAAATGGAGATACCAATATGATTTCTTCACTAATCGTTTATAAATAAAAAGCGTCAAATTTGGAGGACTGCTTGGTGTTAATGCTTACATTAGTAGCGGATTTAGATGTGTGGTCCTGCTAACTTCCAATGGAAGTTAGCGGGAAGATCGATTTTTTTGAGAAAATGATCCACGGCAAATGTTTTGTTTTCACATCTTAAGAACGGCAAAAAAGCGGCAAATTATGAGCTGTACAGTTTTGTGATTGTGTGAAATGGTCCTGTTAACTTCCAAGACGTGTAATATTGTGAGGTTTAGTTTAAAGCTGGCACCACCCATCTAGAAAATACAAAGTCCCATCATTGCAAAACAATGAAAACGCTTCAAAAATTAAAGGCTAAATTTAGACTCTAAGAAAAACTGGTTCCTGTCTATATTTTTCAATAATCAGGGATGTACGGAGAGAAACAGTTCTTATTGCTAAATACACCCCCACACTCAAAAACCTTAGAAAAACATGAAAAAACTCAGGGCTGCAAAATGAGACATCCTTTTCGAGAAATAAAATGAGTGTGAAATTATTGTGAGCAAAATAAATATATTGAATTATCTTATGTTTGAAAGATGTTTTAACAATCAAAAATGTTTGGGTAAACTCAGTTTTTGATAGGTTCATGCATCATGATAAGCATGCAATAGTTTGAAGCATCATGATAAGCTGATGCATCATGTTTCATTTCACAAAGAAATTCAGGTACAGATGTAAATATGAAATATTTTCGATATATTTGCAAAAAGATATTTAACATATTGTTCACATGAATAGTTATTATAAGTCAAAAATATTTGTAAAGTTCATCAATTTAATTAGTCTTCGGGTATTAGTACTGAGCTCTATAAAACTTGTTTTTGTTTCCCCCTGTAATTAAAATAGAGAATTTTCTAACTTTTCTACAATAATATCTCACACATATCTAATTTTCGTGCATGCTGCAGAACTTCATGCAAATCAAGAACTTTAGAAATTGTCATGCATTTGTGTCACAAATCTCAGAAATTTCTGAGTATTAACTCTAAAAGAAGGAAAAGTAAGTATCCCTTTCTCTTTTCTTTTGATTCGATTCCCGCAAACCATACAATTTTATTTAGTTGGTTGCACCCGACAGGTCAAGAAAACTGAATCAATTTTTTCACCACTTCTCATTTATAACATATAAAATTTTCAGAATGACATAGAATAATGTTCATAACGTTTTCAGCAAAAATCTTGCATTTTGAGAAAGATCAAGTTCTATTACTGTTAGAAAAGGAAAATAGGGGAGCTAAGAAAGCTTGAAAATTTTCTGAAAAATTCAGAGTGACTTTGTTAAGTGTTTAATGAATAATAGAGTTATGCTGATTCATTAATAATATTATTTTTCTGGAAGGAAAACAAAATATTGTTACGGAGTAAAATCACGTATTTTCGTTCTAAAGGTCAAATGAAGGTCAAATGTCAAGTGAAAGAGAGAACAGTATGATTCTCATTTTTTGCTTTGAACAGATTTATAAGACCAGAAAAACTTGAAATCCCTGGGACCATTATCACCATCATCCTCCGCTATCCCGTTTCTGAACCCTGCAAGGAAGCCGATTCCATCCCGATCACACTCAACTGTAAGGTCTTCATGTTTGCTGTTCTGATTGTGGAGCAAATGTGTAGTAGCACTGGTGGTGATTCACTACCTGTGTCGGAGAGTGCATATTCCGACTGTTTTCGGTTCCAATCGGTATATGCGAAGAGTCTAAATGTAAAAGGGATTAATTGGGAAGTGGTTGTGAGGGAAACCTGACCGTGAGATGCAATCGGTCTATGCCTCCTGAGGCTGTCAAAAGTGAAAGATAAATAATTAGTAAGCAGGTGTGAGGGAAACCTGACCTAGGATGCATCGGTATGCCTTCTGAGACAGCAAAAGTGAAAGAAATTAATTTGGAAGCAGTGTGAGGAAAACCTACCTAGGTGTAATCGGCTATGCCTTCCGAGCAGCAAAAGTGAAAAAATTTTTGGAGGGGAAGTAAAGCCGGCTGTCCCATTTCGTAGATTTACTGCATGCAAAAGATCCTCAAGCCTAAATGAAGTCTCTGAGATAAATTATAATTGCCAATTTCATCGTCCAAGTAATACTTTCTTTCTCCCCTAGTTGGTGAAAGGGGCATAGCGAAATTTGCCTTGTCAGACGGAAGAGCATGCCTCATGGCCTGAGTCTCGCCACGTAAAATAAGACATCAATTCAATTCAACTCAATTCAAGGTGTGAGGGAAAGCTGACCGTGGGATGCAATCGGTCTATACCTTCTGAGGCAGTCAAAAGTGAAAAAGGATTAACTAGGAAGCACGTGTGAGGGAAACCTACCGTAGGATGCAATTGCGCGACTCCCGTCGGAGGCAGTGGGGCAGCGTGGCGAGGGCGCCGGAAGCACGCGGCGCCAGCCGGCGCGGGGGAGTGCAGGGGGAGGGGTGGCCGGCTCCGGTCCCTGTCCTCCGGCTTGCTGGCTCCGGGTTCGCCAACCTCCGCGTCCGCCGCCCCCGCCGCTGAGAGCTCAGTGGGCGAGCTTCGTGACCAGAGTTCCAACCCACGTCGATTTAGAGGAGCTAATTCAACTATGCCGGAGACCTTCGACCATCGGAAACGCAACTGCTGGGGGAAATATCAAATTCAGGCCCGTCTCAGCAAACACAGAGGCATTTTTTATTCATTTCATTTGGCCGATGTTGAGCAATAAGGGATACTAAGTGACCTGCAGCAGCAAAAATACATTTATTTATTTATTTATTTATTTATTTATTTATTTATTTATTTATTTATTTATTTATTTATTTATTTATTTATTTATTTATTTATTTATTTATTTATTTATTTATTTATTTATTTATTTATTTATTTATTTATTTATTTATTTATTTATTTATTTATTTATTTATTTATTTATTTATTTATTTATTTATTTATTTATTTATTTATTTTATTTATTTATTTATTTATTTATTTATTTATTTATTTATTTATTTATTTATTTATTTAAACGTCAAAGCGTCAAAGCTCGTTTAAACTGCGTATGGCGTGCTATGGGGAGAAGTGAATTCTGTGCACATTTTCAAAATTCTGTAATCCCTGTAAAATTCTGTAAGTCATATACTACATGAATTTTGAAAATTAAAAAAAAAAGCTCTCATGTAATAAAATCTATTTTCAAGGATAAGCAATAAAATTTGGGCTTTTATCCATGATGTTCTTCGTCAAGGAATAATACTTCCTGTTGCAACAACATGGAAATGATAATTTGAATAACTATATTTCCCAATGAATCCTAGAAGACGTGCACTGATAATGGAGTTACATTTATGTCCAGAAGCAAAACAAGGGCCCATGTCAGCATTTGCTCAATGGATCAGGGGGAGGAAAAACCTGATCGAGATGGGGATCATTGACACAGAGGCTGCAATACAATACTTGTTACAGGTTGTTTATACACATTTATACAGTACAAATGGTAATTATTGCATTATGTATCATTGCTAAAATTAATGTTGGTGATGCTCAGTATAGCCTGATGTCTTGTGATGCTCAGTATAGCCTGATCAAACCCACGCAAATGGGTTTTCAAAACATACTGATCAAAAATTAAATTATCTCTTATAACACTGAAACAAATTAAATATTCTAATACTACAATAACATATAACAATATATACAGATACATATATCGAGTACAACAGTTCTTGAGATACCAAAAATTTAAAAAACGTTGCTGATTCACAACACAACACGAAAATAGCAAATAATTAAACGCGTGGCCTTTTTCTTAGAGTCTTATTGTCGCATAACGTCAGCCGTCTCCCAAGCCGTGATACACGAGTATGAAAATTCTGGTTGTACGTGCAGTAAGAGAATAGGCGGAATAACACATTTTATTTTCTGTCAAAATCGAACCACCTTAATTAATTTTGGATTTTCCCCCAATTCTTTGGTAACCAACGATACCATTGACATCTGTCACTGGGTTGGAAACTTAATATTTTTTTTTCAAATTCTCTGCCCATTGAAAATTGGATTGATTGATTTTTTCGTGTTTCCGGGCGCGTCAACTGCTTCGGTCATTAGTCCCGTTAGTGTAGTGCATGTTTTTTCCTCGGGAGATGGTGGTGATCTTCCCCGCTGAATGGCGAGATCCGGCGCCGACCTACCGTCGGCTAGTGGGGTTTTACCCTAACAACTCTCCCACCAGCGGGGCACCGCCCCAGCCGGGACAAGCTCTAAGCTTCCGACCGGTCTCCCGGTATGTGGTAGTGTAGTGCATGTGTATGTGAAGGGAAGAGGATAGGGCAAGGAAGAGGAAGGACAGATCGGGCGCGGTCCGTGGCCCGATTTTGTAGGGTACTGCTCCGGCATTCGCCTGGGGTTGATCGGAGAAACCACGGAAAACTACCGATCAGAGCAGCCGGCCGCTAGAATTCTCGTCCAGACAGCGACTGAATTCGACCTAGCTGAAAAGCTAGTGTCGAAAATCCTGCCACCGTCAGGACTCGAACCTAGGACCTCCCGGTCAGAAGCGCTTCAGTGACATCAGTTGATGCACTGAGCTACCGCTACCTGTTAGAAAAATAGATATATAGATTTTTTGCGTGTTTTTTTTCGAGTTCATTAGTTACTAACAAAACCATAGAAATCTATCACATGACCGGAGGCACGCTTTGGAAGTTAGTAATGTAGGTTTATAACTAATAACAGGTTTATAACTAATTAAATCTATCATTTGTAATATCAGCCGTGTATCATTCAATATATTTTATAATATTGCCTTCATACAAGAAAATATAATAAATTTTTTTTTTTTTGCTTGTACTAACACGCTAACTTACTAACACGCCACAACTCATGTGGTATCATTGTTTCGAACGGTCGCGGACGGCGGTGCGTAAAATCTTTAATAAGCACAGTCCGTTAAGACCGTTTTCATCACTATTTGGAATTCTATACAACAACAAGATATGTCGGATGTACTGCACCCTAATAGAGACACACGTGACCGAACATATTTTCCATACGCCCATGCAACAACGGGTTGATACATTTACATTCAAAGGTTTGATATATTTAAATTTATTTAATTTTAATTGAACTTGCGAACATAGGAGTTTTAGGAAATTATTGTAGTTAGGATAGGATAATAAAATATGTTGAACTGTCCAGTACGACTCTCTTTGTAGCGGTCAAACAGTTTGCACGGTCAAACATTTGCAAAAATCGCCTATAAGTGTTTGCTAGTTTCCGATATTGTGCATTTTGACAGCAGTCACGAAAGATGATCTCCGTCTGAGATGTGACCCTTCTTGAAGCGTTTGTGCCATAGAAAGGTTTTGTATTGGCACATAGTATTGTCTTCAAAAGCTTCATGAAGCTTGCAATGTATATTTGAAACACTGTTTTGGTTTTGAAACAAAATTTGATACATATTCTTAGCAGGAACGATCAGTCGAATCGAAATCCATCTAATACTTAAAAAATCTTTACAATCGCACTGGTCAAAACAATATAACAACTCTGTTACACAGCCGTTGGCACACTGATTCACAAAGCATACTGTAGCGTCGTGATGAGTAAGACGATAGGATTCTCAAACATGTACATTTATTTTGTACATAATATACACGGATGGCTTAATAATGAACAGAGCGTATATCATCCGCGTGTCGTTTGCGGAAAACAGATGATTCTCATAAAACTTTCATGTGTTTATCCCCACCATGGCAATGTGTTGTCATGGTCGTCAGGGAACCAATCCTCCTATGCCTGGGGAAGAACTTTCTTCCGCAGATAATTTAATATATCATAGGGAATAGGTTCATGGCAATAAAACGTAGATTGACAGCTATTCCTGTTACTTCCGAAGAAAAATTTCAAGAGAACAACAAGAAGTAACAAGAAAATATACCAAACACTTTACAGAAATCAAACGAAGATATATAATGTCACTTAACTATCCCCAAGACCCAACTTGACAGTCTCGGCTTAACCATTTTTGGCCTCTGTATCAAAAAGAAATATACGGCTTGACAATTAAGACCATTCTTTGTGTATGAACTGCAGGTTTGTCTTTCTGGTCTGCATTCCTTATAATTCTTCTCTCTGATTCACCATCTCTTGACTGAATCACAGTAATGATTACTTTTCTTTCTTTTTATCTGTTTCTTCTTGTTGTAAAAAACTTTTTCTCTCTTTTCTTCTTCGAAAACTCTTTGAATATACTTTTACATTTTTCTTTCATTTTTGATTCAACTCTGATTCTAATCTACTAGAACTATCATTAGAATATGATATCTTTTCAGGTCTTCTCTAGGGTATGTATAATTTTGCTCTAGATTATCAAGTGCTCTAATTTTAGATTCTTGTTTTCCTCTTCTTCAGGAAGCATAAGTTCTTCAGAAGCAGGTAAGGTCACGAACTTCGGTTTGTTGTGTAATTTTGTTTGATATCTTCTTCAGGTGCTTCTTCTCTTCAAAATTAGCATCTTCTATATTCAGTTTTTCATGACGATTCATTATCAGCAGAATTTCTTATATCTCTTCGTTCTTGAGCAGTGTTCTCACACGTTTCAATGTACCCTTGCCTACAAATCTAATAAAGGAATTTCAAATTATCGTCTTCCACTGCTGAAGACTCAAAGCTAACAGCTTTCATGAATTCCTCAAACACTGACGCGAGTTTCAGATTAGTGTCGCCATCGCTACTATTTTCTGGATGACCATTAATTGTTGAACGTTCATTAGGAAGCCCAGTTGCATAAGCACATTTTACAGATTTGGGTATATTTTCTTTATCAATTTCCTTATAATGTTTGATATATTGCATGTTCTCTGTTTCCTTGTCTTTCAGAACATGACCGTCTTTTGTAACAGTAATCGAATCTTTAGAAACACAGTAATCGAACTTCTACCACTACTATCACTAGAATTATTACTCTCACTACTTGATTTATCTTGATTGTCTTCTGGCTCCTGATCCTTCGCACTTATTTCTGCAAAATTATTTTCTTTTTCTTCTCTCTTTTCTGAATCGTTATTGACATTCTCTGTACTCTGAGAATTATGTAAGTTAATATCATCTCGTTCGTTTCGAAATATATCCATAATTTGATGAATACGAGTGTTGTTCCGATGACTGTCGTCACTTGAATTCGATCGTGTCATTAGAATAAGACGCAACTTTTCGAGTTCAAATATTCTCTCCTCTCTCTCTCTCTCTCTCTCTCTCTCTCTCTCTCCTCTCTCTCTCTCTCTCTCCTTTTACTCGCTTCTCTCCCTTTCTGCGCCTGTCTCGCTCTCCTTTCTCCTTTTCAGCGGCCTGTCTCGCTCTCTCATCGGCCTTTACCACACTTTCTACGAGCCCGTTTACAAATTCTACCTCATAATTCTCACTCACAACAATTAATTTCTTCAGCATGACTACTTTTGCATTCGATGGAACAGTTTCACTTAGTTTCTTCACTATGGTAATAAGAAATTCTCTTTTTATTTCACCTAGATAGGCCATCACGACAGAAAAAATTGCCGGATTGACAAGTAAGGAATTCCAAATACTTATGTGGCTTCTTCAGCTTCTTCGTCAATTGGCTGCACTTCCTGGATCTCCCAGCTGCTCTCCAACCCGTTCTCAGACTGCTCTCACAGTTTCTTCCGTCTGGATGCGCCTGTCCGACTCATCTTCCGGCTGTCCTCGAGGTTTCCTCCCGGTCTTGACATCTGCCCGACTCGTCCTCCAGCTGCCCTCAGTTCAGCCTGTACGACTCGTCCTCCGGCTGCCCTCACGGTTTCTTCCGGTCTTGACACCTTCCCAACTCGTCCTCCGGCTGCTGCCACGATTTACCGATTTTGATGAGGCTGTTCCGGCCTGAATCACTAGTCACCAGTATCAGCTGCTCCACCAATTTACTATTCAACGACTGGCTGTCGTTTCTGTTGGGATCTTGCTTCGAAAGTCTCCCATCTAGCATTGTCATTCTCCGTTGTCGTCTTCTGGTAGCGTCTCAAGACTTCCCCGGTTTCGCTCTTGTACATTTTATCCTTTTAATGCCGAAATGTACTGCACTTTCTACCCACGCTGCCACCAGTTTTTGTTCCTTCGTCTAAAGCGTCGTGATGAGTAAGACGATGGTTCTCAAACATGACATTTTTTGCATAATATCCCGGATGGCTTAATAATGAAAGATCCGCGTGTCTTTTGGAAACGGATGATGATTCTCATAACAATTTTCATGTTGACCCGCACCATGGCAATTGTTGTCATGGTCGTCAAAGGCGAAGTCTCTCACAAAGAGATGAGCGAGTCTACGACGTTACAATACTATTGACTACTGCACACTGGGGAATAGCGCACTGGTTCGCGCGTTGGAAATTTTCCCTATTTTTGGATAGACCATTACTGAACGGTATGAAGGTAAGAAAAGTGAAAATGCTAACATTTTAAACTCATTCGTGCATGAAGTAAATTCGCCCTCACGGACGAAGTTTCCACCATATCAGATCTTCAAAAACGTATTGAATTTTATGTATATTATGTGTCGTAAACCATCCTAGAGCTATTGATTTGTTGTATTCGATTCTCCATATCTCTTGATAATCAGTTACAAAAAATAGTCCCGTTTTCAAACGATTACTTTTTAATCATGAATTTGACGTCAAAATACGTTTAAGTGGTTCTCAACTCAATCTCATTTCATTTGAATTTTGTCGCGCGTTCTACAGAACTGGTTTGTCAGGGCTATTTTCCTTTTTCAGTAATTGTGAAGCATCTTTATTCACTTCAAGTATTCATATCGCAGAACTGGTAGGGAAAAACTTTGCACTTTTCTCGTGTCGTGTACATTGGCTGGGAAGAGGATTGGACGTTCTGGAAATAAATTTGCTCGAAAGAATGGTTTGCCTGTGCCTCGTGGGAACATGCTTGCGGTCCCCGGGGCCCTTTTCCCCTTGGGGCTCCAAGTCGTCTCCCGCAGCTTCAGAAGAGCTACGGGGCCGGCACGGTGCTCAAAGAGCTCACCCCCATAAATTCCACTTGTGTTGCGCCCCAGCCACGAGGTGGGACATACTGTCAAATACACGCACTTTCACACACACACACACTCCATACACACACATTCCCCACACACATCTTCGTGAGTCGAGCTGGAGGTCTCGTTCCCTAAACTTGAAATCTTTTGTAAACCGAGAAGTCAGGCAGAGGAAATTTCGTGACATCACGCCCTCTTAAGCGCTTATGGAAATGGTTCAGCTGTTATCAATAATCCTCAAGCTGGTAGACCTCTCATTGTTATTAGACCCTTCATGAGCTCCTCTAAATAACTGACAATTTGAAAACACCCAGAAGACTGCATGAGACTTACAATTTCTAGTTACATTGTTCTGTTACAAAGTACAATGTACTTTGCTGCTATCACTTGGACAGCCGCTCTGGTTTAATGGAGATCCAGCAACTCCCAAATACCAAGGAAAGAATTTAAAATATATTTTAACTCAAAAGAATACTGCCTTGCTTTTGTTGGATGGCTCTAGCATAATAAATTCATTCTACAAGTAACATTGTATAACATTACACATCAGCGAACAGAACAATAAATAACTCGTACTGATGAACCCCATGACGAATTTGGATCTGAATTAGAAGGGATGTTAAAAGAGATTAGAGATGTGAATGGCTAAATTCAGACGTTTGCAGACAAAATTGGTTGCTTCGTATCATTTATGAAACATATTTTAGCTTCTTATATCAGTTCAATTTATATTAATCACATTGCGACTGACATAATGTGGTTAATTTATTTTAACCACATTGTTTTCAAATTCGTCGTATGTACTGCAGCGACATCAGTTGATGCCTAAGCCTCTAGATAACCTCTTGAAAGTCCTTCAATGATGGTAGTTTGTTTGATTGATGGAGTGTCCTGGCGTGTCAACTACTAAGGGCATTAGATCCGTGCAAGTACTGCATGTTATCTCGGGAGGGGGCACTGTTCCTCGCAGCTGAAACATGAGATCCAGCAATTACCAAACCATCGTAAGGCTGAGGTTCTCCCTCCTGAGATTGCCCCAACGGGGCACCGTCTCAGCCTCTTCTATGCGCTTAGCGCAGGACTCCCATTTGATTGATTATTTCGTGATTCCGGGTGCGTCCAGGGCTAAGAACATTCTTCTCCCGCTGGAGAGATTCTTCGAGAGAGCCGAAGATGTTCTTCTCCCGCAGGGGAGCAAGATCCGGTGTCGACCTATTGTCGGATAGAGGGCTTTCCGCAACCAGGAATCCCCAACCAGCGGGTACCGCCCCAGCCAACACACGTTCTAAACTCCCGTCTCGTCTCCCGGCATGTGTGGTAGTGTAGTGCGTATAAGTTGAAGTGTGTGTAATTAGGGGGTGAAGATACGTCAAGGAAGAGGAAGGCAAGATCGCGCGCGGTCCGTGGCCCGTTAGGGTTACTGTTCCAGAATTCGCCAGGAATTGATCGTAGAAACCAAAAAAAACTACCAATCAGACCAGCCGGACGCTAGAATTCTCCACCAGACGGCGATTGAATTCGACGTAGCTATCTAGCGGATGTCGAAATATTTGCCACCGTTGAGGCTCAAGCCCCAAGACCTCCCGGTCAGGGAGGCATCGCAGTGACCTCAATTGATACTCTGAGACACTTCAGCCGGTCTCCGACAAGTGTGGTAGTGTAGTGCTTGTGTGGGTGAGTGATGAGGGGGGAATAAAGATGATGAAGGAAAGATCGCGCGCGGTCCCTGGCCCGATTGTTAGGGTAGTGCTTCGGCATTCGTCTGGTAATTATCGGAGGAACCAAGCCAAACTACGGATCAGACTGGACGCAAAAATTCTCCTTCGACCGCGGTTGAATTTTACACAGTTATTTAGCAACTGTTGAAAAACCAGTGACAATTCGGACCCGAATACCTAAGACCTCCCGGTCAAAGTCGCTACAGTGGCCAACAATTGTTTCAGCATGTTTGTTCCATGGTAGAATCCCACAGTTCCCTCCGAGACGGTCTACATCACCGCGACCGACCAGTGCGGAGACGCATGTTCAGTACGAGTTGCGGGTTTGTTTTCGTTCATGATATGAAGGCGAGGGAGGCAGCCGTACCGGCGTTCCCAGGTTTCTTCACACGCCCTTCTTTCGCGCCGCCCCCGCCCTCCTCCTCGCCATCGCCCTCGCCTTCGGCCTCGGTCTCGCCTCGTGACGATGTCAACAAACAGGCGGCGGCGCAGTGGACGCCGACGACTGTGCTGCCCCAAGCGGCCGACGCTTGCGCGCGGAAGCTTACTGGTGTTCGAGAAAATAAATAGGACAGGCGCTGAAACACACAGTAATTATTTTAAAAAGGAAAGAGAACTATCGCAAGCTAAAAAAAGAATGATACAAATATAAAACTATTGTTACATGTACTTATCTACACAATTTTAAGTGGAAATGTAACCGAAATACACTGATGTGCACAAAATAAAATCTTGAAACGTTACATTGAATTCTTTACTGATGACCTGATTCAAAGAGAATTGTATGTTTGGCAACTGTACGTTTTCGTTTAACCTCACTGATTTTTCCCCCATTTCTTCAAGCAGCAAAAGAAGAAAATACATTATATTCATTATCTAAAATGGCCTTACTCAACCATCCATCCGTTTCCAGCGTTTTTTATGAAGCACTTCTTCGATTCACCGAAAATTAATGCAAAATTGGGTAATATCACAAATATATCATGTTCGTAACGATTGGCATATTAAAGACAAGATACGATAGAAGGCTTTCATATTAGTAGTGGTCATGGCTTCAAAAATAAGGGGTGACAAAAATACGCACTAGTACGCAGTAGCAAAAAATACAGTTATTCATTTCCGTTAAGATTTCTATCTTTTTTCTTGTTTGGTTATAAATGAACCGAAAATGATGAAAAATGTTAATGGACTCAAACCACAGCCCATCCGATCTGAACACTAGTTTCGTAAGACCACACCTACTGACGTCACTGTACGACAAGAGCCTTTTATTATCATTACAGAGATGATTGTTTTAAATATTGTATATTTAAATTTTAACTAGTGCTGAAAAAAATCATATAAAAAGGTTTTTCAAAACGTAGCACGTATTCTGCTCAAGAATAACAAATAAAATACTCTTGTATAATACCGTAATAAATTAGATATTTCAAATATATAAACAAACTTCACAAATACTGTAAAAACGTCGTACAATGCTTGCGAATATACCGCACGACAGTTCTATACGTACCATGAATATAAAAGAATTTGCTGTTACATAACGCAACACAAAAATCGCAATTACCTAATGACGAGTGATCTCTTCTTTGGAGCTTTTCTGTCACATGTGTCTCGCATATAGAAATGCACTGAGTACGAGAATTTGGTTGGTAAGCGCAGTTCAAGAACAGACTCAATAATACAATCATATATCATTTTTCGTTCAAAATCGAAACTTCTTCAATATTTTACGATATTTTACGAGTTTCTGGGTACCTGACTAACCAAACCATACACACCTCGCATATGAAATGAGGCTATGCAGTTTTCTTTTAATTTCATCGCGTATTGGAAATTAGTAACGCAGATAGAATGATTTTCATGAGACATTGTTTAAAAAATTTTACGGTTGAAATGTTTAACATGATATTTTATGTGTATTAATTCAAAAAGATTAATTTCATATATTGCTGTAGATTTAGTTTTTTATTAACCTAACCACCTTTAATCAAATTTAGTTTTATTTAAATTTAGTCCAAATGAACCAAATTTAGTTTTAATTAACCTAACACTATTTAGTCAATGGCGAGAATACACAAATATTTAAATTTTATTGAATTTTGGGCGACTGAGAAGCACCTAATCAAGATTTTAAGTAAATACTTGCAACTGCAGAGCTTGGCAGACGGTTGCTGACCGCAGGACCCAGAATTTAAGTGTAATTTCCACGCATGGTGCACATTCATGCCCAGAAACCAAAATTGATACGTTCACTGAGCCAGATCTGGTCTGTCAACTCCATCGATTTACAGGAGAAGTATTAGGCAGTATAAACGTGAAGGAACACAACATTACGTTTTAACGAGGGGTTACACGAAAGGGTAAAATCAAGGAATTTAGTATAAAAGAATATTATTGTCACTTGCGTCAAGAAAAAAACAAATGACAACCATTGAGCACAGTAATATTTAAAATTTAAAACAAAGCAAATTAACATTTTGAAGAAATTAAATCAAATTGCTCTGAATTACAACTTCTACTTGGAAATCTCATAGTAAAACAATTCGTGTTGAAAGGTGTGACGCTGTAAAATATTCATTTTCTTCAGCTAGAACTTAATAAGTTTTACATATTATGTTAGGATGGAATATATTGTTTCAGCAGTGTTTTCCAATGAGTTAAATTCACCTAATCCAAAAAAAGATTAAAGCGATTAATATTCCGTTTCCGTTAATGGTGAGTTGCCAACTCTGTGAATCTGAGAGGAAACATAAATAACAGAACCGCATTATTCTCTGCTTTTGTGTTTCACCCTGCACTCATAAATCGTGAAACATATCAAGACAGCTTTTTCTGTGATCCTGTTAAATTCTCCAGCTGTGTAAGGCAACTCTTTCTTCTCGTTGAAGAATAAAGGAAGTGATTTATGATCAGCCATCTATGTACTCCTCACACCTTCGTCTCTCGTTAAACAAGATGGGCGTTTCTCAGCAAGAACCTTCGCATCATGTGCAGAATATTGCCAGTCCGAAAGAATATTCCGAGGAAAACTGTTTTTCCTCAATTGTATTCAAGAGTTCTAGCCGTCGGAATCCAATAATTCTTTTACAGAAATGTAATGTTTAACTAAATACTAAAAATCACAATAATCCTTGTTCAGAAATACCAAAATATTTGGTCCCAAACGCATCACAAAAATGTACAAATGCAATACAAAGATGTACCACTGTTGTCGCTGCACTGACTCTGACCGGAAGGTGGAAGGTTCGAGCCCCGACGTTGGCGAATTTTCGAAATTAGCTGGAGAGGTAGATCAAATTCAGTCGCCCTTTGGAGAAGACCTCTAGCGGTCGACCGTTCTAACTGGAGGGTTCTGTGGTTTCTCCGATCAATAAGAGACAAATGTCGGAACAGTCCCTAACAAACAGGACATGGATAGTGATGGCAAATTTTAGCAAACTATCGATACTTCGGTACTTCACCAAAAGGTTTTCAATCTCGATTAAACTATCGATAAAAACATCGAAATTTAAAGTATTGATCTTTTAAATGATAAAACATTTCGAAGTAAAATGCCATGTGTGGCGTCATGGAGAAAAACACACAGACATTTACAAGTATGTACAGGTTTATTTACACGTATGTACAATAACCAACTTCTGCTCCGAAACTACACACTTGTGAGTATTTCCCTGTGTATACCCCACATAGCTAGGGAGGCCCCGCCTCCTCTGACGCGACTCCCGCGCCACTACCGTGACCTCGTCACCCGTGCAATAGGCACGACACGCTCCAGCCTGGGCGTAGTTTTGCGCATCGCGCGAGGTTTCCCGAAAAAACCGCGTGTGAGCTCGTCGGCTCGATTTTATACCTGAGTGTAGCCGTTACGTGACCGTCCTAGGTGTAGGAGGGAGGCTCGCGTCTAGCACGTGACCTTCCCGGTCAAGCTGGCGTCCCTTTGTCTAAATGTATCCCAACTCCGGGGCGCCAAGCTATTCATGCCCGCAGGTATGCGATACTTCCGCTTCTCCTCTCACCCACGGCCGCCAACGTGACGCTACACCATGGTTCTAACGTGATACATAACATGTCATTATTAGTTTATGTATTCTGCCTTAAATTTAACTGTCACCTTAAATTTATAATCAATGTTTAATGTCAAGATTCAAATGGCAATTTATTGATATGATCACGTGCTAAATAATCAAAAAAAGTAACAACACTGGAGAAAGGTTCCGAATAGCAAATGGTTTCGAGCCGCCTGGAGAACTTCAATAGTGATAGGAGATCAATGGCTGTTGATTGCAATCAATTCACAAATCAAGTGGATTATGGAAATTTTATTTATTATCATGGTTTTATTTTTTAAAAAACATCGAATTTTCTGGACAAATATATCAATCTGAAGATAACATTGAAAGCAAAACATCGATTTTATAATATCGTTTCCTAATTCTTCGAGCTTCGTTTCCTAAGCTTACGAGTAGTGCTTATTCTGGGTAGAGAGGTGCGGCCATGGAGGCGACACCTGGACGGAAGAAACCTTTGCAAGCCGACATGCAGGTCGGAACCGGACCGGGAGAGGTAGATTATGGCATCAGTGCCGATTTGATGTCACTGCAGTGCCCCAAATCAGAATGTCATAGGTTCGAGTCCCGACGGTGGCAGGATTTTCGACACTAGCTACACAGTCAGGTGTAATTCCGTCGCTGGAGGAGAATTCTAGTGGCCAGCAGCTCGCGGGTCTGGAGGAGAATTCTAGTGGCCAGCAGCTCTGATCGGTAGTTCTCCATGTTTTCAGTTCTATCAATGCCAGGGGAATGCTGGAGCAGTACCCTAAGAAACGGGTCACAAAGCGTCCGCGATCATCCCTTCCTCTTCTTTGTCCTATCCTCACCTCTTACTTACATGCGGCGGCTCGCAAACATGCATTAAACTTACGGGACTAATGACTTTAGCACCTGAATCACTAATCAATCACCAATCGGAACCGGATCTCACGTTTCAGTGATAGAGAAACACCGGCATCTCTGGCAAAATAGTATATACGAGCTGCACTCATGGGACTGACGACCATGACGGTTGTCGCGGCTGGAAACACAAAATAATCAATCTATCAACATAATTATTTCCTTATAAGCTGCGACTTTCTGAGAATCTCAATTACCTCAAGACAGCTTCCTCAAATAATGAAAGTGTTATTCAGTAAAATGTTTCGTAGTGCACTATTCCTGATGGGTCAGCCGATTTTCTGCAATGATCCAACACGTTCATAGCCAAGTGGGCAACTCTTTGAATTAGACAGTAGTGAAATGCCATCACGAAATCTAAATAGTATCATTGTTCCGGACTCAGACCACTTATCGTCCAAGAACAACTGTCGGCACATTCATCTCGACATCTCTGCTCGAGACATAAACGAATATACATCTGAAGAGTATGACACATCATTAATAGAACCCTCGCTTGAAATGAAACTAGTAGGTCATCTCCCTGCGACAGGGTTTTCGAACCCTTTTTTTCTTCTTCAGGTGTCATGAACCTTAGGGCACCAAGAATCAGACTATGAATCTGAGGAAACAGGAAGTTTCAAATTTTTTAGTAGTGGTTCTCCTCTTTGCCTCATTAAAAACGTATTATCTTCCAAGGATTTTTTTTATTTTAAAAGTAATTTCAAAAGATTGATCATTTTCTGATGTAATAAAGATATTTCTCCTTTATTCAAATTATCTAAATACTCGGAAAGTCGGCATGTCTGGCGTACGTTCAGAAAATTTAAAATAGATTAAGAATTCACTTCAAATTCACTCAGTTTCTCGTTGTGTGCAGTATAGTTGTCGGCACGTCACAATGCAGTATGTTTAACTTCATATTATATTCATAGCTCTACCCCTTCTTCGCCTGCAGCCCTGACTTGTCCGTGTGAAAGTGAAACAGGTTCGTTGCCCCGCGCAAGTCGGGCTAGACGCTCCACTGCAGGAACCTGCCGCACCGCCGCCGCTCCGCGTGTCTGTGACGATGGTGGTGGTGGCGGGGCGGCGCGCGCGGCAAGTGGCGGCGGCGACGTCGGCGGCGGCGGCGGCGGCAACGCGAGCGGCTCGGGCGCGGTAGACGATGCGGCACGGTGCGACACGGCTTGGCGACGGAGGCGGAGTCGGACGACTCGGAGCCAATCCGAACGTTGTAGCGGAGGTAACAACCAGAAATAACTAGTGGTTCAGGGCAGCATCTGTCGCTTTTGCAGCGACTCTGGCCGGAAGGCCTTGGGGGATCGAATCCCGACGGAGACGGATTTTTGTCGCTAGTTAAAGGTCGAACGCCGCCGCTGTCTGGAGGAGAATTCTAGCGGCTGTTTGCTCTGATAGGTACTTTTACGTGATTTCTCCAATACATAGGAGAATTCCAAAGGAGTACTCTTAAAACTGGGCCGTGAATCACCCAGGATCTTTCCCTTCTCATATTTGTCCCCTTCCGTTCTTACACAACACACACACACACACACACACACACACACACACACACTTACAACTGCATGCAGTAGCAACATTAGCAAACATTTCATGGGCCAGATTGGAGCTTCGAGCTCGAGGAAATCTCGCAAGCTACCGGGCAGTTCGACTGTAGTGCCTCTGACCGGTAGGTCATAGATTCGAGTCCCGTCGGTGGCAGGATTTTCGACACTAGCTAGTTAGCTAGGACGAGTTCATTGCCTGGAGGAGAAATCTAGCGGCCGGCGGCCGGGTGATCGGTAGTTTTCAGTGGTCTGTCCAATCAATACCGCGAATCCCCGGTCAGTACCCTAATACACAGGCCACGAACCGCACGCGATCTTTCCTTCCTCTGTCTTCTCTTATCCTCACCCTTACATACACACACTTATCCTTACATGCACTTCACTACCACACACGCTGGGAGACCGGTCGGGAGCGTAGAGCTTCTCCCAGTTGGGACGATGGCCTATTAGTGAGAGATAACTTGTTTGCACCTCGCTAGCCTAGGGCGGCGACGAATCTCTCCATCTAGCGGGGGAATCTTCACCTTGTCACCTCCCGAGGAAAAACACGCACTACACATACGGAACTAATGACCTTGGTAGTTTACGTGCTCGGAGTCACTAACAATCAATCAATCAAAATCAAAACGGGTAGTTCGGCGCCGCTTCTCGCGTTCAAGCAGAGGAGGAACGCCGCCGGAGGAACATTTGACGCGCTTGGAAACAAAATAGACAATTAGCAAAGTCAGTGGTGGCGAAGGAGATGTTCTGGATGGCGATATTGGCAGTAGTGATGCCGGCCGACAGTCGTGTCGCGGTGGCTAGGAGGCGTGAGTAGCTAAAAGGGAAGTAAATGGGTGCAGTGGAAGAGGAAGTCTATATTACCATATGCAAATGGCGAATGCAAGTAAATGATAAGCAGATAATGAAGGCGATTGCTGGTTCACTGTGGCTAGGACGACTTTCAAAGAGGTGGTGGTAATGAAACCTATACCGAGTGTGACTAGGAAAGTACAGAAGTCATTGGAAAAGGGCAATGACAAATGCGAATGGCGTAGACGGAAAACAATCGTGGAGAAAAAAATAAAAGCGAAAGCTATGATAATGCAGCGGTGATCAAGAATCGTCGTCGAAAATAAGTATGAAAATCACGATCAAAGCAGCAGAAATGACGATTCGTCTTAAAACTTCGCAAAGGCTGTGTCGCGTTACTGTGTATCTCAGTTCTTCGTGCCGTAACTTTGGTACATTCAAACAGATTACAGTTGTGTTTGGTTAGGGATCAAATGATTGTGTTATTAAATATTCTTAGAAAACTCTCTCTCTCTCTCTCGCTCTCGCTCTCTCGCTCTCTCTCGCTCTCTCCTCGCTCTCTCTCTCGCTCTCTCGCTCTCTCTCTCGCCTCTCTCTCGCCTCTCTCTCGCTCTCTCTCTCGCTCTCTCTCGCTCTCTCTCTCTGCTCTCTCTCTCGCTCTCTCTCTCGCTCTCTCTCTCGCTCTCTCTCTCGCCTCTCTCCGCTCTCTCTCTCGCTCTCTCTCTCGCCCTCTCGCTCTCCTCGCTCTCTCTCTCGCTCTCTCTCGCTCTCCTCGCTCTCTCGCTCTCGCTCTCTCTCGCTCTCTCCTCTCTCTCGCTCTCTCGCTCTCTCTCCTCTCTCTCTCTCAAGGGCGATCCTCTTTCAAGTGATCAGCTCACTAAACTTGTAAAGTTTGAGGAATTTATGGCAGACAAAATGTGTTCCTAGGACGTTTTCTCAGAGTTCTCCTGTATCTCTTGCCTCTTATTTCACAATTACTCGATCATTTACATGATAATCATCAAAACCACTCATCCCATATGCAGTCGAGAAAGCAAGGTTCTGAAGTTAAGAAAAAAAAACTTAAACGTTATCAAAGAATGTTGTGTCATTAATACTACCCTATATTTGCGATCCAATGGGGAAAGTGTTGGCAATGTGAAGCTGTATTCTGCATGCCCAAACAATACACCGCCAACCAAAACAGTTCGAGAGCCGTTGGTCGTCAGTGGGAGTAGTGGGAGTGGAAGATGTGGTGGCGGCGACGGAGAAGGCGACCGCGACGGTGGCGGCGGCGGCCTGGACGGGGGCGGCGCGGCAGCGCATTCTGGACCCAGAACCGGTTCGGCGCAGGAGCGGCGGCGGTGCAGATCAGAATCGGGGCGGCGCGGTCCGGAATCTCAGGAGGCGAGGTGTTCTCGCGGGATGCACCAGCCAAGGAGCCAGCCAAGGATGGAGCCAGGGATGGAGCCAGCCAAGAAGACGGGAACTGATCGTTCCCGACAAGGGTTAAATTCCCCAGGGAATGGCTTGCCGCCACAGGGGAGACACGGAAGGCGGAAAATGAGATGCTCTAAAAATGCACACAGGTCGAACGGTCGGAGCCGCTGGCATTCGTTCGGGGGAAGTGGAGAGGAATTCGAAGAATGTAATTTCAGGCCACGATGGAGACATTCACTGCATTCATTCACTCACGTGCCCAAGGAGTGTGCGGAATGTTTAAAGGTTTAACGACTCAAGAAATTAATTAGCATATTCATGATTTTCTTAATAACAGAACCGGCATTTGCTGTGAGCGTCCGACAAAATTTTCATACTTGGGTCAAGATTTGAAAAAAAACGTGTCCTCTTTTGGATAGCTTGTCTCTAACTGCTAGGGGAAAATTATTTCAAATAGGTCCCTAATATAAGTGGTCATCTGTATTTCTAATTGTAATATAAATATCTCCTTTACATTTACCAAATGGTAAATAGAGAAAAAGACAAATTTTGCATAGCAGTCACCCTGCCCGCCTCCCTCTTCTGCAGGACGCACAGTGGGGAAAAGGCTCGAAAAAGTCCTTGAACTGAATTTCCACATACATTCTCCATTTTAAAGAGTGGAATATTCTGCATTTAATGTATTTAATTATGAAAACGTGAGTTATGTGGATGCGCTCTGCTATCTATTCGATCTTGCCTATAATTCACGGGTAAGATCTAGAAGCCTATATGCGAGCGCACACCCTATCGCTTATAATTTCAGTCACTGAGCATACAATATTTGGAAAGTTTGTATTATTTCTAAAGGTGTATTCTATATTGTTAGTAATAAAAACTTAATTTGTCTGATTTGGATATGATCAATTTGTTTTAAAAAATATTTCCTGGAATTGGATAAAACACTTTTTATTTCACAAGGTAAAAGTTAAAACTTCCACGTACCACCGCGATCATTCATTTTTTAAAATACCAATTGAAATGTTCTTTAGTAATATCTGTAACAATTAGTTGATAATATCTGCTAATAAAGTTGTACGACTACAAAATCTGTATAGAAGACGTGCGGTGAAAACACACTGACGTAACAAATCGTAACGGCTCACTTATCTTTGAACTGTGAACAAATAACTATGTCTCCCAATACTTATTTTTTTAAGTTTCATCTATACCATTAGAAATTATCGCTAAGTTTTGTCAATTGCTAATGACCATGTTGCTTTTAAAAATATTAAATACAATTTTGGAATAAAAATTATGACTACCACTTTTTGTGATACGTTACATTCAAATTACATTCAATAAAATTAATGATGAATATCCTAATTTTAAAAATCTATCTTAAATATAGTTTTTCAATCCATGATACATAAATTGAACGACTACACATAAAGGACATTTTGAGGTATAACTGAAGACGTTCCTGCGGCATTTACTATCCATTTTTACATTATTATTTACTATTGCATTATTATTGTTTATCGTATTATTTTGTATTATAATGGTATATTATCATTTATTAATTTTCAGAAAAGGTTTTATATCGCTTGCACACATTCAGTGTTTGCTCAATCGCTTTGTGCTTTATTTCAAAATACTATTTGATTAAAATCTGCTACTGAGCTTTAAGAAGCAATTCTGGGAACAAATTTCAAAGAAGGGTTGCAAATAATTTTTGAGAATTTTACAAATTGTATGGAGTACTAGAAAATCTGCTGTTAAGCGGGAATCTGCACCTCAAATCGAAACAAATCGAGCTAGAGCAAGATCGAGTGACAACGCATTCAGTGTGAGACTCAAATGACAGACAAGTTCTTGGTAGTTCGAAAACGAATAAGATTCCTGATGAACAGGAAAATTATTATACCTGACAGGAAAGTCTCAACTAAGCGAGAGCTTGTATGTTTGGCAACTCTAAACGTTGTGCTTGGTAGCTGTCAGTACCAAACTTTCCAAAATGCAGAGAAGTCGAATTTAGTGTAGAATCGCAATAAATATCGATTAGATGTCAACAGTTATGGACATCCTAGTAGATATGTATCAGACAAGTAATACTTTGTTAGATATGGCTTCTCGGGCTTTTCCCCACCGTGAGACGGGATTCGATCCAAACGTAATTTGTGGTGAACAAAATGGGTTCGCGGCAAGCTTTTTCGTGATTAGCCCTTGCCTTTCTTCCTACCATTGTCCATTATCATTCTTGGCTTATACTATTTTTCTCATCCCACCCCACAATGGCACCACCACCTGTATTCAAGTATGAAAAGACACGCCCGAGGGAAGCGGTTGGGAATTAGAGAAAGAAAGAGCTGTAAATGGGAAATATGGAAAGAGGAGCGCACTAATGGAATGAAATGAATGTAAAAATACAATGTAAAATATAAAACATTGTAGTAAGTGTATTTGAAATAAGAAAGAAAAGTAGTATAAGCGGAAGCTCGGGGGGATGGACGACATCATTAATCGTGATGACAAAATGACAGAATATTTTTCCTTTGAATATTTGAAATCGAGGTAAGTAACTGAGAGCGCTGAATATTTGCACCAAAGTCCCGCCGAACGTCTAAGGGAATTTTTAAACAGCATTGTAGTATCACCCATACTGGGACAACTTGCCAAGTGAACAATTAGTGATATACGAGGATTCAAGAGAACCGACCAAACTGGCCAAACCGACATGAACGAACTTTTTACTACTTTTTAGTAATGTACCATGTAGCGGAAACCTGTTACAAAATTTTGGCATATTTCAATCTCAATTTTATATGATAGACATTGATAGCTGTGATAACAATTTTCGAAATATTTTCAACATAGATAAAACATTACTTCCATCAATTCTTACAACTGACTGAAAACATAAATTATTAACCGATCGCGCAACACGAAGCGGCATTTTGTTTAATTTCAGATGTCGCATTAGTCATCTACTCCTCTTCGTGGCTACGTGCCTTGTCAAGAGGTGAGAGATTGGGGGCATCGAAAGTTGAAAAAAAAAATCTCCAGATAAAAAACAAACAAAAAAGCCTTTTCAAGTTCAACTTGACACGTGCACAGTTCACAGAGTCCCGTTGAAGGTTTCATCACTGGGGTCATCGCCGGATCCGCCATTGCATAAAGTGCGCGTCCCGTTCGAAGGAGCGCGCCGGGCTTCGACAGCCGCCAGACGGCCGTCATCAATCAGCGGCTGACGCGACCGGTTTACGGGCGCCGCCGATGCGCCATTGTCTTCGGGCGTCTCGGCGACGCAGAGAGCGGTCAAATAGCGCCCGACGCCACGTCTCCACGCACGCTGGCTGAATCACTGCGGAGACAGGGAACCGAACAATTCTGCTCGTTACACGAGAGAGAATTTTCAAGGTTGATTCCAGGCTGAATAAGATCATTGTAATGTCTATTCATTCTATTTGCAGAGCATACTCGATGGTTATTTACATTAGTTTGACACGTGTCCCTTGTTGTTACAGCACCAAGCCCATCGTAATTAACAAGACACACTATACAGTTCCAAGATAAGTCACACTTTCACTAAAATCGAGATATTAACTTTTACGAACAGCGGGACGCTTGAAGTGGGTTATCTTGTCACTGACCCGAGCGCGCTTCAATTGTTCCTCAAACACGCGCCCGAGATCGCATTGTTCCTAACCTATGCCTCGACAGCCTGCTACGGGCCTTGGCCGACCAGCGGTGACCCAGCCTTTCGGTCACCGGTCGTCGGGATAAGGGGTTCGTGTGGTTATCACGAAGACATCCCTTCACCGTATATACTGGTCTACTTAACCTTAAGGTGGGCTTTCTCATCGCCACCCAGCAATAGATATTGGGACATTTGTAAGGAGAGTTCACAGGTATAATTTGCCTAGGCCGGAAATCGAACCTGGGGTTGCGCCGTGAAAAGCGAGCATGCTAACGAACGAGCCATCTAGGGAGGCCGGGAGCCGAGATCGCATTATTAGCCCCCAAAATAGGTGCCACATCAGCTCCTACCACAGGCGAGCGCAAAGGAGGTCAGGAGGGCTTTGAGACCTCTGGAAATGTTGAAAGGGGCTTCGTAGTTTTACATTAAAACATTTCATTTCTGTACATAATTAAATTCAAATCACACTCTATTGGATAAGGAAAGAACAGAAACATCAGGTAAGACTGCAAAATTACACATTCCTATTACGGAATGGGTAGCAAAGCTAAGAAAGGAATGAAATAATCATATTGCGAGAATGGAGGAGAAAAGAATCGTGAGGATTGCTGAGATGAAAGGTCGAGGGGAAGAAGAAAAGCTGGTAGATCAAGGAGAAGATGGAAAGACTCTTTATAATTCTTGGAAAGGAACAAGTCTTAGACTTTTTAAGAAAATGAAGAGAATTAAATACATTGTTTTTTTCTTCAATTTTCTCATTTTTGTAACCTGACAATTTGGGTAATTTATAGAAGAGCGTCATGAAGTCATCCCAGGCGTGTTGGTCATCACCAACAGGCAACCCAGTAAATGGTTCAAAATAAAATCAATTGCGTTAATTAATTGTATCAATAAATTTTCTAAAAATATTATTCCTCTATATATTATTTATTAACTAGTAAAATATGTCATATAAAAAAAGTTAATGGAAAAGGGGACTTAGAAATATAGTAAGCGCCTCTTGTTTTAGACTATACACGCCTATGACTCCTACATTTTCGCACGTTGATGCATTTTTATGGGGCAATTATGCACTCATATCTTCTCGAAAACAAATCTGCGTCTTTTCCCTCTTACAATTTCCTTTCAAAAGTTTTGGGTGTAATATAAATCCATCGAGATCAGTATAGAAAACTGGCAAAATTCTTCTCATTATGTTTTACGTGTTCAAATGTTGGTTGTCTCTGACGAACGGAAGATGTACAATATTTATTTACTTAAAACTGTAATGTGTCTGTCTAAAATTATTGTTGACTATTGATAGATTTTCATCTACAAAGTCAATAGTTTACCTGTCCAATCAACACTTATCTGAAACTAACTCTCATACGCAATTTAAATTATAGAAATATCGTCAGGCTGCAGTAGTGGAACATAACGTATTTATGAGGAAATGAAACAAAACTCCAGACAAGCAAGTATGTGTATGTGTTGTGCAAAGTGGGGTGTGTGACTTCAAAAGATCGCGGAGAAAATCACTACTAAAACTCTTGACATGACTTTAAAACACTCCAAGGAAAGACTTAGCTCCCTATCTGCACGTCTCCTGGACAGTAAAAGCCCACACACACACACACCCACTCACACACTCACACACTCACACACACACACACCTCAAGCGTAACAACACACGTGGCAGAGCTTTGGCGACCTGCAGCGGTCTTACGCAAATAAAAGTTGGATCGGATCGCAGACTATCAGTTGTTACAACAAAATAAATTTTGGATTAAAAATATTTTTAAAACATTTATAACGGTTTCATAACGAAAACTAAAACCTAAGCGTTTATCTTTCAACAATTTTCAATATTCAAGACACTACAGCAATATCGATTTATGTGAAATCAATTTGAAATGAAAGAGCGTTCAACGAGCGTTCTCTCCATTGTCTGGTGTTCTCCCAGGCTGTACGCCATGTCAGGGTCTTGGCTCTATTGCTGCATTTATTGCGTTCATTCAGAGGGTGTTGCTTGTCTTCGCACGGCAGTAGGAGAATGGGGATCTGGTCATAGAGCGCGGCACGGCAGCCGAGGGGAGTTCCAATTTTCTGTCTTTTTCTGTCTTCGTCTGCAACACAATTTTGTGAATTTCGTGCTATTGAAAGTCCACACGTTCAGTCAACTCTTGGCGGTATTGAATGCATTATTTATGTCTGGATACTTAATTTTCATTTAATGTTAGTTTTTTTGGTTAAAAAGGTACATTCGGTGAGTCCTTTGTATAAGATTGACCATTCTGGAAGGAAGTCCCTTTCTGTCTCTCACCGTGTGTACAATTATTTTCCTGGCAGTCATGTGCAATATATAGTAGTTGTCTCAATGCAGAACTGCAAAATGTCTACTACCCGCTAGAAATCAAAGCAGAACCATGTGTGTGAGAGGTAAATATATTTTACACGGAAACTGAGCATAAAATAATGTATGTAAGGTTCCAATATATTATATTATATTTTTAATAAACTTCATTTTCATTCATTTACATGAATTTCTCACGTTTTATTACAGTGAACTCTCGTTAGCACGAGCTCGCTTAACACGAATTCGCTGTAAAACGAACAAAATGTTAAGTCCCGGCAAGGGATTACGGTAATACAGACACTTATAACACTCGGATAACATCCATTTTTATAACACGAACTCCGATAATTTCGATCCTTTGGAATTCGTTTTAATGTTGGTTTACTGTATATATTAATGTTCTGAATTTTGTAAATTACATTTCCTTCAGTCGATGGAGGTGCAACACCCAGTTTGTTGGTCCACCAGCCGCCAATGCTTTGAGCATACCAATCCCACGTCGTTTCTGACTCAGGCACTGACTGGGTACATGTCCATTTTCTCTTAGATCCCCAGGTCGGAGCCGTCTCCTTGAACATTAGAAGTGTCAGAAAAGACGGGAGGTAAAGTGCTACCCGCCCGATCTCTCGCCACGCCCATTGGTCTTCCACAGCGCTGTAGCGTTTAACATCCGTGCAAAGAGAGATCCGTGTCAAGAAGGTGCTGCGCCCACGGGCGGACACAAACGGCAAGAGGCGAGGCGTTGGGAGCGACGGCAACAAACGATCGAAACGGAGCGGAGGGCGGGCGGGAGACGGGAACTCATGCCTCGCGGCTGGGAGAGCTAGACGCCGGGGGCAGAGGCAGCGCCCAACAGACTAAGTCAGTGAGGAGGAGCGGCGCCGGCAAAGGTGGAGACGTTTGCAGCAGACGAGGCGGAGGCGATAGATGAAATGGCAGTGGCGAAGGTGGTTCCAACAGAGGCGCAAGCGGAGGCGAAAGCAGAGGCGGAAGTGACATGACTGACTGACTAATTATTTCGTATTTCAGGGCGCATCAACTGCTATCATCATTAATAATTAGGGGGCGGATTTTAATGGGTTTTTTTCTTTTCACTTTAGGGAAATGCAGTTTAGTATAGAAATACATTTTATGTTATGACAAAAGGAAATAACCCATTTTTATTTGTCATTTATTTTTGCATTTTTCGTCGATTTCGACTTAAGTCATTTTTACCTTTTTCCATGATTTTTTATGTTTTTTTTATTTACTCGATTTAAATATAATTTTAATGCTACTTGTTTCAAATAATATTTACAAGATGCAACAAATGTTCTCAACAGAATTCCTGAGCACCTTTACCTCGTAGCCTATTCGATTTCTTCGCTCAGTTAGTTGTAATGTTAGCCATTGGGTAATCTAAAGTTCGTGACACCTGTCAGCGCTATTAAGGGTTCAGCTGAATTCTAAAGACAGAGATATTCTGGTAAAGAACAGTCCAAACTAAAAGTTTGAAAGATGAGTTCATTTGAACGAATAGAAGTAGCCTCGATCACATCAGCAACATATCCAACAGCGTGAGTTGTTCATCCGAACTGGTTTTGAACACATTTTTTAAGTCATTTTTCTTTGTTTTTAGGGCATTTTTAAAACATTTTAAGAGCATTTCATTGATCATTTTAGCGGTTTTAGGTCATCAAAGTTCGCCCCCTATTGATTGATTAATTGATTTTTTTCGTGTTTCCGGGTGCGCCAACGTCTTCGGTCATTAATCCCGTAAGTGTAGTGCATGGTTTTTCTCGGGAGATGGTGGTGATCTCCCCCCCGCTGGATGGCGATATCCGGCACCGACCTACCGTCGGCTAGTAGGGTTTCCCCCTAACCAGGACTCTCCCATCAGCGGGGCACCGCCCCAGCCGGAACAAGCTCTAAGCTCCCGACCGGTCTGCCGGAATATGTGGTAGTGTAGTGCATGTTGGTGTACGTGTGTGTGTGTAAGAGGAGAGGATAGGGCAAGGAAGAGGAAGGACAGATCGCGCGCGGTCTGTGGCCCATTTGGTACTGCTCCGGCATTCGCCTGGTGTTGATCGGAGAAACCACGGAAAACTACCGATCAGAGCAGCCGGCCGCTAGAATTCTCCTCCAGACAGCGACTGAATTCGACCTAGCTGAAAATCTAGTGTCGAAAATCCTGCCGTCGTCAGGACTCGAACCTAGGACATCCAGGTCAGAGGCGCTGCAGTGGCATCAGTTGATGCACTGAGCTACCGCTCCCGGTTCGCCCCCTATTAATCATCATACGATCCTGTAAATGTAGTGCATTCATTCCTGAGTAGTGGTGATGGTAATGATAATGGTGGCTGAGTTCTTCCCCTCTAGATGGTGAGATCAGACGCCGACCCAGATGGTGAGATCAGACGTCAGCTTGCGCACTTTTTCCATCCAGATATCTCCCCTACCGGCCACCGACCCAAGCAGGACAAACCTCTCGACCAGGCTCCCGGCATGTGTGGTAGTGTAGTGCATGTTAGTACAAGTGTGTGTTTAAGGGGTTAGAATAGGACAAGGCTGAGGAAGGAAATATCACGCGCGGTCCGTGGCCTCTTTGTTACGGTACTGCTCCAGTATTCGCCTGGTGTTAATCGGAGAAATCAAGAAAACTACCGATCAGAGCAGCCGGCCGCTGACTCGAACTCTGTCTAGCTAATGACGAAAATTCTACCACCGTCGAGACTCAAACCCTAGGGACTTCCGCTCAGAGTCACTGCAGTTGATGCCCTGAGCCACATCAGCACGTCCGAAGTGGTGATGGTGTCGGCGGAGGGTGAGGTCTCTACCTCGCTGTGGGCGACTTTGGCGAATACTGGCAGCAGAGGCGCAAGTGGTGGCGGAGGTGAAGGGGAGGCGGCGGTTGAAGCAAAGGTGAAGTAGTGAAGGCAGCACCGGCAGAGACAGGTGCAAGCGTTGGCGGGGATGGCCTCGTCACGAAGGCGTGGGAGAAAACGAAAGGTACATTTTTATTCCTCTCCCGCTTGTGCTGCACTTCGAAGATTATTTCAAATGCTAGATTATTTCAACAGACACAACAGCTACAAAGCGTACAATGTCGCCATTCTTAGCCACAACTAGGTTGCTAATGTTCTCTCCGTTCTTCAAATAATGGAATAAGACGAGTGATATACAGGTGAGGTCACCTGCCGATCTAAATATACCCAGCGCTAGAGTTGTGTTCGAGTGCGATTCGAAACTTGAATGATTTCGGAATTTGATGTGTGCAATGAACCACAATCTTCCTCGAATTAGTTTTAACAAAATAAAGGTCTGAATGTCGTTTACGGCATACATGCTGGCGTACACGTTTCCTTTTGAACCCCCTAAGACATTTAGCAAACCCTTGCTAGAAAACTGTAAAACTGCTGAAACAACTGTATTAAAGTTTAAACCATTTACATGAACTGAGTTTTTAAAAACTGCGTATCATTTTGCACCAAATTGTTCTTCTTTATGGAGTGCATAAGAGGTTATTCACTTCCCCTGGCTCCCGTCTCCTTTCTCCTTCAAATCCAGAAAAGGGTGCACAAGCGCTGCTAGTGCTCTTTCAGTAGTACTACGGCGATACGACAGCAAAGGTAAACATTTTCCTCAGGTCACAGACAAGTGGATTTCTGCACATCTATTTAAATGGACAAATCCTGATTTAGCAGTACATTAAATTCAGCGACCTACTATTTTCCCCCTAGTGTCCGTTCTATTTCAACCCCATTGTTCATTGTGACAATTAAAATCACCTACTAATATCAATGGTTTTTTAACTTGCTGAATTAAACTTTCAAGTTCACAGCTACGCAGTTGAAATGACCTTGGAATGTATATATTACACAGCACGATGTTCCTAGATCCTTTATTTATCGAGACAACAACCACCTCAAGATCACTTGTTATTTGCACTTCACTACTCACAATCGATTCACGAACATAAATTGCCACACCTCCACTAGCATTCACACATGACGATCTGTTTTTGTAGTAACACTTAAAACCTTTGATATGCTTACAATAGTTAGTTTTGAAATTAGATTCTTGTATACAGAAAATATCAAAGTTATTCTCATTTTGAAGTTTCTGGAAGAACTCGTATCGTGTCAGGAAGCCATTCACGTTCCATTGCAGAATTTTGATTTTCATTCTGCTTCTTCACTTGATGAACATTCGTTCTCCGAGGATGCTCTTGAGGAATCAGAAACTACTGGAACCTTCAACCTTTTCATGATTCTCGTGAAACGAGACTTCATACCTCTGTCCTCTAGCAATGGATACATATCTCTAAGCAATGCAATCAACTTATCAGTTTCCTTAGTATAGTTAAGGGATAATTGTAGAGCATTACTAGTTCCGTACGTATCTTCCAAAAATATTTGAGTTGTTCATAATTAAGAACATTGGAGGTTACTTCTAATATTTCTTTAACTGGAGCTAACTGTTCACTAATGTTCTTTTTCTCACTTTTGTTTTCAGAGTTGTTTTCACGGTTGATTTTCTTTTTCTTCTTTTTTGCAGGTTTAGCAAACTCATGTGTGTTTTCTTCCGAACTATTCAGGGTTAGTTCAGATGTTTTATTGCTAGATGTACTTGTAATCTGCGACAGTGTTCTTTTAGTTGTCTTTCCAGTCTCAATTGGGGGAAATTCTTCATCAAAAGTAGAATTATCGTTGTGTTTGTTCTCAATGTTCACGTTTGTTGCTTGTACTAAATTTACATTGCTATTGGTTGCTATTGGTGAATTAATATTGTCTACATTTTTACAGTTTCTTGCTACATGGCCTTCTTCCTTGCATTGATAACATTTAATATTGCCATAAGATATATAAATCCAATTTCTCTCTCCTTTATACTCAACTGCTATAGAATCAGGTAATATTGTTTAGTGAGTCTTCCGGTACATACATTTGCCTACGAAAGCTTAAAATATGTGTGAATTCTTCTTTTCCGAAACCCGCTCGAAGGAATGACACTTGTGAACTTCGCACTACGTTCAATTTATCAAGTTCTTCTTCAATTATAGCATTAGGGATCATTGGATATACATTTGAAAGAACTACTCGCCACTGCTTACTAACAAATGGTCGCATATTTTGATCACTGCCATCAATATTAATGGTTTTATATTTATATGTTATTTCATTAACTAGTTCTTTACTGCTGAGAAAGATGCACACTCTGCTGTTCGATATCTTCGACGCGTATATTATGTTTCATGGTGAAACAATAGTAGCTAAGGCTTCTACATACCTTTCTAGTGATGTGCTATAGTCCTTCCCATCAATTAACAAACCTTGTTCTTTGGCCGGATACATAGAATTCTGTACGATTTTGTTCCAGTTAGTGCGACCTGAGGCGGGTTGGCTCCTGTAGTCAGAGGCCTTTCCCTTCAGCCGATGCGTCATGCCGATGCGAGGTCATTTCACGACTTATCCCCCCGTAGGGGAGGAAAATGAAACAGTTTTATACTACTCTTGCAGTATTTGCTGTTCACTAAAATGTCCACTAGTAACACTCAAACTAAAGAAAATCACACGCTCTCCACGTACAACGGATACTGTCACTGCGTACAGCACGATGTTAACTCGACCGCTGCCTGTGACGAACTCAAAATTCAGAAAGAGGAATGAGCAAATTGTAAATTGTAGTTGGTGAAGGTGTGTTCAGGCCGTCGAGGTGACGCCTTGTTTTGTTTTTTTCAGTGACCAACTACTTAAAGTGCATTATCCTGTTATAAAATTGCGTCACTGTAATTTTTTTCATTGAATATATTTTCATTTTATTCGAATTTTATCAGATTCATTGTGTCAAGGGTTCAGACCTTTCTCATACCCAAAAGATCCTGCCTCCTGAGAATTTCAAGCTCGCTTCACGAGCATTCATACTATCACGCCCTCACCACGCGTGGAAGGAAGTACGTGGGTGTGTTAGATGATATATAAAATATATTGCTGACTTCTGATTTAATGAGATTTTAAAATGCTGTTCAAGAAGAA
This sequence comes from Teleogryllus oceanicus, assembly GCA_964035755.1. NCBI lineage: Eukaryota > Metazoa > Arthropoda > Insecta > Orthoptera > Gryllidae > Teleogryllus > Teleogryllus oceanicus. Next base: position 35,461,971 of record CAXIVR010000005.1, read on the forward strand.
AAAAATCCATTTGTCTGACTGAAAGGGGAAAGGTGGGGTAAGTTAGTAATGACACGACAAGGTGCAACAAATTGTGTTTATTTTGCTTCATTTCATCCCCCAAATACACATATTAAACTATACGAAACTGTACGAAAGTACGAACTACATTAAATTGTACAAAAAATACTATATTTTTCAAAAGGTGCCGCACTTTAAAATTCTTTCTCTAGTGATCACTAAGTCCATATTGCTGAAGTGTTCATTCGCATAAGTGCTACTTATACGAGACGTCATATGCGTCTTTAGGGGACGATTGGCCAAAATTCCAAATTATCATAGTTTCTTAGTAAATAATCACCGAACAATAGATTACTTGTTAAAAGGAAGTGTCTTTGGCATACAAACAAAATTGTATTGGAATTACATAATACGGAATTTTGATGCAGAATGTACACAAATAAACTTGCGTTCAAGTTGCTTACATGACATTTTAGTAAGAATTTTTGAAAACGTATAAGTGTATATTCTTGGGATCTTTCTCAATACGCATGCAAGACGGTAGCCATGTTGATTTAAGACCAAATACATCTTGCAGTTGGACTTGACACACTAGTCACTCCAATGTTATGTTTACTTTGCGATGCATATTATTTTATTTATTCGCTACGCTCTTTTACGCGCTAAGCGCTACTTTCCCATAAATAAATAATAAAGCAAGTACTGTATTCCATGTATTAGAGCTTAAATTGTTAATATCAATAGATATTTATTTGCGATAACAACATGTGTCGTTAAACATTGTTCGTAATTCTACCTTCTGATAAAAAGAAATCATATGCATATTAAATTCCCTTTCAGGAATAGGAGAAATTGTACGCAATTTTAACTAGAGATTTGTTTCGATTTATCTTAAAGGGCACCGGAATGTTAAAAAGTTAATTAATCCTTAACGGGTACCGACTGTTAAAAGGTTTCTTCCGTTTGTTTGCGTTTAGTCGATAATGCACACTGATTGAGATAGCTTTAGTGACAATAATCGTTGCCGCTGCACCGTTTTTGATCGGGAGGTCCCAGGGTGCGAGTCCTGACTGTGGCGGATGTTCGACATTAACTAGGTCGAATTATCTGCTAGCTGGAGGAGAATTCTAGCGGTCGACTGCTCTGATAGGTAGTTTTTGGAGATTTCAATACAAGACGGAATAGAATAGTATCTTAAAAAATGAGCCATGGGTCGTACGTGATCTATATTTTCTCACCCTTGCCGCTCCTCTCTTCTTACACCCACGCAATTAGATGTACTACACACACCGTGTATTTTGAGAGCTTAGAGCTTCACCCAGCTGGGCCGGTGCCCGGTTGATGAAGGTACCACGAAGTGAAAACGGTTGTCGCCGAATCTTACGAATCTTGCCACCTACAGACGAACGCAGCCACCTCCCAGATTGCAACGTGCCCTGCACTCATGGAACTTAAGATCAAAGTACAGTAAAACGTCATTAACACGAATTCCAAGGGACCGAAATTATCGGAGTTTATGCTTTAAAAATTCGTGTTATCCGACTATTATAAATGTGCGTATTAACGTAATCCCTTCCCTGGGTCGAAGTTTTGTTCGTGATACGGCAAAATTCGTGTTAAGGGAATGGTGGTTTACTGTAGATACCGCGCTCGAACACACACAATTCTCGTCAATCACTCACTTAATAAAATACTTCAATATTACGGAAAAAGAACTATAAATTCTCAGTCCATCACTAAATATCCCAAACACGACACATTGTCTTGCAAGAAGCACAAAGCATCTTTTGGATCGGGGGGAGAGGGAGGGGAATGGGGAAGGCTCCGGCGGGGAGGGAGAGGAACTGGGTGCGTGCGTAGCGCGTGTATATTTAGCGCTTGGAAGGAGGGGGCGGGACCGCGCGCGGAGGCGGCGGCGGTGAAACCAGCGAATGTGTGATGCGCGAACCAAAATCCTTCCCTCATATGCACCTTCCAGTGAATAAACATTTATTAACAGGAACTTGAAAAAGATTATTGCGAATGTTGAAGAAGTAGATTTTAACATGAAGCACTAGTACGATCATGTCGACTGTAAACCTTGCAGTAATACATTATTTTTTTGTAAAATTAAGTTAAAACGTTGATTCGTTGACGACATTGAACATGGAACAATGAAGAAAAGTTGAAATCATCTCCCAATGATAGCAACATAAAGAACTTCCAGAACAGTTCTCAATGAGTTATATTCAGATAAGAAGATGAAACTTACATATTTCGTTCTGAGTAACAGCGCCTTAGATAAACAAAAACTCAAATAGTCAGTTTTCTGATTGATTCAGTCATCGGGGAACCATCAAGGAGAATTCTTCGTCCGAGACCACATTGCCACTGAAGATGTCTGCCGTAGTTGCGGACGAAACGTCTGGAAATATGTTTTCCAATAAACAACGGCCCTTCAGCCCGGAAGAAAAGTTTGACTTCAACTCCGGCCGTGAAGGCCTACATTCTTTTATTAAAAACTCAAATACTTAAAGGTGTTAAGTATCAAAAAATCAGCAGCAATGACATTTTCTAATGTTTTAATGTGATGTTAGATATGTGACAAAGGCGTTGTAACTTACACGTAAGACCCTAAATGTTTTAATTACCTCATGTATGACCAATAAAATGTTTTGGCGCTTAGCACGTTTGACAATTCCACTCTAAAACTGTTCCAAAGGGAGGTAATACTTTACTGAATCAGTGAATGTACGAATGAATGAATGAATGCAACTATAAAAGAAGAAATTAATGAACGAATGTTTGAATAAAGAAATGAATGAATGAATGAATGAGTGAGTGAAAGCATATGTGAATAACGGAATGAGTAAATGAGTGAACGAGTGAATGAGTAAGTGAACGAATGAGTGATGAATGATTTGTTTGATAATGAAGGATCGATATCACAATATATCCAAACGCACTATGCAAATGCATTCGTAGAAGAAAAACCAAGTTCCTTCTCCAGGGCGGTCGCGTGAATGCTGTGAGTCCAGAGGACAAGTTTCGCCCTCCGGAAGCGAGCAGCGTCCACTGCGCGGTGGCGTGGACGGCGCGGCGCCTTTCTCTGCGAATTAGAAATGGGCCGAAATTGCGGGCGGGCGCCGCCCCTCGGGCGCGCGTTCGCAGAATGCGGCCTTCCCAGAAGGAGGAGAGCGGAAGGGGAGGGAGGGGGGAGGCGAGAGGGTCAGGGTGTCGCGTGCGGAATAACCGCTCTCGCGGCGAGGAGCCCGGGGCGCGGTGGGGCTGTGTAACACGTCTACGAAGGCTATCACCTCTCCCCACGCCCTGCTTCTCCCATTCCTTTCCCTTACACTTCGCCTTTCTCTTTCCTTCCTTCTGTGTGTAGTCTGCATTTTTTTCGTTTCTTTTTACGGTTTTCTGTCTAATGTTTTAAACCGGGTTGTAGATTCGAGTCACTACGGTGCGTCAGGAGGATTTTCAACGCCGGGTTACCTTTGATTGGGAGATCCTAGGAAACGAGTCAGGACGGTAGCAGAATTTTCGACTAGGTCGAATTCAGTCGTTGTCTGGAGGAGAATTGTGGCTTCCGGTTGCTTTGATAGATAAAATTTTCGGTGGTTTCTCCGGCGAATACCAGGCGATTGCCGGAGGAGTGCCTAACAAACAGGTCACGGACCGCGCGCAATATTTCCTTCCTTTTCCTTGTCTAACCTTCACCCTTTACTTACACTTATACTTACATACTCTACATTACCACCCTTGCCGGGAGATTGGTCAGGAACTTAGAGCTTATCCCGGCTGGGGCTGTGCTCCTCTGATGGGAGCACTGGTTGGAGAAAACCCCGTAAACCAACGTGTAGGTTGACGCCGAATCTCACCATCTACTTCCATACAATATACTTACGGAACTGATCGCCATATAAATTGACGCACCATGAAACACAAAATAATCAATGGACGCCAAGTGAGTAAATGGGATTGACAATGCCACTGTCCGGGTGAGAATTACACAGGCTAGCTCCTCAAATCGATCGTTGCACTAGTTTTGTTCAGAGTTGTATCTCCAACAGCGAGTCGTGTACAGAAACCTGAAGATACGACTTTTCTATAGTATACGTACTTTGCAAAAGGATCGATATAATTTTGAGATCACGACTTGCATTTCCATCACATCTTGCCCATTTAGAAGTATTTCAGTTTTTTCGCATTTCGAGAAAGACGTCCTCACACATCACACATCAGAGATTAAACGTAAAGTTTGATTGCGGATAGGTGCAGGTAGCCAAACTGTGCAAAACTACCAGACGGACGAGAATCGGAACGGAAGCATCAATGGTGAGATTCTGATTTGCTTTCCTTTGCAGTAGTTGGCTATTACACTCAAGAAAACATATCTACTTAATTAACCCTAGAATTGATACTTGAATGCATCACCACTAGATGGATAGGTAAGGTAATTGGTTACCCCAAAGTATAGAATCGAAAGAACAATATCAGGTCACTGAAAATTAATTTAAAATAGCAATTTTAGTTTCACTTATGAAAAAGACATGAAAATCACATGTCGAATGCAATTTACTGGAAGATAGTGAGATATTTCAAAATACCAATACGGTATTTTGGGTAAAATTAAAAAATAATGTCGACAAAATATAATATACAGAAAGGGAAAATATGAACAGAAATGAGACGTTGGGAACGTAAGGCTTCAGTAAACACCAAGAAAAAAGAATTCGCACATATATTTAAATTAGAAAAATATTTTAATAAAATATATTCAATAAAAGAGACATTGTTATGGTAGTCAAGAGAACTCAGATAACATAGTTACGGAGGACAAATTAGCATCGGAGTCAGGGATAAACAATGAGAACATGTGAAAAGCAAAAAGAAGTAGAGTGGATTAATGAAAATGTTTCAATCGATTATGTCTCGATCTGGTAGAGGGAAGATGTATATTTTCGAGCGGTAGAAAGTTTGAAATTTGAGTGGAACGTGATTTAATAGTCGAAATTTTAGTCACGATGTATATAACTAATAGTAATCAGAAAGCAAATCGAGTAGGACGTGCAAAACGATGGTGGAAAAGATGTGCAGATCCGGACATAGAGTGGAACTTCAAGAAATGGTGGAATGACGACTCTTAATGGGTTCCTTTTTCTACTTATCGCCAAGAGATTTTCATCACTAGGAAAGTGTAGTAATTAAGAATAAAAAATCTTGCAGTTTAGTAAATGTTCAAGGCCAAGAATGTTCCAGTAAGTAAGTTAAATTAAAAGTGAAAGATTTCTAAAATTAATTATTTTAAAGTTTGGATGGCCATCATAAGCTAGGAAATAATAAATTTAAATAAAAAAAGTTTTGTTGAAATTTGATCAGAAAAAAGAGAAATTAAATTAAATAAATAGACGTCGACACTTCATGTCCCTGGAATATTAATTCAGTAAAGGTGTTATTGTTTCAATATTATTTAACCAGCATATTAGTAAATTCCTAACGTAAATAGAGGTATTCACCATCCGGATTTTTGTATGAGAGGTATAATTTCAGCCCACAGAAACAGACGCAACCCTGAGATAGTGAGTATAACAGCGCTCAATTATCCAACAAAACGTAACCAAAACTAGCCAATCTAATTAATTAAATAGGAGTAAAAATAAATTGAGAGGGAGCGGTGGGTACCATCAATATAGATTTTCTTAATAGGAAGACATGCTTTAGACTAACTCTAACCTCGAGGGAGAATACACAAATTTTCACGCTTGCCTCTTTTCATTTGTAAATACTGCAAACGAAAAACAAAAGACGTGGACTAACATATTAACCCTGAATACTTTTCTAGGATGAAATGTAATCTAACGTTAGTAAGTTAATTCCAAACTATGCATTTCGAATCATATTTTTAACCACATATATGTTAAAGTCTATATATTACCAATGCGCTACGTATAGTCTCATAATTAACATAACTGAATTGAAACGACAGCGAATCGATCATAGATTAATACAATTCAAAAAACACCTTTATTAAGTTTTAACACCTGAAAGTTCTGTATCTACATTCCTTTGATGATTTAGGTTACCCCTATGTTTGTTTCTCGAAAAAAAGCTATGGTGAAAACAGTTATCTATGATAAGAAGTGAAGTGAGTGAAAAAAATACATTGGCTTTTATCACTTTATCACATACATATTTTTTGGACAACTTTGCTGACATTCATTTAATTTTTACTCAAGTACAAATCACTTAATGATACATTAAGATCAGCAGTAGATGTCACACGAAAGTATTTTGTTTTCCTTATTACATTTAAAAATGTATCTTATCACTTTTTTTAACATATTTATTTCCTGTTCAATTTTACAAATTTTTCAGGATGATGAATAAATTTACACATAACATTTTTGGAGATGCCAGAAATTAATATCATAATTAAAGATAATTATGATTTTATTTTAATAGTAATTACGAATAAAATTTGATTTTAATAACTATTGATTAATTTTTATAATAAATTTAGAGTTTTAAGAGAAGATTTTATTGAGTAATAAAGTAGACAATTAGTTATGGGGGGTGAAAAATATCTTTAGGGAAGCGGGAACGAATTCGTTTAATATGATAATTTTTTCCCAGATCGAAATGTTGATGAACAGGATAATCTTTTAAAGAGTTGAAGAATTTGGAAGATTGGTTAGTGATGAATGTTTTAATTGTTATTGATGAATTGGTTAGTGATGAATGTTTTAATTGCTTCTATTTGTAATTCTTTGTGTATTTGGCTATTAGAGATGAACCATTCAGCCTTTAGAATTCTCCGTAAACATTTATTTTGAATAGTTTGTATTTTCTTCATGTTTGACACAGATGCATTACACCAAATTGGGCATGCATATGTAAGTGATGGTCTTATTATTGTCTTGAATATTGATATACCACAATCTATTTGTAATTTTGAAAATTTATTAATTTTGATATTTTTTGGTAAGTTTTATTTGCAGTATGTTGAACTAGCTGAAGTACCCGGCGTTGCTCGGGCATTTATTACAGTAAATTAATATACAGGAAGAGAAATTCAATCTTTTCATGCCCTGCGGCGGGACCTATCTCTATATTTTCCATTGTATCCCTTCTCCGCCCTGCCATGCTCTGCCCGGTCACGCCATGATAGCTGTCTTCTCGTGACCCCCATTTAGAAATTTCCGGATTACCTCCCTCACTTTTCCACAAATAATTACATTTTTCTTATTTGAAGTTCCAGCTTTTAAGCGTTCACTTTATAACTAAAAGCAAAAAACAAAACTAAACTACAAAATAAAATACCTGTACTCATATATAAAATGTTTGTGAAGTTTTATATAATATTCCAACACTATCAATAAATTGTCACGTTGTAAAACTTATCCTATTTTTATATTTTGTCTTATATTTTATTCGTAAAAAAGTTTTGAAATTGATCTGCCAACTCGTGACCTTAAAGGCACTTACTGTTTTAAGCTGAGTATAACAGACGGAAGTTCATGCACGGGTACGGTAGCAGGTAGATCCGGAGTAATAGTTATAGATGTCATAACGTAATTGATGATTCATAATCATAATAATTAATGAAAATACTTGTATCTATTCTGAAACATAATTACCAGTTTTTATATTTCTGAAAATGACAAAAATATGTGTTTAATGTCCTGTGTGCTAGTAATACGACTGATACAATAGAAAACTAATGATCCACCAACATTACATTATGTGTAAATAATAAATTGACAATGCACTGAGACACATAACAAAACAATATTATCATCATTATTTTATCTCAAGTGACAGAGATTTTGGATCCTGAAATATGAATAATAGAAACCAAAGACTCCTAAATATTATTTGCTTAGACAAAAATATTTTTAGACCAATTAACTTTTGCTTATTTTTTTTATAAATATATTAATGAACTCATTCATTGGGAAGCCATTGATATGCAAAACCATTTTACAGATTAGTCTTAATATGTAAATGATCAATCCTAAATTACATACCACTGCACAGAAATTCATCCCATATTGAAGAACAAAATTTACTGGGTTTACAAAATCATAAATTACTTTCCGTATTTCCAATTTGTACAGGAGAGCTGAATAATAGAAACCAAGAACTCCCAGTTTTATTTATTTGCTCAGACAACCTTTTTGTTAGATAAATTAATTTCTGCCTATTTTTTATACAAAAGTATGGATGAATTCAATTATTGGGAGCAATTGATATGCAAGACTAAAGCACATAGTAGTCTTAATAAATAAATGATAATTCTATAATTATCATCCACTGCACCAAACTTCTTCACATATAGAAGAAAAAACTACTACAGCAATTGATATGCGAACAACTTTACAGATTAGTTT